>CM021110.1:325972135-326572135 GCA_007115665.2 Sequoiadendron giganteum
GGAGGTGTGTCATTGGCTAACGGGCCTACCATATGATGACATGGAATTTTCAAGGATTTTTGACTTCATCTGAGTCGTTCAACATGGCAACTCACCAGTGCATCAATGACCCTAATTCAAAATGTTGAATCAACTTGTGATGATTGTTGGAGCTCTACAAATGACATATATTAATGGCAAAGGCTCTTCAATGGATATCAACCTAATTTCCATGTGTGTGAGGGGTTATATCTAGGCAATCATGATGAATAGTACATTGATTCCCATGAACTTGGAAACTAACAATGGTGAAATTGACGTCAATGAATAATCATTCTTTCACTTTGTGCTACAGTTGGAGCATTAATGATCACTTCATCAATTTTCTCAATAAATGTTGACTAGTTACTCAGTTGCATCATAAGAATTAAGATTCTAAGTTCCTATGTTTTTATGTATCAGGTGTTTGTTGGATCTATAAAGGCTTTGTGTTCAAGTGCGAGATGAGAAAGCCAATTGCTTCTAGTTCACTATTAAGCAAGTCTACAAGAATGGATACAAGAAATTCTTAGGAGGAGATGAAACAACATGAATAGAACACCATTCCAAGCACTCTTGGATCCAAGGAATAAGACACAAGGTCCCTCCTAGGTCTTACAAGGAGCAGTCTTCAGTTTAAGGGTCAGGCTACAGGAGCAGAGGTGACAAGTTGTGAATAGGAAAAGAGGTCTGTGGAGCATGGTGAAGGATTGAAGAACAAGCCTAGGTTCAGTCGAGGCTCTCTAAGGTAGAAATTTTTTCCCATTGATGTCTCTAGAAGCTCTGGTAGTGATGGTTCTGCGACTGATTTGGATTATCTCAGTTACCTCATGACTTTAACTGATTTGGTTGGTATGGACGAAGAGGTCCTCGCAGTAACTCCAATTATCGTAGTGGCACCATGTGTTGTTCCTAGTTCTAGTGTTGAGAAGGGTGTTGAGAGGGATAACGTGGTGTCCTCACCTCTCACTAAAGCAAAAACATGAAGAGGTCATTTGTATTGTGGTCGTGGTGTTGATTCAAGTTCTTGGAGTTGATACTATTTTCTAGGTTCTACAATTTTGTTCTAGTGTTGAGTTTTTTCCTTTTGGGTCTAACATGGACAAAAATGACAAGGGTTTGGGGCATTTTCTCGCGGTTATGGTGGTATCGACTGGTTACAAAGGTTGTAACTATTTTGATTCCCCTATTCACTAAATGATTGCATCCAATTGTGTGGGAATTGTGAAATGCAAGTGAAATTCCATTTTTGAAATGAAATTCTACAAAAATATAATGGCAATGAGCCTATAGCTCATTGCTCTCCTATTCAACAAAAGGAGATCTCAAGGCTCATTGCAGGGGTCACATTTTGAATCCTAAAGGTCTAGGTGGTATATGGTGAATGCACGTAATGCAGAATTTAGGATGAGTTAGCTAGTAAATAGTCCTGGGTGGGGTTTGCATATGGGATGGTCTTAATATGTCTTATCTAATTACTGATATCAAAAGAAATCTAAAAACTTTAAGGTAATTTATCTCTTGTGTGTGTTGTGACAGGATATGAATTAAGTTATCAAGGGTATTTTAATTTGTCTTCAATAATTCAATTCAATGTATGATTCTATGTCTTGCTTTAACTTAATGAGTTAATCAAATTCTTGAAAAAGGGTTGTAAGCCTATGATAATTTGCTAAGGATCAGATAAGGAGTGTTTCTTTGAATACTATGAAGTCTTAAGATGTAGTTCATTGTGAGAATTGTTCACTAATATCAGGGTTAATTGTTATGTATGACTCAATATTTTATATGTGACTCCTACCCAAATTGATGAGGCACTAGCTATTTCATTTAGGGTTCTCTTAAATAATTAAAATCAGAAAGCACCTATATGTGGATTCAAGGCTAGAACATTACATAATTCAAATTCTATCTATTCTGAGATGTCAATCTCTTATAATTCTTTTATTCCTAACAAATATTCAATCATTTGTGTGGAGGTCAGTCAAACCTTTAATAAATCCTATATATCTGCAAGTTAGTATGAATTTATCTATGTGTGAAGTGCTATTATGGTAATGAGTTTCAAATGAACAAAAATAGGAACACCCTCCTTGGCTTCACATAGCCTAAAGAGTAGGGATAAATCCCTGAGAAGCTTTATTTTTCAATTGTCCACTAGATTTTGTGATTCTTGAACATAGAGATCGGTTATCTCTTAGAGAATTTCAAAGCCTAGCTAGGAAAAAACACCAACATTGCATTCAGTAAATAATGTCGCAATTGTCGTATAGCAAATACAAGGGCCAAAAATTGTTTTTCTATTGTTGTGTATTATTTCTCATAATCTATCATAGCTCGAATGATGTAGTAGACTAGATTCTCCTTACCATTTTCTTCTTGTTGAGCCAACAATATTGCTAGAGCATGGGTTGAGGTGGCGATATAAAGTATAAATGATTTGTTTTTCATAGTGGGTTGTAAAATAGGGGGAGTTGCAAGATATTCCTTCAAAATCTCAAAATTCTATTTACAATCATTATTCCAGTCGAAGTGCACATATTTTTTTAGGAGATGTGTGAATGGTAATGTGTGATTGACTAAAGATGCGATAAAATGATGGATATCTTGAATTCTTCCATGTAACATGTGTAACTGCGAATTTTTTTTAGGGGGTGGCATGTTGATGATCTCATCAATATTATTTGTATCTACCTCAATGTCTCTATGAGACATAATAAACCCTAAAAAAAAAATCTATCTACACCAATGACACATTTTTTTGGATTCAACCTCATGTTGTATTTTTGCAATCTCTCAAATATTCTTCAAACGACATTCACATTGTCTTTCCTTGTTAACGATTTGGCTAGAGTGTCATCAACGTAATCTGCTAAGATCTTATGTATGTAATCATGGAATATTTTTTTCATTGCTCGTTGATATGTTGTGCCCTCATTGTTTAATTTAAAAGGAATCATAACCCAACAAAATATCCCCTGAACAGTTGTGCATGTTGTTTTGTATTGATCTTGAGGGTTGATGAAGATTTGATTATATCCCGAAAAATCATTCATGAATGATAAAAATGCATGTATCGTAGTTAAGTTGTCTATCATGTTAATATTAGGAAGGGGAAAGTCATCTTTTAAAGATGCTTTATTCAAGTCCTAAAAATCTCTACACATCCTAATATGATTGTCAGGTTTTGTGACTGCAACAATATTTGAGATCCATGGAAAATAATCTATAGCTCTTCAGAAGACCACATCAAGGAGTTTTTTAGGTTTAGCTTTAACAAGCAAAGCTATTTTATAGTTCATCTTGTGTATCTTTTGTTGAATAGGCTTGGAATTCTCAAAAAGGACAATGTTGTGTGTCATTATCTTTAGATCTATTCCTAGCATATCTGAATACTTCCAAGAAAAGAGTTCGGGAAATTCATGAAGCAAGGTTGCGGTATCTTCTTGTTCTTCATCATCAAGACATTGTCCAATTTTAATGACTTTCTCTTTATCCATTATATCGATTGGTATATCAATTGTATCCCCTAAAGCAGGGTCATTTGACTTTGGAAATTTAGGATTATATTATTCTACATTTGTATCATTTTCATTACTTTCACCTTCAACATCTCTTGGTCTGGTACTGATCATAGCACATATAACCTTTTTCTTGGGAGGAGTAGATAGTGTACCATAAAAATCCTACCATGCATTTCAAGGCTTCCTCATTTTCAAAGTATTACCATGATGGTGGTAACTCCATGTCAATAAATTAGGATGTTTCATTGTGAGGTTGACTTTTGGCTTGCACATGATAGTATTGATGTTTAACGATGGTTGCTTTGTTTCTTGCATGATTTTAGAAGGACAATATCCAAAAAAAGTCTTTTTCTCTTGTATGTTAGGCTCTATAGGGACTTGAATGCCTTATTATTTCTTTTTTCACCCTTTATGATTGTAACCCAATTGCTTCACAAGTTCATAACCTATCCAGTAAAGTTGTTCCATTTTTTTCGGGTTTGTTGGTTGTTGGTAGTGATTGTTCTTCCAAATTTTGAGTTGACATGACCATTGGTTACTTTTTCTTGTCATGTTATTTTCATCTGATTATGTATTCTCCCATAAATGAGGGTGTGAAATCCAAGGAACCCCAATCATCATCCAATAATTTTGATACTATTTCGGTTGCTTTCTTATCTTCTTTTAAAGGTGCTATATTGGATGTGGAAATTAATGTGATCAGAGGACTTGTAACTTTCCTTTTCCACTTGTAGGAAACTTTCAGGATCAAGGTTCATTTCAAATTTGTGTACCTTGTTGTCATAGACATATTTCATAATATGATGAAGAGTGGAAGGCACCACATGCATCTCATGAATCCATGGTCTTCCCAAAAGAAGATTGTATGAAAGACCATGAGGCATAACATGAATAGGATTTTGTAAGGTAGCCTTTCTGATTATAATAGGTAAAGTAATTATGCCGAGCTATTGCCTTCCTACATTGTCAAATCCTCGAATGGATAAGGAATTAGGTTGCATTGTTGATTTCTCTACCCACAACCTATCTAATAGTTTCACAGTGCACACATTAAGGGCTGACCCATTATCAACCATGGTCCTTTTTATGCCTATCTTATTAAATTGAGCAATGATAAAAAAAAAGGCCTCATTTTTCTGTCTTAATGTCAAAGGAGGCTGCTAATGTTGATGAAATGTTATGTCAATATTAATTGTATTCATTCCTTGTATGAGAGCTGGCACATCATTTTCATTTGTACCAAGAAGAACCACTACTTGTTGTAAGGATTTTTGAAGGATACTATGATAGTTTGGGGAATTTTGAATTAAATCCAATAGGGATATCTTTGTAGGAATATTCTTAAGTTGTTTAATGAGATTATACTCCTTTCCACTATGTAAATTTAAATCAAGCGCACTAGGTAGGAAGTGATTGGGTAAAGGTAAGGGTTTCAGGGTTGGTTGTTGTGGTTGTGGGTTATTTCTAGTATTTTATGTATGACGTTATTATGACTTGATTGTTGCAATACATTATTCTGAGGAGGATAAAGGGTAAACTCAAGTTGTGGTTAATGCAAAGGTGGGTAAAGGATAAGTTGTGGTTGGATCATGTTAACTTCTCTTATTTTTTGGTTTCTCATGACAAGCCTTAGTGGATGAGCTTTGTGAGATGAAATCCTCAAGGGTTTCATCTAACATATAAAAGTCATCGGTACCAAAAGGATTGAGGGTTAAGTTAACTTTTTTTGGTTTGTGCTTTTCATTACAAGCCTTAGTGAATGATCCTAGTGAGAGGAAGCATGCAAGTGCTTCATCTAAAATGTCTAGGTCATCACTAGTAAAGGGATTGGATGATATGATTTTCCTAAATTTAAGCATTTCTTGAATTGGTTCTTTTCATGTTTTCAGTTTTTTATTTTTGTTTTCTAATGAATCTAATCTAAGAGAACTAGGAACTAATGCTGAAAATGAAAATTGAAAGAATCTAACACTATCCATAATTGCCATGAATGTAAATGATTTTATTTCTAATTATTTAAATGTAACAGAAAGTAACTAAACTAAAATGCAAAATGACCTAGAAAAGGCCCTAGAAATGCAACTAAAATAGGATACAAAAGAAAAGTATGAATAGTGTGCACTTGGAAACCTTTAAGGGACTAGAAACAACTCTAAATTTTTAGAAATGTTGACTTTTTGACCAACTGAGACTCATTCGCCAACATGGGTGAATCAGTCCTAGATCTGTATTTCTGTGTGGGAGCCCATTTCAGGAAAAAGGGTATCTAAATCTATAATTTGATCTGACATATAGTAAATGTGGGATTCATTTACCACTCTTGGTGAATGAGTCATGTTTATCTTTTATGGGATTTGGAAACTCTGATATGCACTTCAACACATCCCCTTCTCTTCCACCTTGAGTTCCCAACCCGAACCTATCAAAAACATATGAAAAATAGAATTGGACTTGATTTGGTAATGGGGAATTTTCCTTCGTCAAACCCCTAGTTTGGCAATCAAACCTTGTAAAAAAATAATTAAATGTGCATGAAAACCCTAGCCTCAAGTGTCTCTAAGAATAAGAAATATGAAGCATGATGCAAGAAGGGAAATGAAGAGATGAATGATTCACTTGTGATGATCTTCAATCACCCCAAATGAATCCAATGATTTTTTTACTTTCCTTAAGCTGAATGCAAAGTAATAATGGAGGATGGAATCACTTAGGAAACAAGTCTTTAGGATTGGCTTGATCGCTAGTTGCATCTCCCCAACCTAGAATCAATGATGATTCACCATAGGTATCGATGATCAACCCTTGAAAATACTAGATCTTGATTGAAAGTTTGATTGAAGACTTGTAAAAACACTTTAATGCTGCTCCAAAGCTTCAACCTTAGTTGCTATTGAATCTTGAATGCTCCTATGAGAAATTTCTTGAAGATTTTTGATGCTTGATACTTGAAAGTACTTGCTCTAAAAATTTCTTAGAGATTGATAAAAATGACTTACAAGCTTGATTTTATAGGCATTAACACCTAATTGATCATTATTTAGATCCCAAAGGCTGACATTCACAAAAAAATTGAATTAAATTGATGAATTCCCGCTCAAATTTGAAAAAGGCCACAAATGGGACTCATTCGCCACCCTTGGCAAATGGATCCCACCTAAGGGGACTCATTCGCCCAAGGTGGCGAATAAGTCCCACCTTAAGTTTTTGAGGTGGGTTTTTAGATTTTTTAGGATTTTGATGTGTTTTATATGATTTTGAGTTGAATGGGCCTCAGAATTAAAAAAATGATGGGTGCAAGGGGCCTATAAATGAAGATTTTGAAGGGTAATTAATGCAAGGTTGCCAAAATAGGTCCAAATTAAGTGTAAAATCATCTCCATTTTCAAGAGTGCGCGATTTTATACGTTACACAAACAAAACACTTCTTGGTGTTTATGTCATGTGTTTTGGCCACTAGGACTCATATGCCACAATAGGGGTATGAGTCCCACTTAACAAAAAAATAATTTAAATTTAAATTCTTGGTTGGATTTTATTCTCCTCGATCTGATGTCAGCTTGTAGTGTTGCAATTTTAGGAAACTTGGCATTAACAAGTATAAATAAGAGGTTATTTTACTTTGTTTCACCCAAAATATTTCAAGCAAGTAAGCAACCATATGCAAGAATCCTAAGACTTAACAAGAGCATTCTAGATTTTTCAAGGGAATTTCTATTCAAGCATAGATTTATTCATCATTTGTTGTAGAAATTCAAGATCCACCATCATGTAAAAGAAATGGTGCATCAAGCATGTTGTTGAGTAGTGTTATGATGTAGCATCTAAGATCCAAATCAAGCATTGTTTAATATCCAATTCAAGATCAAGATCTACACTCTACATGGCCACTTCATCTTAGATTGTTGAATTACATCTCAAGGAATCATTCAAGGTATCATCATTGCACATTTAATATTTCATGCTTCTATTTCATTATTTCATCATTTTGTTTAATTACTTAAAATAGGTTTGACCAAGGAAAACCCCCATTTCCAATCAATTAACAGGTTTTCCTCTCTTTAATGTGTGATTGCAGGTTCATAGATTGAAGAAAAGTGGATGTCAAGCCTTCAAAAGTATCAAAATGACAAAATTGAAAATTTTGTCAAAGCTATCATGAAAATTTGTCAAGACTCATGGAAACTCAGATCGAGGGAAAGATATCCATCCAAATTGCATGAAATCAGTGGGAAAGAGCTTATTTGATCCATCTTCAAATGCTTGCAAAGCTTTAGTTCAAGATTCTGCTCCTAAGACACTTCATAAATAAATGAGACACTTCAGGATAGTCTAGGTGTATGAGTCCTAGTTAAGGTTTTAGGGAAATAGTTTCTAGGATTTGTTCCTCTCAGTCTAAAACTCCAAATTCCAAATTTTTAGCTCTTCAGGACCCACCTAGGATCCGTTCACCACAACTGGCATATGAGTCCTCATGAGAATTAGGAGTCAGGATTTTAGGGTTTTGGATTTTTGATCACATATTTCCTCCAGGTGATCACATATTGTTTTGATCACATATTTACTTGGTTGCAAAATAGAAATTGGGAAATTTAAATAAATGACTTTACTTAAATTTAGGGAAAAGTCAATAAGACAATTAAATGATAGTAATTATTTAATTGTAGAGAAAATGGACAAAGTGGACAATAATTAAATAACTCATAGAAATTTATTTAATTATAAGAAGACATAAGGAATTACTGATGCATTTAAATAAATAAATATTTATTTAAATAATCAGGAGGAAATAAATAGATAAATGATAATCAAATAAATTTTGGAATTTAATTAATTATGGAGAGACATAAGAAATTAGTGACGTATTTAAATAAGATAAATATAGTTTATTTATTTAAATAGCTGGGAGGAATAAGAGATATGAGTTAATTAAATAATTAAGAATTATTTAATTAATAGTTGAATCTGGACTAGAAGAAATATGGATAAATAAAGTTTGTAGGCCTAGGTCAATTTTATGTGTCTACATTTTTCCCCTCTTTGTCATAATGTAGTTTATCACATTGTGACAAAGAAAATTCAATTCAAGATATGCCTTAGCGAAGGTACGAAGTATCTATGCTCCTTTAGGAAAAATTGTGAATTTTGGCCAAGTGCCGAAAAAAATTGGAAAGCATCCCAATAAGTAAATTTGATGACTAGAAAATAAATGGCGTAGTTAGTTTCAAATTTTGACAAGTTTAAAGAAGTCAAAAAGGCATTGGATCATGCCAAAAAGTGCATCCAGTTATAAACCCTAAGGGAAACCCTAATTTTTACCCTATAAATAGGGTTGAGGAGATTAAAAAGGTAATTCATTTTCACCATTGTCCTTAGGAGATTCAGAGCTCAACGTGAAAGTACATTGCGCAAAGATGACTATTCCAAAGGCTGATCACTGTGGATACCGAGTATGGACATACTGATGGCCAGAGAGCTCAGGACCCATGGTACGTATCTAAAACCCACCTTGTGATTTTATAATTTTATGAGCTTTTTAGGGCCTCAAAGTTAGGGTTTTAGATGCGTCATTCTACCTTTCGATGCAACTGCGTGCATGAGGCCCACAAAAACATTCATGCTGAATGCATTTAATGTGTTGCAACACAAGTGCAAGTGATAGGGTATGTATTAGGTTAAAGTGGTGCAATCGAGAATTGGTGCAACACAAGTGCCAAAGCGAAATGCAAGTGTCAAGTCATGCAACACAATCGCTATATTGCAACACAAAAGTTGGTTGATTCGGCGCATATGCCCAAGAGTGGTACAAATGATGGGGGAGAAACACAATTGCAAGAAAGTGATGCATTTGTGTGGGTAAATGATGCAATCACCATAGTGTAGCACATCTAGAGGATGACACAACACATGTAGTTTTTGTGACACAAGTGAATGGCAGAATGATGCAACTGATTGTTGTGAAAGTTCACTTAGTTTAGGCTCATTTTCCTTTTGCATTGTTGATTAGTTAGATGATAGGGATGATATTTAGTGATGTGCTAAACTTTGTTTGTGTGTGCAAAGATGATTATGTCGATATATACATGAGAGTTTCAGTTGACCAGGTATGCATTTAGGGATCAATTAAGGCTAGGTGAGAAAATTTTATTGATGTGCTTAGGGTTGTTTCATGTGACCTATATGCCCATTATTCAAGAAAATAAGGGTTTATTGATAGTGATGGAAGAGAGATGGCACTCTAAGACATGCTCATTTCAGTTGCCGATAGGGGAGGCTACAATGATGCTCGAGGATGTCTAGAGGATCCTATAGATTCTGATAAGAGGAGAGTATGTAGTATATGATCCTTGACAGGGACTATAGGCCATCACATAGTACTATGAGCATGAGGATGTACCATAATTGGGAATCTATAGATATGAGATTAGCTGGGAGTTCCTAGCTAAGCATTATGGTTGATGGGAGTGTATGTTGTGCAACCTGAGAACTAGGGTAATGATACCAGGTCGTCATGTTCATGATTTTCCTATAGGATGGGGGGATGTATTGATCTGGATGATGCATGAAAGAATAGTGTTTTCTTGGGGGTTGTGCTTACTAGGGATGCTATATCATTAGATTCATGATATTGCATATAGGGAGTCTACTTGTATCAACTGTGGGATCACACTCCTTATGATATGGGCATGGGAGCATATTATAGTGTTTTGGCTACCGGGGCAAAGGTAGTTAGGCAAGGGGATTCCCTATGTGTATATGTATGGTGGATCAGTGACACAGATGCAGGTGGGGGATATAGGGTACTAGTGTCATGCCATTAATACTTTGGTTGAGTTTGTGTAGAGGCCATACATGGACTATAGATAGTGGCAGAGAGAGGATGAGCATCTATCATTGTTCTGATAGTTCAAGTACCTTATTGGGTGGATGGTGTAGTCACAACTCATCATAAGGATTTACTTTCCCTAATAGGTATTGAGATAGTTTTGTGAGTAGCAAGATGTACCTGTAGGTATTGTAGAGTATGCAGAGTCATCTCAGAAGTTAGCATTGGGACTGCTGATAGTAGTGACAATCGCCAAGTATCATATTGATGGTTTGGTGGTGCAATAGTGAGGGTGGAGCGAGAGACCAATAGATGTAAGGACCATCCCAAATTTTGATGCATGGTGGCTAGCACAAATTCCACTTCCTTTGACATATCCTGATCAGGCGGCTCCAATTGATCGATAGGCAGTGTTACCATGGGTACACCCAGTAGGGCAAGGAGGTAGAGATGGTGGTAGAGGGAGATGGAGGGATGGAGGTAGAGGATATGGTGAGGGTGATGGAGGTGATGGGGGAGATAGATCAAGATATGGTGATGATTAAGGAGATGGAGGAGATGGATGAAGAGGGGGGAGAGGTTAGAGGTAAATTAGGATAGTGCGAAAATGAGTTGCATGAGCATAAATATCACCTATTTGAGAGGTAGGTGAGGGAGAGGAGGAGGAGAGGGAGGTTAGAGAAGACAAAGAGTAGCTAGAGGGACCTTTTGCAGAGGGAGCAAGGCTCGAGGTAGATAATTCAGAGATGGAAGTAGAGGTGGAGGCTGCTAAGGAGGAGGTTTTGGATATTGGTGGGGAGGAGGAGAGAGGGTGAGAGGATGAGGAGATGGATGATGTGGAGAGGTGGATCCAAGATCAGATGGTGGAGTGTGACGAGGTTCTAGCTAGTAGACAACCATTTCCTTGAGATACAAGATTTCATCAGTGATTGATAGATATGTAGAGTTAGTTAGATGAGGGCCTCACCTAGATCAGGACACTAAAGGCAAAGCTAGAGGTGACGAAGGTGGAGATGGATCAGGAAATTGTGAGGTAGTAGGAGGCACATAAATGTTTCTTAGAGTTTGTAGTGTTCTTCTTTGGACCTATGGGAGAGGTGGTGAGATAGTTGGTGAGGGTGAGTGTGGGCCGAGAGTATTATAGTAGCTATTATGAGAGGGTTGTGCCACTAGAGTGGCAAGATCTACGTTTTGCTCAATCTTAGAGTGGTATAGGTAGTAGATATAGCAGCAATGGTGACAGGAGCAAGAGCCATAGTAGTGTGAGCCCTTCCTCCTCCTCAGGTTAGTCATCAAGACATTGGTAATCACACAACCATTGGCACTCATCAAGGCATAGAGCTAGTCACATCCATGGATCATCAAGACACAAATCCAACAATAGTCAGCCATAGGTCTCCACTATTCTAAGATCATCACAGAGGCAGTCGGCTATGTCTGAGGAGATATCATCAGCTTCATAGAGGGAGCATCAATCACCCCATCCCTCACCCTAGGGGATGAGGAGGGTACCAGCTAGGACATATGATATTATTATTATGTTGAGACATCTTTATATATTGACCATCAAGTCTGTGAGCTCTATTTTTGGGATTCCTCGAGACTCTATCTTGTGACATTATTTTATGATTATTATATATATGATGCAGTTTTGGTGTAGACTCCATGATATGTGTTGCATTATGATGCATTATTATTTTTTCTTTTTCATGTGATGTGATCTATGTTATGATTCATATGATGATGTATGATATTCTATGTGATGTATGCATTTATGATGGTAATTTATAATGAGATGCATTAATACCATTGATGATGTTACTTTATGTATGATGGCTACTTTATGATGATGATGATGACTTTATGATGATGATGATAATTTTCTATATATGCATAATGTTTTGATGCTAATGGATGCCATGCTTATGATTATGAGTGCATTGATATATGATTGTGTGTGTATGGATTATGCAATGTATGATGTTGTATGTTATTCTCATGACATGGATGATGTAAGCAAATGAAATGATGTACTTATATGTTATGTTAATGAAATGAAGTAACTTAAATGATGTATTTATGCAAGTGATGTAAATGCACATATAAAAATTGATTTATTTAAATGTGTAATGTACTAATGAAATTTATATATATGAGCATGTATACAATTATATTTATTTTATGTCATAGGATATCATCAGAGGACAGAACAAGCGAGATTATCAAATGGAAGGAGATGGATGTTAGTGCAGAGAAATAATACTTTAATATCTTTCCAAAGTACTAATAGGTGTTGCATTAATCATCATTGGGTAGATTATCGCAATGGCCAAAAAACACCATTTTATGACATAAATCAATGGTGTGCATGGTCACACCATCTAATAGAACAAGTAGTAAGAAAGAAGGATGATCATGCCTCATACTAGGAACTCAATTGCCCCAATCTTTTTGTCACAACCAACCATAAATAGACAAGTCATGAAACATCATTGCTCCTCTAAATCCTATGGAGGACATCCTCGAGGAACTAGTGACATGAAAACTTTGAAAAGATAAGACAATCATCATGATACGTCGTTGCTCCTCTAAATCCTAATGTGAGGAAATCCTCAAGGAACTAGTAGCATGATGAAAAATTCAAATGACAAGTATGACATGGTTTAAAGATAGTGTTTTCCAAAGTGTTTTCCAAGTATGTTTGAATGTCAAGCATATTTGATGCCAAGATGCCAAGTTTTGATGAAGCCTACGTTTATGTTGAGTAGGATAATGTGTTAGGTAATGTTAGGTTCAGGAAGGACACATATTGAATGATGTCGATTAAAAGAGGATCGATCCCCAAATGTCAAGGGAATCCCTTGAAATGCTAGATGACAGTGTCGATGCTTAGGAAAGACATAACCTAAAGCATAAATAAATGAAAAGGATTGTTCCTTAGAAAGATGTATCTGAAGAATAACTAGTATTTGATAGGTTGAATTGTTATGAAGGATTGACTAAGGTTAACCAGATGATCGAATTGACCGCACATTGGTGTTGACATGCCAATTTACTCGAAATTCCTATTAAATGACTTGCCAAATTTTGTTTGAGACTTTCCTGATTTAGGAAATTTGTGAGAGGAGAATAACTGACTCAACAGATCCTAAGGGACTAAACCTAGGGGGCCTTGGGCGCTCATCAATGATGGACTTTCCTACATCATACACTCAAAGACCATGTAGTTTCACAGGGACATGATGTGATTTTCCATTTATTGAAGACTAACTAACATGCCTTAGCGTGACTCGATGAGCCCTAAAAGACTGACCTAAGGGGCCTCGGGGGCTTATCAATGATGGACTTTCCTACATAGCCAATGCACGGAGACATCATAGTTTGACATGATAGGACCTTGTTTCAAGTGACAAAGGATGTTATCATGATTTTTATTCTGACAAAGCTAAAAGGAGTGACCTAATGCCTCAGGGGCACATTAACAAATGACCTTTCCTACGTTGAGTCGCAAAGGCAACATAGTTCAATGATGGTGAAGACTGATGTAACTGACATGACAAATTTTGTCTCTATTTTTGGGATTTTTGAGAGTTATTTGGATGTGTTTGTATTTTCATTATGTTGTGATTTCTTCTGATTTTTGATGGATATTTGATTTTTTAATCTTTTTTCAGGACATTTTATGATTTTTAGGGATTTTTTGAATATAGGAGACTATGTGCAATATCCACTGTAGTCAAATGATAAATATGTTTACCCAATTCAGGTTGAGGATGCACCAAGCTAGGCAAGATGAAAGAGGATGAAAGGTGAGTAATGTGTGAGGCATGATGTCAACCATTGCTAGCCATGGAAAAAAATAGATTTTTATTCTAGATGTGATGTTTATTATTGATTATGGATGAAGGTAGATGGAGTGATAGTAGATAGTGAAGTAAAGACTGATTATGGATGGTTCCTGTTTTCCAAGTTTTCACCATGGTACTTATCCAAAGCATCATCGAGGTGGTTTTCACTATTGGATGGATTATTTTTCTTTACTATTTTTGATATTTTTTATTTTTTTTGGTGTCACCAAGATGCATGTTTCCTAGGTTTTCATTAGGGTGATTATTTTTTTTGTATTTTTGTGGTTTCCAGCCAAACTCTCTGATTCTATGTGTAGAACTTGTGTAGATGAAACATATTGATAGGTTCTATCAAATGTTCCCCATATGGAGTATCTAAATGGTAAGCACCTAAATTGAATGAGGTGGTGATGATGTACGAACGTAGCCAATTAGGCTTGAAATTTCCAAGCTTCTCATAGTCAGCTTGATTCTTTGGATTTTGCATCAAAACCAAGTTGCTAATGTCAAACTTTCAGACTGTAACTTTTTGTTGTAACTTCGGCAAAGGTGATTCTGATATGCCTGTAAGTGATTCAAGGAATTTTTTCTACATTCTTGTAACAATTCCAGCTCATGCAACCAATACTATCGGTATTCTTCGTCATAAATCAATCCATTCATGGAGACCATTAAGGAGGAGATTTCGACCTCAATGGGAAAGATGGCTTTAGTCCCAAAGACCAAATCGAATGGGGTGGCACCAGTAGGTGTGTGGATTCTAGTGCGATAGGCCCATAGGGAAGGATTAAGTTGGAGATGCTAGTCATGGCCAGTGTCATTAATAGTCTTCTTAAGAATCTTGATGATTTTCATGATAGATGCCTTTACTTGACCATTACCTTGTGGGTAATAGGGCATGGAGAAGTGATGTTGAATATGGAAGAGCTCACAAAGATCATAGACATCCTGATTTCTGAAAGGATGACCATTGTTTGTGATGATGGATTGGGGAACACCATACCATAAAATGATGTAGTTAAGGATGAATTTAGAAATTTTCTTACTAGTCATGTAGGTGAGGGGAATGGCTTCTATCCATTTGGTGAAATATTTGATGGAGGTGATAATGAACTTGTAGCCATTGGATGAAGTTGGATGGATTTTACCCATGAGGTTGATTCCCCTTTGTGTGAAGGGCCAAGGAGAAGTGATTAGATGATGTTCTTGTGTGGGAACATGAATGAGGTCACTATGCATCTAATATTGACGACATGTCCTTACAAACAAAAGGGCCTCCTTTTCCATGGTCGGCCAGTAGTATCCAAGTCTCATAAATTTCTTGGCTAAGGTTGGGCCACTTGAATGAGATCTGCATATACTCTCATGCACCTCACATAATGTTGTTTATGCTTCATCTGTGTAAAGAAATCAAAAAAGGGTATTGTCAAACTTGTGTCTATATAGGTTGTCATTGAATAAAGGACTTGCACTAGTTACTAGAAAGGCTTAGAGGGAGAGTATGAGAATGTATATAATCATATATGTCTTGGTACCAAGGGGAATTGAGACCAAGAAGCTGACAAACCATTTCGGACTCAAGAATATCATAAGCAGAAACCAACAACTATTCCACAAAGAACTCAAATTGCAGCACATTACTAGGAATATCTAAGAGAGATCCAATCATGGCTAGAGCATTTGTTGCTTTGTTCTGTGTCCTAGGAACCTTTTTAAAAGAAGTCATATGAAAATATGATATGAATCTATACACCATGCATTTATAAGGCATCAACTTCTGATCCTTGGTGTCGTACTCATCGTTGACTTGGTTGATAACCAACTGTGAATCTCCAAAGACAACAAGTGTTTTAATTTTCCACTTGATGGCCATGCATAGTCCTATTACTAATGCTTCATATTCAACAACATTATTAGTGTAGGGGAAGGTGATTTATAATGACTTAGGAATAGAATATCCTTATGGTGTAATGAATAATATGCCTACCCCTAAGTCATGACCTATATGGGACCCATTAAAATAGATTTTTTAAGGTAATTTAGGGCATACATGAAAGATGGATTCATCTAAGAAGTCAGTCATCAAAGGGTGATCACCTTGCATGGGTGCATCAACAAGTTGATCTTCTATGACCTGTCCTTGTATTGCTTTGTGTTCCACATAATGTATGTCATACTCACTAACTATCATTGCCCATTTAGCCAACCATCCTATCAATGTTGCCCGACTGAGAAGATGCTTCAAAAGATCTATCTTAGCCACTAACTATGTTTTATGGTTCAACATTTAATGTCTCAACTTCTAAGTAGCAAAGAACACTACGAGGAAGGAATGTTCAATTGGAGTATAGTTGAGTTCATACCCAACCAAGGTGTGACTGATGTAATATATGGCTCTTTCTTTCTCATCATAGTCATTATGTGTGAGTAATTCCCCCAATGCAGAAGTAGTTGTAGAATTTTACAAGATCAAAGGCTTTCCATTAATGGATGACAATAGGACTGGTGGTGTTAGGAGATTGTCCTTGATTTGTTAAAAAAAAAATTGAAATTTTTTATTCCATACAAAAGGGGTACCCTTGCATAGTAGATATTGGAAAGGTTGAAATTTGTTGGCTAACTATGCGATGAAAAGTCTGATGGACTGTAATCTTCCTTGCAATGTTCTGAACTCACTAATTGCCTTTGGTGGGGGCATGTCCAAGATTTCTTTTAATTTAGCTAGGTCAACTTCAATGCCCTGATGAGAAACTATGTACCCCAATAGTTTACTTGAATTCACATGGAAAAACCACTTCTAAGGGTTGAGACGTACTTTATACTCTTCTAGCCTTTTGAAGATTTTGTCCAACACTTTTATTTGATTGCGGCATGTTAAGGACTTTTCCAGGAGATCATCGACATAGTCCTGCATCAACATGTGCATGAGATCATCAAATATTGTGTTCATGGCTCATTGATACATAGCACCTAGATTCTTTAGGTCAAAAGGCATCACATTCCAACAGTATGTACCCGAGGGACAATTCAATTCTATTTTGTGTTGATCTTCTAGGGTGATGCAAATCTGATTATATCTCAAGAAACCATCCATGAGGGACAACATCTCATACTCTACTATGATATCTACTATGATTTCTATGTTTGGAAGTCGGTAAGTGCACCAATCTATGACATAATTTTGGCTCTTAAGATGCCACTTTTTTTTTGAAATCAGAACAATCTGATTTGCACGAGAAAATGAAGATAGTTATGCTCAAAATTTCAAGATGTGGCGAGAACAAAAGTTGAAGTGCTCCAAATCTAGTTTCTAAGCTACTATTTTTTTTTATTAATGAAGATTAAGGGTCTCATAAAGGTGGGGGGGAGGGGGGGGAGGGAAATAGGTCCTATTTTTATCAAACAAAATAGCATAGTGCCTAAGGGCTCCCCCCTTTTTGATTGACCTTTTTTTAGTATTTGAAAAATCCCAATGGTGAGAAATTAGCTAACATCATGTAGTTTATCCTCATTCTTTCGGATAATTTTTTTAATGAATATATAATATTTTATGAATTTTCAAAGTGGACACATTTTGAAAAGTTAAAATTTGAGTGTGCTCCCCCATAATTTTTTTGCAAACTAATCGAAAATTGATTCTTTTTTTTTCATCATGTGTAGAATGGAGTCTAGTTTCAAAAAAATTAATTTTTTTCATGTTTCGATGAATGGGTAAAAATCTATCCTAAAACTAGGACATGTTGGTTTTTTACCAAAAACAAAGGCATTTACAATAGGAGGCATGCATCAAAACCTTAACTAAATCAAAATGAAAAAATAATTATATATTTAGATAGCTAAGAGAGAGGTTAATGCTATCATGGTTTTTTTATAAACTTGCATTGAAATACATGCAAATGAGATGGGGAGCACAGACAAAAATATGAGAAAATTTGGCAAATCCTGTCAATTAACACGTCCAAAGCAGGCCATTTGGTGAGTGCCAAATTTGGTGATCACCAAATGGCCTACTTTGCACAGAACTAAAATTTCCCCTCTTTGGTGAACAACTTTGATAATGCTTAGAGTGCATAGTTTATGAGCATAGATGGATAGTCGAGGTTTTACCTTTCATATCTTCTCTAGCTCGTTACCGTAACTGGATAACTCTTTATCCCTCTGAAGTCTCTATCTCTCAAGTCTCACTCCCTCCCATGTGACCTAGACTACTTTCTCAATCCAATCCCCTCTCTCAGGTCTCTTTCCCTCCCACATAGGTACCTAAATAAATCTATCTCTCTCTCCCTCTCTCTCTCCCTCTTTGGTTTTTTTGTCTCTCACTCCATCTCCCTCTCTTATGTTGTTATCTTTCTCTCTTTCTCTCTCTCTCTCTCAAGTCTCTCCCTCCTACCCCCTCTCTCTCTCTTAGGTTTTTCACTCACTCTCCCTCTATCTCTCTCTCATTCCCTCTCTCTAGCTCACACTATCTCTCCCTCTCTCTCTCTCACACACACACTCCCTCTCTCTCTCTCCCACTCCTCTCTCTCTCTCTCTCCCACTCTATCTCTCTCTCTCTCTCTGAGGTCTCTCCCTCCCACCCCTCTCCCTCTCCCTCTCTCTCAAGTATCTTCATCCTACCCCCTTTCCCTCTCTCTCTTTGTCAAGTCTCCCCTCCTACCCCATATCCCTCTCATAGTCATTCCATTTATCTCTCTTCCACTTCCTCCCTATCTCACTCCCTCTATTTGTATCCCTCTACCTCTCCATCTCTCTCAAGTATCTCCCTCCCACCACCTCTCCCTCTCTCTCTCATGCCCTCTATCTCTCTCCCACTCTCTCTCCTCTCTCTCTCAAGTCTCTCCCTCCCAACCCTCTCCTCCTCTTTTCTCTCAAGTCTCTCCCTTCTACCCCCTCTCCCTCTTTTAGGCCTCTCTTTGTCTCTCTCACTCACTCCCTCTATCTCTCTCCACTCCTATCTCTCTCTCTCTCACTCCCTCTATCTCTCTCTCTCTCCCTCTCTCCGTATCTCCCTCCCACCCCTCCACTCTCTCTCTCTCCCTCTATCTCAGGTATCTCCCCCCACCCCCTCCATATCTCTTGAATCCCTCTATCCCAAGTACTCCCCCTCCACTCCCACCCCCTCTCAAGTCTCTCTCTCTCACTCCTTGTATCTCTCACTCCCTCTCTCTCCTACTCTCTTAGGTCTCTCCGTCCCACCCCATCTCTCCCACTTTGTCTCCCTCCCACCCTCTCTCCCTCTCCCTCTCTCTTAGGTTTCTCCCTCCAACCCCATCTCCCTCCCTCCCTCTCACTCTCTCTCTCTCCATCTCTATGGATCTCCCTCTCTCTCTCCCACTCCCTCTCTCTCACTCCCTATATCTCTCTCCCACTTTGTCTCTCTCCCTCTCTCTCTCTCACTCCATCTATATCTCTCCCACTTTGTCTCTCTCCCTCTCTCTCTCACTCCCTCTATCTCTCTCCCACTTTTTCTCTCTCCCTCTCTCTCAGGTCTCTCCTTCCCACACTCTCTCCCTCTTTCTCTCTCCCAAGTATCTTTGTCCTACGCCATCTTCCTCTCTCTCTTTGTCAAGTATCCCCCTCCTACAACCTCTCCCTCTCATAGTGAATCCCATTATCTCTCTTCCACTCCCTCCCTCTCTCACTCCCTCTCTGTCTCTCCCTCTCCCTATCCCTCTCTCTCAAGTATGTCCCTCCCACCACCTCTCCCTCTCTCTCTCTCTCAAGTAGAGGATTTATGGATTAAGGGCTAAGGGTTGAGGGATTATGGTATATGGGTTAAGGGTTGAGGGTTGAGGGATTAAGAGGGTATAGGGTTTTAGGGATTAGGGTTTAAGGGTTGAGGGTTAAGGGTTGATGGATTAGGATTTAAGGGTTGAGGGTTGAGGGGTTGAGTGATTAAGAGGGTATAGGGGTTTAGGGATTAAGGTTTAAGGGTTGAGGATTGAGGGATTAAGAGGGTATAGGGGTTGAGGGATTAGGGTTTAAGGGTTGAGGGTTGGGGGACTAAGAGGGTATAGGGGTTGAGGGATTAGGGTTTAAGGGTTGAGGGTTTAGGGATTAAGAGGGTATGGGGGTTGATGGATTAGGGTTTCAGGGTTAAGGGTTGAGGGTTGATGGATTAAGAGGGTATAGGGGTTGAGGGTTGAGGCTTGAGGGATAAAGAGGGTATGGGTTTTGAGGAATTAGGATTTAAGGGTTAAGTATTGAGGGTTGAGAGGTTATAGGGGTTGAGGGATTAGGGTTTAAGGGTTGAGGGTTGAGGGTTAAGGGTTGAGGCATTAAAATTGTAGAGGGGTTGAGGGTTGAGGGTTAAGGGTTGAGGCATTAAAATTGTAGAGGGGTTGAGGGATTAGGGTTTAAGGGTTGAGGGTTGAGGGTTGGGGGATTAAGAGCCTATAGGGGCTAAGCTATTATGGTTTAAGGGTTACAGGTTGAGGGATTAAGAGGGTATAGGGGTTGAGGGATTATGGTTTAAGGGTTGAGAGTTGAGGATTGAGGGATTAAGAGGGTATGGGGGTTGAGGGATTAGGGTTTAAGGGTTAAGGGTTGAGGGTTGGGGGATAAAGAAGGTATAGGGGTTGAGAGATTAGGGTTTAAGGGTTAAGTGTAGAGAGGTTGAGTGATTAAGAGGGTATAGGGGTTGACGGATTAGGGTTTAAGGGTAGAGGGTTGAGGGTCGAGGGATTAAGAGGGTATGGGGGTTGAGGGATTAAGATTTAAGGGTTAAGGGTTGAGGGCTAAGAGGGTATAAGGGTTGAGGGATTAGGGTTTAAGGGTTGAGGGATCAAGAGGGTATGGGGGTTGAGGTATTACTATTTAAGTGTTAAGGGTTGAGGGTTGAGGGTTGAGGGACTAAGAGGGTATAGGGGTTAAGAGATTAGGGTTTAAGGGTTTAGAGTTGAGGGTTGAGGGACTAAGAGGGTATAGGAGTTGAGGGATTATGGTTTAAGGGTCAAGGGTTAAGGGATTAAGAGGGTATGAGGGTTGATGGATTAGGGTTTAAGGGTTAAGAGTTAAGGGTTGAGGGATCAAGAGGGTATAGGGGTTAAGGGATTAAGGTTTAAGGGTTGAGCATTGAGGGCTGAGGGATTAAGAGGGTATGAAGGTTGAGGGATTAGGGTTTAAGGCTTAAGGGTTGAGGGTTGATAGGGTATAGGGGTTGAGGGATTAGGGTTTAAGGGTTGAGGGTTGAGAGGTTGAAGGATTAAGAGGGTATAGGGGTTGAGGGATTAGGGTTTAAGGGTTGAGGGTTGAGGGTTGAGGGATGAAGAGGGTATGGTGGTTGAGGGATTAGGGTTTAAGGGTTAAGGGTTGAGGATTGAGAGGGTATAGGGGTTCATAGATTATGGTTTAAGGGTTGAGGGTTGAGCAATTAAGAGGGCATAGGGGTTGAGGGATTAGGGTTTAAGGGTTGAGGGCTGAGAAATTAAGAGGGTATAGGGGTTGAGGGATTAGGGTTTAAGGGTTAAGGGTTGAAGGTTGAGAGGGTATAGGGGTTGATGGATTAAGGTTTAAGGGTTAAGGGTTAAGGGTTGAGGGATTAAGATTGTACAAGGGTCGAGGGCTTACGGTTTAAGGGTTGAGGGTTGAGGGGTTGAGGGATTAAGAGGGTATAAGGGTTGAGGGACTAGGGTTTAAGGGTTGAGGGTTGAGTGTTGAGGGTTGAGGGATTAAGAGGGTATAGGGGTTGAGGGATTAGGGTTTAAGGGTTGAGGGTTGAGGGATTAAAAGTGTATAGGGGTTGAGGGATTAGGGTTTAAGGATTGAGGGCTGAGCGATTAAGACAGAGTGGGGTTTGAGGGATTAGATTTTAAGGGTGAAGAGTTCAGGGTTGAGAGGGTATAGGGGTTGAGGGATTAGGGTTTAAGGGTTGAGGGTTGAGGGTTGAGGGTTAAGGGTTAAGGGTTGAGGGATTAAGATTGTAGAGGGGTCGAGGGATTAGGGTTTAAGGGTTAAGGGTTGAGGGTTGAGGGATTAAGAGGGTATGGGGGTTGAGGGATTAGGGTTTAAGGGTTAAGGGTTTAGGGTTGAGGGATTAAGAGGGTATGGGTGTTGATGGATTAGGATTTAAGGGTTAAGGGTTGAGGGATTAGGGTTTAAGGGTTGAGGGATTAAGAGGGTATGGGGGTTGATGGATTAGAGTTTATGGTTTAAGGGTCCCACTCCATCTCTTAGGTATTCCCCCAACCATAACTGAATAAATTTTTCCCTCTCAAGTCTATTTCTCTCAGGTCTCACTCCCTCCCATGCTACCTACACTAATTTGTGTCACTCCAATGCCCTCTCTCACAATCCCTCTTTTTCAAGCCTCACTTATTTGCCACCCTAATTTCTTAGGTCTCTCCTTCCCACCCCCTCTCTCCAACTTTGACTCCCTCTCCTCTCTCAGGTGTCTCCCTCCCACCCTCTCTCCCTCTCTCTCTCTTAGGTTTCTCCCTCCCACGCCCTCTCCCTCCCCCCCTCTCTCTATCAAGTCTCTTCCTCCTACCCCCCTCTCTCTCTTCGACTCCCTCTCTCTCTTTCTCAAGTATCTCCATCCTACCCCCTCTCCCTCTCTCTCTCTTTGTCAAGTCTCCCCCTCCTAGCCTATCTCCCTCTCATAGTCACTCCCTCTATCTCTCTTCCACTCCCTCCCTATCTCACACTCTCTATCTGTCTCCCTCTACCTCTCCATCTCTCTCAAGTATCTCCCTCCCACCACCTCTCCCTCTCTCTCTCAATCCCCTCTCTCTCTCATGCCCTCTATCTCTCTCCCACTCTCTCTCCCTCTCTTTCTCAAGTCTCTCCATCCCACCCACTCTCCCTCCCTCTTTGTCTCTCAAGTCTCTCCCTTCTACCCCCTCTCCCTCTTTTAGGCCTCTCTTTGTCTCTCTCACTCACTCCGTCTATCTCTCTCCCACATCCTCTCTCTCTCTCACTCCCTCTATCTCTCTCCCTCTCTCTCCCTCTCTCTCAAATATCTCCCTCCCACCCCCTCCCACTCGCTCTCTCCCTCTATCTCAAGTATCTCCCCCTACCCCCTCCATCTCTCTTGAATCCCTCTATCCTAGTTCACCCTCTCCCTCCCACCCCCTCTCCATCTCTCAAGTCTCTCTCTCACTCCTTGTATCTATCCCATCCCTCTATCTCTCACTCCCTCTCTCTCCTACTCTCTTAGGTCTCTCCTTCCCACCCCCTCTCTCCCACTTTGTCTCCCTCTCCTTCTCTCTAGGGTGTCTCCCTCCCACCCTCTCTCCCTCTCCCTCTCTCTTAGGTTTCTCCCTCCCACCCCCTCTCCCTCCCTCCCTCTCTCTCTCAATCTCTCTCTTCGTCTCTATATCTCTACCTCTCTCTCTCACTCCCTCTATCTCTATCCCACTTTGTCTCTCTCCTTCTCCCTCTCCCTCTCACTCCCTCTATCTCTCTCCCACTTTGTCTCTCTACCTCTCCTTCTCTCTTAGGTGTCTCCCTCCCACCCTCTCTCCCTCTCTCTCTTAGGTTTCTCCCTTCCATGCCCTCTCCCTCCCCTCTCTCTCTCTCAAGTTTCTCCCTCTTACTCCCTCTCCCTCTCTCTCCCACTCCCTCTCTATCTCACTCCCTCTATCTCTCTCCCACTTTGTCTCTCTCCCTCTCTCTCAGGTCTCTCCTTTTCAAAACAACATATTTGGTGCTCGCCAAATTGGAGAGTGCCAAATTTGGCATGTGCCAAATGTGTTTTACCTTGAAATTCTAAGATATGGATTGACCCCGTGATTCAAGCCCACATTCTCCTATATTTGTCTAGTTGAACGCTTTGTCCAAGTCATAAACACCTTTTTTTATGTATCTAACTTCATATTGTACCAATCTATGCTTGATCCATCACCTTTTTACCACCAATCTTCATGGTAGACAACATGGAAGAAGACATTTTGAATTTTCTACATTATTTTACATTATCTAAGGTAATATATTTATTTTGGTAATATTGAAATGTTTATATTTAGTATATATTTTTGTTTTTGACAATATAAACTAAATTTCCTTGATGATTTTATTAATCATAACAATTGGACATAGAATTCAACATTGAATCAGATGGAATTTGCATAAAAAAGTTCAATTTTTATGAGTTTGAAGAACAAAAAAATTCAAAACATGACATTTACTTAACATAAATTTACTTATTAATTCTATTTGAATTGTTTATAGTAGTCCATTTCTAGCATGGCTAGTGGAATTCACTGTATTTCATTATTTTTTCAACTAATTTGGAAAACCTAATAGCGTTCATCAATGTTAATGCAAGTGCCCATTATTTTTTTTGTTCCATAAAAAATTCACCTTCATCACATGTTCTTAGATAAATTCAAGTGAGTTGACATAGTTGTTAATGCAAGTTTTCATTCATTCATACCATTTACCTTTCTAATAAATAAAAAAATCGGAAATTTTGTGCAATTGAGAATGCTTATTGTCTTTCTAAGTTACCTCATTGCCAAAGAAATAGTGAATAATTATAAGATATAGCACCACAAACCCTTCTTTGAATTCATATTCTTCATGACTTTATTGACAATCAAAATTTTGGTTTTGAGAAAAATAAACACAAGATTCTCTAGTTTACATTTAGGTGGCAACAACTTATACCCTAGGTTTGTG
This sequence comes from Sequoiadendron giganteum, assembly GCA_007115665.2. Classification (NCBI taxonomy): domain Eukaryota; kingdom Viridiplantae; phylum Streptophyta; class Pinopsida; order Cupressales; family Cupressaceae; genus Sequoiadendron; species Sequoiadendron giganteum. The sequence continues at coordinate 325,996,969 of CM021110.1, forward strand.
ATGTAGAGTAGGGAGACAAAAACTTCAACAATCATAATTAGATCAGCTTCAAACAATCTTCAATCTCAAAAACCTCAATTCAATGTTGAACTAACCAATTCACATTCACTTCCTTGTAGCATTCACAATAGAGAAATTTTTTGATATCTTATCATATCTTAGTCACTAGAACCCTCTATAATGCATCTAAACACTAAACCCTTTCTTTAGGCCTTTCTATTCTTGAAACAAGGAGGGTTTATTCAAAATCAATGTTTCAGGCCTTTGGTGTAGGAGCATCTTGTAAGCTCAATTTTGTGAAAAATGTCATCTTTAGTGAGCATGGTCAAATGCTAGGATTTTAGTTAATGTTGAGTATATTGTGTTCAGTAAGGTCAATTAGACTATTTTATAATGTATTTGGAGCTAAGGGAGTTTAGTTGTGTCATAGCTTGCAATTTGGCTGAATGTGGTCAGAAAAAGTTGCTAAAAGATGCAAAAGTTGTGGAGTTCGAGGGAGTTGGAATGAAATAAAAATATGTATAATAACCTTCAATGCCTCGAAGGAGATTTTGTTGGTTGATTTGTACCCCATTTTTTTTATCAAGAAGAATGTTATTTTCTAGAAATTTAGTGGTTTCTCTCACTTTTCTTGTTGTTCTATGGCCTTTACGGACTCTAAGATGATATGAAACTGGTTGGATGTTGTAGATTAATGAATTATATTTCATTTTCATCTATTTAGATGTTCTAACTCTCTGTATAGTGAAAGTTATATTGTTTTTACTGTTGCTACCTACTTTCACAATGTTCTTGGATTGAAGGGTTTCATTATGTAATTCGACCCATTAACTTTTTCTTCCTATTGTAACTTGTGGAATGGGTCCTCTAACTTTAAAAATACATGCCTAACCTATTTAGAATGTTGTGGGGTCAAGGTTGGGTGTTTGGGATGATGTTCTAGGACTATAGCAGGGTCTTTTCATGGTGGAAATTAGGGCTTCAAGTGGTGTTTTGACAAAATGTGGGAAGGAATATCCATGTAATGTATTATTCACCATGTGTAGGGTCTGGCAGGTCCGTGAGATAGGAGTTTCATTAAAACCCCAAGTATTTTGCTTGAAATTGAGGGTTTGTTGTACTAGGGGTCTAGAGGTCTTGGACTTGGAAACAAATCAGGAAATTGGAGGTTTTGACACATAAAATACTACTATTTAAGGATTTTGAGTGAATATGTAGTGCTTAAAAGGTACTCTCTTTGTAAATTAGGCCAATTGAATAGCCTTTTCCAAGGTGGGTTAATTGGAAGTCAATGTTGGTCCAAATGAGTTGATGCTGGGGTTTACCTATGTTTTATAACTTGCAAATGGGTATCGTAATCATCCCTGATTTTTTCAAGTGTTTTGGAAAATCTTGGTGAAAAGGCCCTTGAACTGGGCTACCTATGCTACAAGGGAAAGCTTGGTAGAAGTTGGGATTTTCAATTGAACATCTGGTTTTTCTTTGGAATCTAATTGATTCTCATTGATTTTCTATATTGAATGGTTTCCACCCCTCTCTACATCAAAAATGGTGCTTATTGGTAAGTTAAGTGATCAAGTTGTGTGTAATTCTATTAAGAGCCTTCCTCTAAATCTTTGAACAAGTTCATTGTGGATCCTTGCATGTACTATATCAGCCTCTAGGTACTTTTCCAACTCTTCAAACACATTCAAAATCCCTACTCTAATATCTAGCCCTACAGACATCTAACTCCATCATGTATGAAAAATATTGTGTAGCATAGACATGTTTGATAATTCCAAACTGCTCGCTGCCTTCTTTCATAAAATTCTTTGGTGTGTTTCATATTTAATGCAATGTAATCAGCGATATCAATATTTTCATAAAATGCATTACTTACTTTTGTTCTATGTGTGTTTGTGAACATGTAGCATTCAAGGTCATGCCAAGGAAACAACTGAAGCCTCTAACACTAGAAGAATGTGCAGTTAAAAATGCAAGGAGAAGAGAAAAAAAAATGTATCGTGTGAAGCAAAGGAATTGCAGCCCATACAACCAAAAATTCCTATGCAATCTAAGAGAGATGTCAAATTGGCAAAACAAAGGGCACAAATGAAGAAATTTCATGGAAGGACAGGAAAGAATACTGAAGTTGGGGGCACATCATCAACCATAGGTGAAGCTCAATGCACATCTCTAGTTGAAGACACATTGAAAACAACATGTGGTTTTTCAGGTACATCAGAAATCACATCTCCAATTGAAGACACACCATCAAAAACATTGCATTTTGAAAGTACATCAGCAAACACATCTCTATTTGAAGGTACAAATGACATCTCAAGTTGGACGTACAACATCATTTACATGTCAATCTCAAGGTATGTCATCAATTTCACCTCCAATTGAAGGTACACGATCTATCCCCGATGTTGTTGACCTTCCCAATATTGTCACAAATTTACATTTGAGAACTCCTCCTAGAGTTTTGCATAGAAAACCTACATTTTTTTTAATATTTATTCCAATGTTTTGAAATGGATGCCTAATAAGATTCCAAAATGTACATGTCAAAGATATGCACAAAGGATATGGAGTTTGTTTTTTGTGAAGCTAAGTGAGGGTGGAAGATGCCAACTATTTGTTGAAATGATGAGGCAACTCAAATTTAGGCCCACCATGAAGGCTCTTGGGCTAAGATTATTGAATTACTCAAGTGAAAATTCCATTGTATTGAACTTGATGAGTGCATATGAGAGTGCGAGTTCCACATCACGCACGCAGGATAGTTGTGCCACATGACATGTGATGACAACACTATTAACAAATCAAAGAAGGAATAAGGTGAACCTTACAAAGGAAAGTAAGTCCTTGAAAATAAGTAGATCATCTCTAATGAGAGCCAAAGGAAGGTGTGAAAGAGTGGAGGATCCAAACAGCAATGAGTTATGGGAATTTTTGGGTATAGTGCCATGGAGAGACACAAGAATTGATCAAGGCTTGAGATCTCTAATTGTGAATTATTGGAAGGATAACACAAGTACCTCTCCTATTCAAAGAGATGTTGTAAGAAGGATAATTGGTCATAAAAAATGTGAGCGACATCCAATGCATTATTTGGATACCACTCAAACTCAATTGTTTGCTGATTTTTTAAAAAAGTTTCCTAAAATTAAAATTTGTCAAAGGTATTTTGAAATGATAAATCCTTTTTATGTCAAAATAAATCACACACGCACTACCTTTTGTTGTAGGGTTCATATTGAGTTTTCTAACCATTATGATTTTTATCAACATATATGTGTAGATATGCATACTAACAATGTTTTGTAGGAATATAACGTAATGCCTCCACCTAAATCGTCAAGGAAATTTTTTTCTTCCATTTTATGTGAAAGAGAGGATGTTCAAATTTTTTACAATAAATCATGTTTGGATGGCACATGTGATCATTGTGGTGACATGCAACATTTTCCAATTTGCCAACACATGGCTAGTACACACACAATTGGAGACAAAATTGTGCAATTTGGCAAATATAAGATAGTGGCATACAGTCTAAAAGATGGGAAAGAAGAAAAGAAGTCTGAATTGGTTAGTGATAAGATTTCAGTGTATCAATTAATGGGAATTTTTTGTGATCAGGTGATCTATGATTATGCAATGCATACACACAGAGCACAATGGTTGGACTCACAGTTCAAGTTATGCAAGGACACATTTCCAATTCGTCATATCATTTCAGTTGTTGACTTCGCTGAGAACTACACACTACAACCATATAACGAGGTGCAATCACAGTACTACAACTCCATGCAGGTTGCTATATTTGTGCATATAGAATTCATTCATGAAAATGATAGTACAAAGGAAAATAGGAAAGTATTAAGGGAGTATCACTTTTACATCAGTGATGATTGCACACATTCTATAGAGTTTGTGCAAGGTTTCTTTCATATGTTCTATTCTGATCTAGCTAGTAGGGGCATATCATTTAGTCAACATATCATATGGTCAGATAATTGTACATCACAATTCAGGAACGCCAGAATGTTTTACTAGTTGAGAAGGATGCATATGATTAGTGTTTTTAAACATATGTGGAACTTCTCAGAGGCTGGGAATGGAAAGGGGGAGCATGATGGAGTAGGTGCATGTATCAAAAGAGCCCTAGCACAAGAAGAGTTAAAGTACACAAACAATGTAAATTTGACAGATGCAAGATCAATTGTCTAGTGGTGCAATGGTGCAATGGATCCGTGTAGTGAAGGTAATTCTTTAGTTTGTAGATTTTTTCATTTAGTACATGATACTAACATTGAAAAATATGAGGATTGTTGTACACTAATAGGATCGAGTGAGCTACACTCTTTTAGAAGCTCCAATGCAGGTACATGGACTATCCATACAAGGAAGATGGCATGCTTTTGTTATGCATGTACACTTCAATCATGGAATGATTGCGAGTCAACAGAGTGGGTTGATGAATGGTCTGTAAGAAGTCTAACCCCACTTGACACTTATCAGCTCCCAACAACTCTACAAATCACAAAGATGCAATCATCCATTGACTTTGATCGTATATCAAACCCACTAGAACCGAGTAATATATCTTACTTACAAATTTTATTATGTTACTTAGTAAATACATCTAACAAGATGAACATATCAAAGCAGGGCACGTTTATGTGGTGATTGTAGATGAAGAAAATGAAGAGTGTACAAATTATTACATGTGCCATTGTATCGAGGCCAAAAAGAAATTGGAGTCCCCAGTTATAGATGGAGAAAACATACAATATCCTACAGGTTCGATGGTTGTTACTAGAACCTGGCTTTGAAGGTATCTAGTTAAGAATGTTGCAGTTTGGTTTTTTGAGGACTTCAAGACACATTGAAAAATTCTTCACTACTCAAACCTTGTCATTGCTACCAATGTTCATTTGATCAAATATAAGGGCAGACTCGCTAACAGAACTTGTGGAAAGTGCGTGAGTCTGACCACGAGGCAATACTCGATACAATAAAGAGTAGAGCAGACCCATATGGTTCCTTGGATTGATTTGTAAGTATGCACATTGAATTTGTAAAGTCATGTTATTTATCACTCTTCTAGACTAACACCTTGTAATAAGGATTTTTCACCATTAGTGTTTGATGTCATATGCATTTACGACTATCATTGATCCTTTTCTGATTGTGATTGTAGGTAATACTGAAGTTTTTAAAAGTATATAAGAAAAGAACAACATCAGTTGGTGGTGCAAGTGTTCAGTGGTATGAGAAACATCGGTTGCTGGTGCATTTTCTAGTTGTCAATCTTCTCTTTCTTTTCCATCTCCTATATTTATCGGATTCTTATATGCTACATGTTTTATGTTATTCCTCTCAGTGGTATATTTGAAATTTATATGTAGGGTCATCGAGAGATGATAAAAAGCAAAGGGGCTCATCACCATTGTAGGACCTTCAATCAACCTCCTTATGTAGCATGCATCAAGGTGATAGTAGGTCTCGTCAGCTGTATGACTGACATTATTTAGTTATTTCTCTTTTAATGATTTTTATGTGAGTTTATGTCTAAGATTGAGAGGATTTTGTAGGTTTTTTGTGGACCAAATTCCTATGATACTACACAACCACAAAGAGGCTACTACCCATGTGTTTCATAGGGAGTAGGGGATGTACATGTTTTGAACCATTTTGGAATGTAAATAACTAGGCCAACTGAGGTGGAATGGAGAAACGAAATTGGGCAGAAACTTCTTTTGTTTCTTTTTAAGTATAATATATTCCATGATCTATGCTGCAAATGGGAGGATTATTTCCATGTATGTATTAATACAAGTATTGAAAAATAGGAAGATTTTCAAGATGTTCTTCCATCACTATTGTAATATTTTTCATTGACTTAGTGTATTTTTTTATATAAAAAAATTACGAGAAATTAATAAATACAAATGTGTATATTCCTTAATATATGCCTCAATTAAATGTGTATATTATATTTAAAATTAGTTGTAATGCTTCATGGTTTATGTTTAAAGCTATCTTCAAGGAAAAACATGTGGATTTATGAGTAAGAATGAAATAATGTCTAGTATAATTGTAGAAAATCATATTTTACTGCCCCTACTGATGCAGAGGTGGTGGTAATCTAAGACACAAATTGACACAACTTCTCTCAAATATGCCAAGCAAGAAATCAAATTTCAATTAACTCAACCTTGTAAAATAGAATCAAACTCGAAAAGGACCCTACAAAGGTTGTCAAAATCCAACCAATGATAATTAAATAAACTTTGCATAATCCCCAAGGCAGATTCATTGAATTCCTCAAAACTCACCTTTTGTCAATCCTACCAAATTGGCAAGCTAGTGAGCTCACTGGCTTGCCAAATCCATAGGGTTGACAAGGTAGGGGAAGTGTATGCCTCATAGAAATCGATGCAACCTAGGTCATCTCTAACATACCTTAGGGTATGACATTCAACCAAACAGCTACTATGGACCAATCTACAATGCCACAAGGGGATCTAATGAGGTTGTTTCAAATAAGAACCATGATGCAGAGTGGATCAACCAAACAGGAAAAATGACATAATTTCTCTCAAATATGCCCACTTGGACATCAATTCACTAAACTCACAATAGGGTAACCTTGCCACTTGACATGGGATTTTGGCCAATCAGACTGATACAGAGGTTTAGACCAGATTTTTTACCCCAGAACATATTTCTCCTGGCCACTCAAGGACATAACACCGTAACTTTCACTGAAGGAATTCTATTTTCTCATCGCTCTAGCCTTTAGGCCTCTTTTAACCTTAACCCTTGTAGCACTGCTTGGTAGGATAGTCAAGACAAAAACCACATACAAGCCTGTACCAGGCCCAAACCACTGAATTTGGACAAAAAATGGATGCACTTCCAAAGTCTCAAAGCCTCCATTCTTGATGATCAAAGGTAAAGTCATAACAAGCATAAAGGTAACATACAATGGGTGGAAGGCTTAATATTGCAGTTTAATTCACTCAAAACCCTTAAAAGAGGGTATACAGACCGACCCTTAGTAATTGGCTTCTACAATGCACAAAATCACTTGAAATCCAACCAAACTATAACTAAAATGGAGTTAAGTTTTTTTCCCACCTAATTCCATCGAAAAGAGAGCACAATCACTCCGAGATAGGTTAAACCGACTTGATCCCTTAAGGGTCCAAAGTGCAAAATAGAAAAAATCTTTGATAGGGTATTACTCATAAACCATGGTGATTACAAAATCTCTATCTAAACCAATGAGATCATGTTGGGCCCCTCTACAATAACCTCTCTCAGTTTTTGCTATCTCGAAGGCATTTTCCTGTGGTGGCGAATTTTCACTCAGGGAAAAAGTTGTCATATGCAAGTAGTTGAAAGTTGCAAAGTGGTGCAGCTTTCATTCTGCATCTCGTGTGACCAAATGGATTGTTCCAACGCATCCGGGTGGGTACGTTTATGCTAAACATGGTCCTCTTTCGCACCCAAAAACAAGAAATTGCTCTGAGCTATGTTCAACCGGATCTATCCCTTAAGGGTCCAAAGTGCAAAATGGCTGCAAACTTCACCATGCTAGTATTCAGACACCGTGATTCTTAGAAAATTCTAGTCTGAGCCTATGGAATCATGTTGGGCCCCTCTACAATAACCTCTATCAGTTTTTTCTATCTCGGAGGCATTTTCTTGTGGTGGTGAATTTTCGCTTGGGGAAAAAGTTGTCAAATGCAAGTAGTTGAAAGTTGCAAAGTGGTGCAACTTTCCTTCTGCAGCTCGTGTGACCAAATGAACTGTTCCAACACGTCCAAATAGGTATATTTATGCTATTCATGGTTATATCTTGCACCCAAACATGCGGAATCACTTCGAGCTACGTTGAACCAGATCGATCCCTTAAGCGTCCAAAGTGCAAAATGGCTGCAAACTTCAACATGCTATTTCTTAGACATCATGATGCTTAAAAACTTAACGTCTAATCCTACGAGATCATGTTGGGCCCCTCTACAATAACCTCTCTCAGTTTTTTCTATCTCGAGGGCATTTTCCTGTGGTGGAAAATTTTCACTTGGGGAAAAATCTGTCAAATGCAAGTAGTTGATAGTTGCAAAGTGGTGCAACTTTCGTTCTGCAGCTCATGTGACAAAATGGATTGTTCCAATGCATCTATGTGGGTACGTTTATGCTAGGCATGGTCCTCTTTCACATCTAAACACATGAAATCGCTCCGAGTTACATTCAACCAGATTGATCCCTTAAGGGCCCAAAGTGCAAAATGACTATGAACTTCAGCATGCTAGTATTAAGACACCGTGATGCTTAGAAAATTTCTAAGCCTATGGGATCATGTTGGGCCCCTCTACAATAACCTCTCTCATTTTTTTCTATCTCGGAGGCATTTTCCTGTGGTGGCGAATTTTCACTTGAGGAAAAAGTTGTCAAGTGCAAGTAGTTGATACTTGCAATGTGGTGCAACTTTCGTTCTGCAGCTCATGTGACCAAAATGATTGCTCCAATGCATTTGGGTGGATATGTTTACACTATTCACAGTACTCTTTCACACCCAAACACGTGGAATCACTCCGAGCTACGTTCAATCGGATTGATCCCTTAAGGGTCCAAAGTGCAAAATGATTGCGAACTTCAGCATGCTATTACTCGAACACCGTGATGCTTAGAAAATTTTCATCTAATTCTACGAGATCATGTTTGGCCTCTCTACAATAACCTCTCTCATTTTTCTTTATCTCAAAGGCATTTTCCTATGGTGGCAAATTTTCACTTGGGGAAAAAGTTGTCAAATGCAAGTAGTTGAAAGTTGTAAAGTGGTGCAACTTTCATTCTGCAGCTCGTGTAACCAAATGAACCATTCCAATGCATCAAAATAGGTATGTTTATGCTATGCATGGTCCTCTTTCGCACCCAAACACACGGAATCGCTTCGAGCTACATTCAACTGGATTGATCCCTTAAGGGTCCAAAGTGCAAAATGACTACAAACTTTAGCATGCTATTGCTCAAACACCGTGACTCTTAGAAACTTCTTATCTAATCATGTGAGATCATGTTGGGCCCCTCTACAATAACCTCTCTTGGTTTTTTCTATCTCGGAGTATTTTTCCTTTGGTGGCGAATTTTCACTTGGAGAAAAAGTTATCAAATGCAAGTAGTTGAAAGTTGCAAAGTGGTGCAACTTTTATTCTACAGCTCATGTGACCAAATGAACTATTCCAGCACATCCAAATAGGTATGTTTACACTAGGTATGGTCCTTATTTTTACCCAAAGACGCAGAATCTCTTAGAGCTACATTCAACCAAATCGATCTCTTAAGAGTCCAAAGTGCAAAATGGCTGCAAACTTCAGCATGCTATTACTTAGACATCGTGATGCTTAAAATATTCTCATCTGATCCTACAAGATCATGTTGGTCCCATCTACAATAACCTCTCTCAGTTTTTTCTATCTTGAAGGCATTTTCTTGTGGTGGCAAATTTTCACTTGGGGGAAAAGTTGTCAAATGCAAGTAGTTGAAAGTTGCAAAGTGGTACAACTTTCGTTATGTAGATCGTGTGACCAAACGAACTATTCCAACACATCCAAATAGGTATTTTAATGTTAGGCATGGTCCTCTTTTGCACCCAAACAAGTAGAATCAATCTGAACTACATTCAACCAAATCGATCCCTTAAGGGTCCAAAGTGCAAAATGATTGTGAACTTCAACATGCTATTACTCGAACACCATGACGCCTAGAAAATTCTCATCTAATCCAATGAGATCATGTTGGGCCCCTCTACAATAAATTTTCTTGGTTTTTTCTATCTCGGAGGCCTTTTCCCATGGTGGAGAATTTTCACTTTGGGAAAGAGTTGTCAAATGTAAGTAGTTGAAAGTTGCAAAGTGGTGCAAATTTTGTTTTACAGCTCGTGTGACCAAATGAACTATTCCAACATGTCCAAATAGGAGGTTTTACGCTAGGCATGGTCCTCTTTCACACTCAAACACACAAAATTGCTCTGAGCTACGTTCAATCGGATCAATCGCTTAAGGGTCCAAAGTGCAAAATGACTGTGAATTTCAACATGCTTGTATTCAGACACTGTGACACTTAGAAACTTCTCGTCTGAGACCATGGGATCACGTTGGGCCCCTCTACAATAATCTCTCTTGGTGTTTTCTATCTTAGAGGCCTTTTACCGTGGTGGAGATTTCTTGCTTGGGGAAAAAATTGTCAAATGCAAGTAGTTGAATATGTAAAAATGACTTTATAGGCATTCTGTCACCATGAGACCACATTTATTTGAGGCATATTTTGAACTAGTTCATTTCCTTGTCTATGGATTTTCATGGCATTCCATCACCACATTTATTTGATGCATTTTTTAAAACAGTTCAATGCCTTGTCTATGCTATTGCTTACTATTATGCTTTTGATATATTTTTTCGAAGCATCCATAGCTTGTTCAAAATCACTTGTTTTAGGCTTTTAGCCATAGCAATAAGGAAGTGAAATGTTTGAGAAGATGATTTGGTTGACATGTATGAAAAATGTGGTAACATAGACAAGGCAGGGAACTATTTGAAAAAATACCTCAAAGAAATTGTCTCATAGAATTCCTTGATAAGAAATTGCAATTGGCAGTTGCTCCTAGTTATTAGTTATGCAATGTGCAGAAATTACATAACTACTTAGGTTGACTTTGTACAAACTATATTGTAATTGAAATTTGGTCATGTATCAACATTTACTTATTAGTTATGCAAATTGAAGTAATGCTTTGACTTTGAAAGATGTGCAATGAAATGTAATCAAGGATATGAATATAAATTATAAAAATCCATTTTTTACAATTCATTAGTTAAAATATTTATTTTATTTGCTCTCTATATCTCTATATGCTATGGAAATACCTTTCAATTTTTTAAAAAAAGTTATTATCTTTTGTCGTACAATTTTTCCTGTTTTTTCACAAAGTATTATACTTTTGGTTTGTCAAATTTTTCCCCAAAATATTTCTGCTGCTATGCATTGGAAGCATGAAACATATACGTAAATACACACAATATAGGTGAAGTATACATGTGAATAAGTGAGGCACAAGTAATTGAAGCATTCCAAAGGATACAAACCACCACGAATGGAGCTTATTGAGCATTCGACAGTAATTAATTAAGTATTAGATGTAAAAAAAATCCATGCCTACAACATTCAAGCATACAAATTACACGATATGCATGATAAAATCATTCAAGAATGTTAGTAGAAAAATAAGAGTTTCTTTAATTAAAAATCCGAAAGGCTATATAATGATATATATTGATAAAATTATATACAATATATCCAAAAAAACTATATAGGCTTAGTATAAAGGATCCATATGGACATAAAATATCACGTATATATTGATAGTACAAAACATATGTTCCAAAATGCCACATAGGCATACAACAAACAACACTAATACATAGTCATTTCCCTCTAGGGGAAGGAAATAGATCCTCTGTTGCCTTCAAAATTTGGCTGGATGGAGTGACTATTTCTTCTCTTGTCTTTCGAACATGCTCGCTAGTCCTCCTCTCTTCACTCTGGACCTTCAACTAATACAATTAAAAGTAAATATGTTAAAACATAGAAATTGAATTGTGGAATGGCATATGAAAATATATATAATCACTTACCGCATACATATAGTCATCATGCACATTTACAACATCACCACATCCACGATCTAGAGTGACACCCACTTGTAGAAACTATGAAGATATAAATTAAACTACATAACAATATCATGAAAATTATCTATAATAGACCATAAAAGAGCAAATATAATGTCAAATCGACTAATCTATTCCATACCTCTCTTAATGGATCAGAACTAGCTATTGCTACAACAACTCCATGGTCCATCTTGCTACCAACATCACCAGGGCTATCTCTTGTCAACATCTACAAATGAAACAATATCTCAGGTATCATGTTGATATAAAGAACAAGAGGGGATAATGGAACATAAGGTGAAATAATAGAGGGTAATGGGATGGGAATAGAAGGGTGATGCAGAGAGGAGGCTGAAACTCATTCAAAGTGACAACTTCCATTCAAGAGACATCTAACAAGATTAAAATTGCCTATTAGAGTTATCGAAACAATCCTCAAAGCTTGACAACAATCAGGAGTCTAACTTCTCACTTTCACCCATGTAACCTAGCAGTAGTGCAAACTCAATTTTTGGCCTTTAACTCCCATTCTTTCCAAAACACTTGATAATCAGAAGATAGATTAAGATAGCCATTTCAGAGTTATACAACATATATCTTAACTAGATAAAATCTTTTGGACCAATCCCTTGAAATTAGACCCTCAACATTGTCCTAGGCCATGAATTAGGCCAAATTTAAAAAGCAACATACCTTTAAACTTAACACAGACCCTTTAAACCTTGGGGATGCATTTTCTATTCCCTCAAACCTCTAAAACCAGAATCAACACCCAGTGTTGACTCCTCCAACATAGAAAACTCCAAAACGCTCAATTTCATGCCAAGTCAAGAGGGTTTATTCAAAGTCCCACTTGCACAACCTCCCAGAGCATGCCATCGAATCAGACATGTATATTATGACCCCAATATTCTCAAAATTTGGAAAAACTCCACACTCTCATTGATTTCCACAAACCTTACACCCAAGCCTCCATCTTAATGTGTTGTTCTTCACAAAACTCATTAAGACAACAAGTTTATCTCCTTAGTTCCTTCTCCACAACTCTAATCATGTAACCTACAACCTACTCAGACTCCCTAGGGCCCATTACACTAGTTATAGTAGGTACAGTCAGTGTAAGGGACGTTAAATCATGAATTTGGTTACAAAACCCTCAAATAGTCTATCTTCAACCTATCATAGGAAAACAAGGATAATTACCACAAATCACAATGGATCTCCCTAAAAATTGTTCTAAAATATTGTTAACACCTACCACCACAAAGTAAAATGATTTACATGGCACAATGAATCTGTGCGGGCTCGTATAGGCCTGCAAATGACAAGAAAACCTAGAAATTTCATGAAAAACATAGATATTCTTATTGCCAATGCTTCAAACTTCAAGCCAACGTTACAAAATGAGTTGTCATTCCTTTTTAAAGTCTTCTCCTCATCAAACCAATTCCCAAATACCTTACAACTACTTTTTAAACCTCTCATGACCATTGCATTATAAATTTGTTGCATTTATACAAGTCACAAATTTAGCACTTTCAAGTTTTGACTCTTTATATTTTCCTAGACCCTCTTAAACACCTAAACTATTACAAATAGTCTAATGAGACCTTATTCAACTAAGAAATCATGACTTACTCAAGAAAACATAATCCTATCTACCTTGACACCCCTTGTCAACTTTGAGAATTCCTTCCAAATGATTTGCAAACCTTACAAGATGAATGCAAAATCCCCTCAAAGTTGATCAATTGCAATAGAATGGTCACATTCGACCTTATTAAGACTCAAGGACTCAACTCAAACATCCTAACATACCTTACCTATCTGATGCAGAGTGGTAGGGAAGGTAAACCCACAAGTATTATGGAAAAGACAATCCAATTCAACGCTTCTCTCAAATACTCTTACAAGGAGTGATAAACTCCATTATTCTTTAAATGATCAGTCCCCACACACCTAGGATTCATAACTTAGACCACCCACAAAAATTGAAAGCATTTGGATCAGGGATAACTTTAAGAAACCCCCCCCTCAGCAAAGGTGTAAAATCTTGGCGAATCTTTCCTTTTATTTGAAAAAATATATTAATTTTCTTGGTGAATCTTATGCACAGTATTAAATTTTTTGTAAAATCCTGGCGAATCTTAATGAATAATTGGTAAAAATAATAATCATAGTGGTGAATCCTAGTGAATATTGGAGCGCTCCTATCACAATACAGGTGGGGTCGAGGGCCAGATCTTCCCCCATTCCTAACAAAATTCAATACCATCAGCCTAACAATGCTTCATCGACGGAACCCCCATCACAATCTTGTCGATGGCTCAATGAAAATGGCTCGCAACCTAGTATTGGTGTAACAATACTCTATCGAGCTAACTCCTAAGGTGCTCTCCTGATATATCGATAGAGTCAAGTTGTCTTGACAAAAGTAATCATGAATTATAACCATGGGAATGAATTATCGAATGCATAAAGTATATCAGGGGAACTATGGTGCATCAGGGAAACTTTATCTAGCATCCCACTGATAGAGTGAAGCACAGTTGCAAGTTCATTCCGCACCCTAATACACATGTGCCTTTTTCAAGGCTTTTTGAGGCTCAAAATTTGTTTTGGGCCACACGATTAGATTTAATCATGTGGCCCAAAATAAATTTTGGGCCTCAACAAGCCTTTTAAAAGGCACATGTGTATTAGGGCCTGTAATCAACCTACAACCATTTGATTAAAAAACTAATCTATAACAATAGATAAAAGAAAATATTCCTCCAATTAAATAGTAATTTATTATTAGTGGCGATATTGCCCCAAAATTAATCGGTGGAATATAATATTACTAGCAAATATAATTAAAATATTTAGTAACTGTATAAAATACTGGTGAATCAGTTTTGATGACACATCATTTACATGGTGAATTAATCGAGACAAAATTATTTTTTCGTAAAAACCTGGCAGTTTAGTCTTCATTTCAGCTTGTACTATTAGCCATTTTTGGAGCTCCTTGTTAGAATCCAAGATCACCTGCATGCAAATGGATACTTGTCACATGCAAAAGACATTCAGAACAAACAAGAAGTTCTGTAAACCTCAAAGTGTAAAATGCATTATGAGAAAAAATAATATTACAAAGAGATCAATCCTTATGAAGGAGATCAAGAAACCCTAAATGAAACCCTAGTGTGCACACTTAATAATTAATCAATTATTAATGTGCCTAAGTTTAGCTTAAGAAACTAGAGGAATAAGTGACTTAATTAATTAACCAGTATGATATAATTAATTAAGCATAATAAATTATTACTCTAACACCCCCCCTTAAGATGAACTTAGGAAGAAGCTAAAACACTAGAAGAAGATGCATGCAAGAAAAGATGGGTCCCGACAACTAGGCCTGATCAGGTACCCATTTACAAATGCAAGAAAGAGGTAGAGGAGGAAAACCCAGTGGGACAAAACCCCCCTACAATGATATGACATGTTGCAAAGAAGCACTGGAAGAACACTGTAGAGTAACACTAGAACCGCAATCTGGCAAGCAAGGAAAGATACTTCTGTCTACAAGAAACCATATCAGAATCATAATGATGCAACAGCAGACTCGATGCTATGGAACACTCGAAAACTCCAAACAGGAACAACACTGGAATCTATGAAGCAACAGTCAATTATTGAATGATGAATCATTGAAAATGAAGTGCAAATATGCAAGTTGCACTCTCCCAACTATCAAAATATCCAAGTAATCTCCAAATGACACATTGGGCCAAATCTGGAATAATGATAAACTTGAGATAGATATAGAAAAAAGTGCATGGATAGAAACATAGAGCTCCTCAATACCTTTCCAACGCTGCAAAGATAGCGAAAATTGGAGATCGTGGCAAAAAGTTATGAGCTCGGAAGCATAAAATAAACATCTGAATTCAACCAGCAATAAATGCAGTAAAACAGGAAAATACTGTAAAATAAACTATACCAAATGAAAGTACTCAGAACCAGCTTTCCGGCGATATCTTGTTTGCTCGATTTCGATATAGTATGCCCAAGTTATGCCAAAAACAAAAAAAGTGCTCTTTTAAGGCAAATAAGGGTTAGGGGGACAAACTGCCATACGACCGATGACATCATGATGACGTCAGCACTTCACTGCAAAAAATTTGACGGCCATCTATTATTAGCCAATTGGCGAATATTCACCTCTAAAGTTTTCCCTAATTTGGATCATGTCACATTAGGACAAAACAAGGTTCAACAACCCTCTAACACTTAGGTTTCAAGAAACAACTATCACTATGGTGATTTAGACCTTACTCCCTCTTAATAGTATAGGAATATACTTTCCATCCCACCAGGATTTAGAAACTCTACAACGTGTGGATGGAAGAAACACCCATAATTCACTCAAAACCCTGATTTTGAGGGTTTTCAGACCACCCAAGAGTAATATTAAGATATCTCCCTTGATACTCAATGAAATCTCATCACTCCAATTCCAAAAGAAGCTTATTCAATTACCTATCCAACCATTGGCTTCCTTTGAAGAGAAAACCATTCTGCAACAGAAAATTAGAGTATTCACCATGAGAATTATTCAAATGCTGATCACAAACATTGTATACCTCCTTAAATTATGCATCTTCATGATACATGTCTTTCAATGCATCAACCCCCATGCTTTGGAGTTGGATCCCTTGGACTACAAGTGCCCTTCTACTGAGAGCATCTTCCACCTTATTGTATTGGCTCTTCTTATGCTTTATTGTGAATGTATAGGATTGTAAATACTCCACCCACTTCATGTGCCTATGATTGAGTTTATCTTGTGCATTCAAGAAACTCAAAGAATTATTATTAGTATAGACAACAAACTATATAGGTAACAAGTAGTGTCTCCAATTTTTGAGGGCTTGGACCATAGAATACAATTAAAAATCATAGGAAGAATAATTACTCTTTGCTTCATTCAGCCTCTCACTGAAAAATGGAACCGGTTTGCCTTCTTGGCTCAAGACAACCCCTATTGCTTGGTTACTAGCATCACATTCAATTGTAAAAACCCTATCAAAATCAAGGATCACAAGTATAGGTTGTTGTTCTACTCTATTTTTCAGATATTCAAACCCTTTATCAGCCTCATTGGTCCAACAAAACTTACCCTTGTTACCTCCTTTGATGGTGTCCAAGATGGGTGCACAAATTTGACTAAAGTTCTTGATGAAATTTCTATAAAAGCTTGCAAGTCCATGAAAGCTTCTCACATATCCCATGGATTTTTGTGTTGGCCAAGTAACAATAGCATCCATCTTTGAAGGATCCATCTTCAAACATCCCTTGGAGATGAAAAATCCAAGTTACACTAGTTCTCCCTTCATAAATTCACATGTTTCCATGTTGATCATTAACTTCTCCTCTTGTAACCTCTTCAATATCATGTATATTAATGGCTCTTAATGGATCTTGAATTAGTGAAAAGACTCCAATTCCCATCCTTCCTTGGTTCTAGGATAGTAGGAACAACACATGGGCTCAAAATCTTTCTCACTAGCCCCTTAACCAACAAATCTTACACTTGTCTTGCAATCTCCTCATTTTGAGCAGGTGTCATATTATATGCAGCCTTATTGGGCAACGTAGCCCCTAGAATTAAATAAATATGGTGGCTTATATCCCTAATTGGAGGTAGGTAACTAGGTAGTTCATTTACCGTTATGTCCTTGTAGCTTTCCAACAACTCTTGGACCTCTCTAGGTGCATCTTCCTTCTTCTTTGTGGGCAGATCTGCTTCACTCTTTGGCTTCATATCAGGAAGAATCCTCTTCCTCCTCCTCCCTTCAAGGTCTTCATGAAATCATTCTCACCCACCATAAAAACACTAGGCCCTTCATGCTCTTCCTTGTCTTCTTCTATGAGAGGTGTGAGTTTGTAAGTTACCCCATCCTTCACAATGGAGTATAAATTCTTCTCCCCATCATGCTTGTCCTTCCTATCAAACTACCAAGGCCTCCCAAGCAGCAAGTGGAAAAAAACCATAGGGATGATGTCACATAGGATCTTGTCCTTGTATGACCCAATGTTGAATTCTACCCATACTTGCTCATTCACCAAGACCTATTGTTCTTTACTAAGCCAAAAAACTTTGTATGGGTTAGGCTGAGAAATCCTTTTCAAATTCAATTTTTCTACCATCTCAATTGAAGCAAGATTGTCAATTGATCTTGAGTCCACTACTATATTACACACCTTACCTTGTACCTTGAAATTGATTCTAAAGAGTTCCTTCCTTTATGTGGGTTCTTCAGGGATTGGTGCATTGAGCAATTCTCTCCTAATCATCAAGTTCTCTCCAACTTCTGATGTGAGGTTTACTACAGGTGAGGTAACACTTTCTTCATTTTAATGTACCAATTGATTCCTCCTCTCTCCACCATGAGAGCTTGATCCTTTCTTTTCAGGGCATTTGAAGGATGGATGCCCAGGCTAGTTGTAAGTGTAACATCTCCCTGAAAACCGATTGGAACTTCTCCCTACATTAAATCTGCCTCTACCATTGGGTCTCCTACCCCTCAATCCCCCTCTATTTCTTGATTCTCCACTTGATTCATTAGGATTATACTCCTCTTGATGTTTTTGGGACTGATTTCTGCCCCCAAAGCTGCCTCTACCTCTAAAATTCTTGCCTCTTCCTCTATTTTCCTGCTCTTCTTTTCTTCTTATCTTCTCTTCAACCTTATGTGAAATTTTTATGAAATCCTCCATGATATTAGGGAAAACCAAACTGATCTCATCTTATATGTTGATCCTTAGGCCATTGATATACCTGGCCACTCTTTCATTCTCACTTTCTACATGATCACATCTCATACTCAATTTGAAGAATTGTTCAGTGTAGGATGAAACATCTATGTCTTTTTTCTTTAGATTCTGCCTCTTTTTGAACTCTTGCACCTCATGATCAGCAAGAAGGAATTGTTCCTTCAACCTATGCACCATCAAATCCCATGAGTTGATCATAGACTTACCTATCTTCACCCTTTCTCCTTGGATGAAATTCCACCATGTCAAGGCGGATCCCTTCAACTTTGTTTTGGAAAAATTCACCTTCTTGTTATCTACCATTTCTTTATATTCAAAATTTTTATTCGACACCTCTACCCATTCCAACACTTATTCCACATCCATCTTTCCACTGTACACCGGTAGGTAAATCTTACCTTCAGAGGACTCTCCTCTTGATGCTTGCAATTCTTTAAGGATTCTTCTCTCATGAGGGGGTATCTCTTCCCCCTAAGGGTTTTCTCAACCTTCTACAGGTCCTTCACCCTCTATCTCTTCTTCAAAGGAACTCTCTTCCTTCATGTCCACTCCTCTTCTTTTGTTCATTTCCTTTAAGGCCTCTACCTCTTGTCTCAAGGCCTTCAACTACTTTGCAACCATCGGTCTAGGTTGTTTTGGAGGCATGATGTCTTCCCTTCAACAATTACCTGCAATTAAACTTTGATATCGCTATGATGCAGAGTGGCAGGGAAGGTAAACACACAACTATGATGGAAAAGACAATCCAATTCAACGCTTCTCTCAAATACTCTTACAAGTTGTCATAAACTCCATTATTCTTTAAGTGATCAGCCCCCACACACCTAGAGTTCACAACTTAGAGCACCCACAAAGCTTGAAATCATTTGGATCATGTCACATTAGGACAAAACAAGGTTCAACAACCCTCTAGAACTTAGGTTTCAACAAACAACTATCACTATGGTGATTTAGACCTCACTCCCTCTTAAGGCTTGTAGCCCTTACCTGTTAAGACATACAGAATAAAAACCACATGGAGGACTGTCAAAAAATAAAACCCATGGATTTAGACACCCCACATGGACCCCCAAAAAGTTCCAAAACCTTTCCTCTTGACTGTCAAGGCATAACTCACAATGACCTTTTCTACCGCTGCTCCAAGAGGCCTAAATCATAGACCTACACTTGGGTCTTGACTATCTTGGCTCTCCCCTTCACCCCAAAGCCAAAAAACAAACTTCTATAGGTTTTCCACATCTGTTACCATCATTCCTAAGTTCCCCCCAAACATATTTTCTAGAAACCAAGCAAAACTCACTTTTTTGCTTGTTAATTAGGCTTGCCACATAAAGATGTCAAGCCAAGAATCTCACAACACTTCCTCCAATGAGACTTTCATTCTCCAAGAAATTGACGAAATATTATTATAGGAATATACCTTCCATCCCACCAGGATTTAGCAACTCTACAATGTGGGGATGGAAGAAACACCCATAATTCACTCATAACCCTGATTTTGAGGGTTTTCAGACCACCCGAGAGTAAAATTAAGATATCTCCCTCGATATTCAAAAATATATCACCATTGAAATTCCAAAAGAAATATTATTCAATTACCTATCTAACCATTATAGGCTTGGAGAATGAAACAAAATGTATAGACCGTACCAACTATGGGATCAACAATTTCTTCAAGAAAACACAAAAATCAGCAAACTTTTAATTGAAAACTTCTTCCAAACTTCAAGAACAGCATTGCCTCGACCAAGAGAGGCATATATGAAGCCTTAAAATCTCCTCCAACTTGCTCCAAATGAAATTTGAATCATTTGGCCATTGGAAACACAAAAAAACTTCATTTTTTACTCTTTAATGCCTAATTAAGGCAATTTAGCCAAATTTCACCAACCCGACTACAAAGATACCTCCAAATTGTGTGAAAGGCATCAAAAAATCCTCAAAATGAAAAAGATGACTCCCCTCAGGTTTCTAGCTACATCAAGGCATCCTTTTTTCTTAATTTTCCAAAATGCACTAGACTTACAAAGGAGGATGGAGACCTTGTTTGTACAAAAAGTTGGTCATCTAGACCGAAACTCCACCAAATCCCTAGGATACCTATTACAAAGCAATGAAATGGTCCATGAGACCTTATTCCAACATTAAAAAAAGAAACATAGAAAAGAGTGGTGCCCTTGGACCAAAGGGATTAATGGAACATAGGATGGACTAGTATAGATTGATTGGATGGGCTAGGATGGGATAAAAAAATATAGGGTGGAAAATTTGAGGTTAGTGGGATGTGATTATTAGGGAATAATACAACATAGGGTGAATTAGTAGGTGTTTAGGGTTTGACTATAGTACATGAAGTGTGAACTTGACCTGTGTGTAGCAATAATAGAGAAGAGTTATCTAGGATGAAACGTGGATAAATATTGTATAACATAGGATGATATAAAGGAACATAGGGTGGAACATAGGGGATCATGGAACATCTAGGGTGATATAATAATGGGTAGAATAAGATGGGAGTAGGACATAATGAAACATAGCATTTACTAGAAGATATTAGTGGGATGGTCTAGGAGGGGATCATGGAAAATAGGGTGAACTATTAAATGTTAAAGGCAAGAGATTAGGAATGAATAAAGGAACAAAAATTGAATTAGGAGAACATAATGTGACACGATCAAGGAATACTTGAATACAATATTTGTGTTTCTCATCAATTTTTTAGATTTGTATATACACAAAATTATGAAAACTAGCTAACATAGATTTACAACACCATTAATGAATAAAGGCTACCTGGGTGTACGTTTTTTGAGGATATGAATCATGAGGTGTGGAGAAAGAAGGTGCACTAAGAAAATGTTTGAAATACGAAGCATGTTACGAGACAAAGATTCAAATATAACATTCAACTAAACAAATTCAATAATAATATCTTTAATACTAGTTTCATACCTGTGGACTCATCGTCGAGAATGTATAAGGTTCTATAAGAATAGAGCATCCCTCATGAATAGTGGGACCCTGAAATTTCATCATATCAAAATTCTACTAATTTAGTTATTCTTAAATTTCAAAATATATTTTAATAAACAACATTAGAATAAATTGCTAAATTTTACCTGAGTGTCAATGTTGAATGTATCATTTAGAATATCATCTGTGAAATCCATCACCTCTACAACTGACGTAGGTTGTGTAGCTACATCATGGGCACCTTGAGAATCGTACGTGCAAAAAACACCACAAGCATCACAATGGTGGTGTGGAGCCCGGGGCCTACATGTCTCCTCCAAACCAGGACCTACTAGAGGACTCAAACACTGTAAAATGGTCTAGGTGAGTGAGCCAATTGACTTCATCGTGTCCACCTCTACACTATCCTTAACAATGGAAGGAAAAAAGACATGCTCCACCATGGGTTTGCACAAGGCTCTCGGTGCTAACTATGGATTACATCGTGCAATAGGTCTATTGTGTGTGGAGCCCCCACCTCTACTATGAAATTCTAAGATGTCAAAATAGTTTGGCATTTTATTGAGGACAAACTCGCAATAGAGTTTCCTCAAAAATTATTGTGGAACCTCATGGTTATTGCATGGAGGTTGGTCAAATACCATCCACCACTGCTCCCAATTTTTTTTTTTAATTAACTCATGGTGGCACCAATGGATGAGGAACCTCCTACATGCATGGGACAAAGGTTAATTGGTTTTTGGGTCTATAAATAGGGCACACAAGTCAACTTTGCTAATTTTTAGTTTTTTGACATCTGCATATGACAAACCACTAGCATAAAATTATCTCATCTCATGCCTCTTATCTGACCAAAAATTCATTTGCTTGCTCATATCTCCTACATGAGTTAAAATTGACTTCAATGATTCAACAATCCCTCTCCTATAAGGGTGGGTTTCGACATGCTCGGTTAATCTTGCAATTAATTGTTGAATGTCTCTTTTATTGTTTTCAATTTGATTTTAAATATTTTCTTGTGTTCCTTGAGGATGCCTATGAATTGATGGAGGGGTTTTGGGTTGTTTTTGTATAGGAGGCTCTTCATAAGGGGTTGATTGTAAATTCTTAATGTTTCAAGGTGGAGATTCATTCCCTAAGAATTAGAGCAAAATTTTATTATAAAAATCTATTTAAATTTGCATTCTAAATCAGATTCAAAATAAATAGAATAAAAATGCATACCTCTTTGCAATCTTTGACCTCTCTGACATGTTGTCGGCATCCTCATGGAAAATGGAAAGCTAAGGATGCAAACAATGGAAGAGATTTGGCGAGTGCGAGTTGCAAACCCGAAATCCTCTTTGTCAAGCTACGGATTGAAGACAAAATGAGGGTTTGAAACTCGATTTTTGGATTTTATGTCAAATAAGGCATTTGGCGTGCACCAAATGGCTTATTTCGGGGTTTTTTTTAACATTTTTTCAATTTGGCATCTAAATTGTGTCACAGATTGGTGCACTTACCCAACTGGAAAATCATCTTTTGGACATGCCTTGTTCAAATCCCAAAACTCTATACAAATACGGATTTGGCCATTTGGATTGGTGATAGGGATGAGGTTTGATATCTAATTGACATAATCTATCGATCTTATGAAGCCCCCATCTAATAACGTTTTGAGATCAACTTTAACGAGCAAGGCAATCTGTAGGTGTATATTTTGTAGTTTCATCTTGATTAGTCTTGCCTCTAGAAGCAAGGGTAAATGATGCAAGACTAATTTTGGATCTAATCCTATCATATTAGTGTAGGACCATGTGAAGTTGATCTTTCATTCTATGAAGAACTGTTGAAACCTAGATTTTTCCTCTTCTGTCAATGAGGCTGCAAAGAGAATCATCTTGGGATTTTCATGTGTGGCTATATTGACTTCTACGGTATCTTTGATGAGCATGGTTGATTTCTCTTGAGAAATGGGAAGAAATTCCAATCCTCCATCCTTGGGCACCTTAGAGAGGTTTCCACCCTCAAATAAATCCTTTCTTTTTATTTTTGTATCATCGGAAGGTGCCTTGCGGTTTTCACCTAGAGACGTGTCTTTTCTTGTTTTATTTTTCTTAATTTTTCAACTAGAGGATTAAACCTTCTCCCCAAAGTATGCTACAAAATAAAGATATATAGTGAATCAAGCTTTATGGTCCCTAGTTGGTATTCCTTCATGAGGTCCCATGAATTCGGCAATAACCTCATCATTCTCAAAAATTTCCATGATAGGTGAGTCTTGTTCGTTCCAATGAATTAGTTACAGGTACATAAGGGATATTCCATCATCAGTGTTGGTGAAAAGTGGGGAGGATGCTGAAAGCATGTAGATGAAGGATAAAAGGGTAAAGACAGAAGTGTCCTCAAAGTCTGAGGAGGATTCCATCCAATTTTAATCTTCATTAGACTTAGGCAAGTTAGACTTGTGGTCAAAATAGGGGACAAACAAGTTCGAATCATGGAAAATAGGTTCAAGTGTTGATTCAGGTTCATAATTAGCAGAGGCCAAAAGATTTTTACCCAGGCTTATCTTTTCAATGGGACTTTAGGAGGTTATATAGAAGGTGCCATGTTAAATTTTTAATAGAATTCTCTGGCGAAAGAAGGCTCACCTAGTTCTCAAAACATTTCATCAAGCTCATAGTTAGTCAGGGATCTTCCAAAATCAAATTCCTAGTCATGTGAGTCAGTTTCAGTATAGGACTCCTCAATTGTGTCGACACTTTCAAAAGCACTTACGTACTCACCTAAATTGAACATTTTCACTTTCAACTAACTTTCTCAATAGAATTCTATAAGTTTTCATCAAATTTAACATTTTCAATTTCAAATACCTTTCTCAACCTTTTGTTGTAAGATCTGTAAGCTTTTCTTCTAATAGAATATCCAAGGAAGATACCCTCATTAGACCTTGCATCAAAATTTAAAAATTTTTCTTCTTCTCTTTTGATATAACATTTTCTTCCAAATAATCTAAAGTACTTCATAGTATGAATTCTTCCATACCATAGCTCATAAGGAGTCTTTGTGCCTTTGGCTTTAGCTTGAACTTTGTTAAGTATGTAAATAACAATATGAATAGCTTCTCTCTAGTAGACCTATGGTAAATTTTCATCTTTCATCATAGTCCTTGCAGCTTCTTGAATAGTTTTGTTTTTCCTTTCAACAACACCATTCTGCTAAGGAGTTCTAGGGGTAGATAGATGCCTCTTTATTCTATGAACTTCATAAAACATGTTAAAATCATTTGAGGTAAATTCACCACCTTTGTCAGACCTAAATAATTTTATTTTCAAATCCATTTCATTCTTAGCTATATCTTTAAAGGCCTTGAATTTATCTAATGCATCAAACTTATCTCTAAGAAAATTAACCCATGTCATTCTAGAGTAATCATCAATCAAATGCATTAAGTACCTATCACCTTACATACTTCTCACCCTTGTAGGAGAACAAAGATCTTTATGCACTAATTCTAGTAGTCTAGTGGTAGAGTGTTCCTTTCCCTTAAAGATACTCTTTTTTGGTTTTCCAAATTGACAACTCTCAAAAAAAATATCGATAGGTTTTGTGATTTTAGGTATATCTCTCATAGTATGAACCGAACTAATTCTTTCCAAATTATCAAAATTCATGTGACACATCCTTTGGTGCCATAACCAACTATCATTAATCTATGACATAAATAAATGACCATCAACACCCTTAAGCTGATAGATGTTTCAATATGTTCTCTTATCAGTAGTAATCATAGTTCCAGACCCTTTCTGGATCTCACATGCTTCATCCTTAAACACAAGATTATACCCATTGCTACACATTTATCTAATAGTCAAGATATTATGTATTAATCCATTAACATAGTAAACATTATCAGTATTATGCTTTCCATAAAAAATTATTGAACCTATTCCAAAAATCTTAACTCCTGAATCATCTCCAAATTTAACTAATCATTAATCATAATTCTCTAGTTTAACAAACTTACTTTTATCTTCAGTCATATTATTAGAGCAGCTACGATCAACAACCTAGTAATTCTTAACTTATTTGACATGAAAAGTAGATACCAAAGTACCTTCAACCTTATCCTTCATCTCTAGAATACTTTCCTTCACACAACATTTAGGGTTAGCAGAACTAGATTCTTCTTTATAGCCAAAAACAATCATTCATTATCATCAAAATCTTTGTAATCAAATTCATCATTAGAAATATAGGCATCTTCTTTCACATAGTAAGTTTTCTTAATCATATTTCCTTTATTTTCATTATTCTTATTGTTTAAAGCTCTTTTTGGACATTTAGAAGTATAATGACCTATACCACCATAGCTAAAACATTTGAAAGGTAATTTACCTTAATACTTATTGGTTCCCTTTTACATGGACTTCTCATAAAGTTAGCTTCCAAATCATCAAGATATTCATCACCTGAATCTTCAACCCTTTTTGATTTACTAGCCTTGAAATCAGTCTCTACTTTTATACTTTTCTTTAGTTTCTCATCTCAAATGCATTCACAGTGTCAAGCAATTGATCTTTAGAATAATTATCAAAATCAACCATTTCCTCAATAGCAGATACCTTTTCACTATAGAAATCCAGAAGAGATCTGATAAATTTCTTCACCATTTTAGATTATTTAGCTATTGCACCAAGGCCTTACCAACTCATCAAATCTCTATATATAAAATTTAATAGTTTCATCTTCAGACATATGCATCATTTCAAATTATTCCGTTAAGTTTTGTAACATTACTTGTTTGACCTTCATATCTCCATCATAAATGCTTTCTAACTTATCCCAATCTTCTTTAGCAATCTTCAAACTCATAAGTTTAACTTATTAAATACTTTAAAGTCTATTCATAATAATGAACCTTTCCCAAGAATTGATTGCATTCACCTTGATTTTGACACTTATAATCAGACCATTAAGAGGTGGATTGTATGTATTATGATAAGCCTTATCTATCTCATATCCTTGAGCACACAAATATCCTTATATCTTTGTCTTCCAGAATGCATAATCGGAGCCATCGAATCTAGGATATTCTAAACGAATCTTGTTCACCATCCTAGATCTACCTCAACCAATTGAGCTCTTCTTCAAGAAACCTTGCTTTGATACCAATTATTGAAATTAATAAGACAACTAAGATGGGGGGTGATATAGCTATAGAAAATTAAACCTTTAAAACCCTCAACAATAATCAGATTAAACCCTTATTCTATTAAACTGATTAAACATGAAATTTAGATAATGTACACTGAAATCACATCATAAACATGAGAACACAAAATTTACATGGAAAACCCAATGAGGGAGAAAAAGGTGAGGATTAGCTCACAATATCAGTAATAGAAAAACTAGTAGAAAGGGACTCATTGCCAGAATAAGACACACTATCCAAAAATGCTCATAGTTGGGGCTTACTACCATAGAAATAATATAAGAAGATAGAAGAAAAAGTTACAGAGATAAAAAAATTCTCAATGGAAAAATCATTCCATCACAATTCCTCGCACAATTTCAAATTATCACATGAAAGATTTTAGATTCCTTCAACTCACTTCCATCAAGAACCCTAACATGAAATTTACACTACTCTACTCAATTTCATATCACACAATCACTCGCATCAATATCATATCTATCTCCCTTCTTAATATTTTATACACTTCTCTTGCATCAACATAATACATATTTATATCAAGTTCTACCTCAAAAACTTTCTCCAAAGTTATCCACTAGATGTTATAAATTCAAATTTGAAATAGGTCAGCACCTAAACATTCCCATGGTGGAAAATAATGAAAGGAAACCTACATAAATCCTTAATTAGGACCCAAAATAGATCCCAACACACTTCTACAAGCCTCACATGTAGTGTTAAACAAAAGGTCAACCAACACCCATGCAAAACACCATAGGCATAAAGTGCACACTTCCTGAAATTAACCCAAAATGTTTGGACAACATAATTCATTTCAATTTAATCCAGAATAATTATGAACCACTTAAGATTCATCAAACACTTCATCCAAGCTTGCATAAATTACCACTTTAATTTAGGACAACTGATAACTGTTAATTGCATATTGATAAATGAAAATCTCATTCTACTACACCAAATCAAGTAAAAAATTGAACACATAAATATAAAATCATTATAAGAAACTTCCCAAATTTGCACAACCTGAAGCCAAATAGCAAAGAAATGTAGAGAAAATACATTTCGCCTAGACCACAAAATACATTATCAAAAAACTAGTTCACACACTGGTGAAAATATCTCACACTATACATCAATCCAAAAAGCTAAAATTTAAATATAGCAACCTCTGTCAACCTTGAATAACTTGTAAGATCCCCACAAGAATAATATCAACTCTGAAAGAATGCAAACCACAATACTAGAGCACACTATGAACATTTGCACAACACAATTTAATTTTTTTATTAATTATTCTCAAAATAACTTGGAAAAAAAGTACTAGAGACATTATCTCAGTTCATTACTTCATTCCAAATCATCTTCAAAATATGCAACAAAATAATAGATCCATGTACTCAAAACACTTCCTCAAGGTCTCAACTACACATGCACAACTAGTTTTCATCTTTTCCACAATTTTCTCAATATTATCAACACTTTCATCCCATAGTTGACATCATTGACAACAAAAGTCAGTAGACTTCCTATTGACATCAATGAAAATACCACCATTCTTGCAGCAATCTTATATAGTTAGATTCATAAAATTAATACTTCTTCATTCTTATAGGAAGAAATCCATAAAAAATTCTCATAATAACTTAGGTCCGCATTATGTGATTTGAATTTCTTGGTCTAATTTACATTATATATAAGTTTGTGTCAATTTAACTTTATATTTACAAATCTCTTAAAGAACTATTAAGTAGTTTTCAATTCCCCATTAATTGAGTGGTGACTCTAAGTCTCTTGTGCTAGTGCATTATAAATTTAAAGGAGGATAGAAAGAGATAAGTGTGAGAGGTTGTTGATGTCATGAAAGGAAAAAGTGATCATATCAAGAAGAATATTAAGCAAAATCTAGACGTATAATTATCATGCAATACCAAGAAATCATTAAACCAAAAGAATGTAGAAACACACAAGTCCATTAATCCTCCTATTTCAATATTTCATAATTTGCATGAAGATGTAAAAAATAATATTTATGAATATGGAATGCTCCCTGATAATGAGGAAAATCCTATCAAAAAAGAGGGTACTAATGATAAGAAAGCTAGTTAAGGTCCTTTAGCTTTAAAACCAGCTAAGGAATGGATGTTCTGGGAAAGAGATTTTTATGTTATGTTGGCATCTAGGAGGTTGAATCCTAGAGCCACTTCAACTTATAATCCTCAAATAAATAACACATCTAGGAGTTCTCTTAGTAGATCCCCTCATTCCCACAAAGGGAGGTTTTCAACATAAAAAATTACACGCCTAAACATTTAGACTCAAAAATTACCCTAGAAAATGAGGACATGATAAAATATGTGATGACACTTGAAAAATAATCTCAAAAGCTTGAAGAGCTAGGAAATAAAGAAAAAAAAAGGAGAAATTGAAGGTTGCTATGTTTGAAAGAGATTAGTTAAGAAGAAGGGTAGAGAGAATGAAATTGATGGTTAATGAAGAGTCTAATCCCACTAAAACTTCATCTTACCACCACGTTCTTACTCTTGTACATCAAAAAGATACTTTGAATGTTCCTTTAGGGACTACCTGTTATGCCTTGCATAACCACCCTATTTTGTTTTGGTAAAAATGGGTCCCCCTTGTGGTTTTTTTCCTTGGTGTTCTTCCTAGGGTCTTAGGAGTTTTTTTTTATCTTCCTAAGTCTTTGTTTCTTTTGCCTTTGTGGGTTTGAATCATGGGTTGAAACTGGACTTGGAACTTTGACAAAGTTCTTGGTCCAGTTTCCTTTCCGGTCCTGACTCCATTTATTGCTTTGTTGGTTTCTTTGTTGTCTTGTTCATCTTGGAATCTTGGGTTGTTTTCTCCCTTTGGTTTTCCTTTTTGTTTCCCCCCTTTTTGTGTTTCTTTTTATTTTTCCGAAAGCAGAACCAGAACAAAAACTGAACATGGAACCTTGCAAAAGTTCCAATTCTGGGTTTCATCCTGATCCTGCTCCTGTCTATTCTTCCTTCGGTTTTGTTTGTCCTTTTTGTGTCCTATTTTGGGATGGGTTTCACCCCCATCCCGATTCCCTTTAGTGTTCATTCTCTTTGTCGGGAGTAGAACCAGAATTAGATCAAAAGATGAAAGTTTACCAAGCTCTAGATTCTGGATTTGGTATTGATTATGGCCTAGCTTTTGTGTTTCCCTTTCCCTGCCGCACGATCGGAGACAGATCTAGAATGAAATGTTGAACTTGGACCAAGTTACTGGTTCTATCTTGACTCTGTTTATGCTCTTGTTTACCTCTAATGTACATGGTGCTTGTGTACTCACTTTCATTCTAATTATGCCCCCGACCAACCACATTAATTACATCCTCCTCACATGTGTGAAATGAAATTTAAAACCTTAATCAAGGCTATTTGGCTCATTACAATTATCTAAAGTGTTATTAATGAGCCAAAGCTAATGTTTACTTGAAGAGGAGAATGATTTGGTTGCAAGAGAGCATTATTGAGTGGATTCCAATCATTCTTCAACACTTTCTAGTTGTGCTTTGAGGTAGGTGGTTTTCTTCCATTATCGCTTTATATTTTCTTGTTTTCTCACTCCATTTGTTTTTCACGCATTTGTGAGACTTTTCCCATGAATCTTCACTTGCGTTTATTTGTATTTTATTTTCTCTTTTCTACTTTTATCTTCCATTTTCCATTTTTTTTGTTTCCATTTGTTTACATCTTTTATGTTGTCATTTTATTTGTTCTCAGTGGTGTTTCCATGCCACCATGCCCTAGTTTTGATTAGGGTTTCATTTTGAAGGGTTTTGATGTTTAAGTTTTCTTTCAATATTTCTCTCAACCCTTTCCATCTTGTGCCTATGTCAGTCGTACTAGTTTAATTAGGGGTTTTGATGCCCTAGTTTTAATTTAAATTGACAGGCTGTACAAGTTAGGGTTTGCGTGTCTCATCCCTTTTGCATAATTGATTTTGCTTGCTCGATCTTGGTTTGATTTTTTTGAGTGGATTCAAGCTTAAATCCTGCCTCCCTGCACCTTTTTAACTTGAGTCCAAAATGATGTAAGTGTACGGGGAGAATCTATTTCGCCATGGTAGTCCATATTGGAACCGGATCTAGAAATGAACTCGTCGAATGAACTTTGCTTAAGAGTTCAGTTCTGGAAATGATTCTTCTACTGATAAGTTTTGATTCATAATCCACTCTCACCAAGTTTGGCGAAAATGGATTACCGAACGACATGAAATATTGGAACTCTTGAAAATTCTAGTGTTTGATCCAGTCCCAGTTCTAGTTATGGTTTTGTTATCTATTTTAGCTCTATGGTTCCTAATCTTCTCCTAGTCCTGGTCCCGCTAGGTTTTAAATTTCACTAAGTATGGGGGGTTACCTAGGGATGAATAGAGAAGTATGAAAGGTAAAATTTGCAATAATGATTCTTCTATGTTTTGTTGATCTAATCTAGGATTGTCTTGTATGAGTAAACAATGTCAAGAACATCTGGAGACGTTTCAAAGATGAAAGGGAAAGTAGTTGAAATCTCAAAGGGAGTAAAACCAAAGAAAATAAAGATAGAGAAATTACCTTACACCTTGAGATATAAACACCGAGATGCAACTCTTACAACTACTAAGTTGGATTCAAAATGGACTGACATTATAGACACTAATTTGAGGCCATTCAACTGTGAGGAACTAATTGTAGATACCTTCTCAAAGGAGGTGATTGGAAGGAATAAAATAATAGCCCAATTTGGGTTGGCACATGTCACACTCTTCCCCTTATCAGTTTAGTTTCTAGAGCTTATCTTGACAGCAACAAGGGCTTAAAATCTAGTATCAAGGCAGTGTATGGACCTCCAAGGGAAATTGATCATTGATTTATCTCCGCAAATGATGAGGTTCATGTTCAATGCACCTACCCCCAATAACCCTAGGCAATTGATTGAAGCAAAGGAATTGCAACTATTCAATAAGAATAAAGAGACTAATAGATCCCATATGAACAAGAAATGGCTAAAACTTGAGATGAAGTCTTTAACCAAGGTTCCTAAATAGCCCAAGAGGGGAGACTTCCAAAAGGATTTTGATGAGTTTATCATGATTCTTTCAAGGGTATTTGGAAAGAAAGACTTTGAATTCTTTAAGGAATGGATGTTCCCATTCATTGAAACCATTTTGGATGGTAGGCAATAGTTTGGTTGAGGGGTGATTTTGTTAGATAGTTTGGAGAATCAAATGCTCAAGGTGGGGAAAACAAATAAGTTCTTTATGAACTCTTATATTGTGTATGCACTTGCAAGGATGGACATATTCCCTAGATTTAATGTAGTGGGTATATTGGGAGAAGCTCCTAGACAAAAGAAGGCATGGGAGAATTATTATCAGTTGACCCTACAAACATTAGATTTACATTATAGGAGGGTCAATGATGCATTCCTTTATGTCATTATTAACCATTTGACATGAGATGTTGGATTCAAGATGATTAGGGAGGCTATGGCCTTCATTTCTCAATGAAGACATTGGTATGTCCAATACCTCAATTTCTCTTACTTTAGGTTTTTAGGTTTTGATGGACGTCCTCATCGAATGCCAAGATGTTGCAGTAATAGGATTATTCTGATGGATTTCATATATCAAGCTAAATAATTCAATAGAAAGTTTCCTAATAAACACAAGCCTAGATGCCACAAATTTAGGATGAAGTTGGGAGAATATTGTTGTCTTCACAATTTGGTTGCAAAGGTAGTGTGTGAAGAATTGAGTTATTTAAAGTTGGGATTGTATATAGCCCAAAAGCACTTTGATCCAGATCATAAGATTAATGGTCTAAATCCCATTATTTTTTATAAGAATTATAACTTGTTGGAATACTTTTGGATAGATTTGCAAGATGAATATGATATAAGGAGAAGGAACTATGAAAGATTAACCATCCCAAAAATGACTAAATATGGGGTAAAGGAAGACATTCCTGATACACTATCGAATGATGGTGTATTTTTGGATCCCAGATGTGAAGTAGGAAATGTAGGAACCAAGAGTTTAGACCCAATAAATTGGGATGAAGAAGATTCTATAGATATTAAACAAATCTCTAGGATATTGATGGATAGAAGTATCCAATGGGTAATAATGAGAATAAAGGAGCCAGAAGATCAATCTTCAAAGAAGAGGAAACAAAGAGGTACTAAGGGTTATAAGAGAACCAAGAGAAGGAAAACCCCTAAGGAACAATTGGAGTATTATCCTCCTAGCTCTAGAGAAGATGTTGATCCAGGAGCACCTTCTAAAGAAACCATGAAACATAGGGTGTGGAGACTACCACAACTAGAGAAGGATCCTCATCTCAACCTTCTCTCCCTGAAAAATCTATTGTGTAAGTACCTATAGGTACCCTACATGAGAAATTTGAAACTCTTGGGGGAAAAGAAAAATAAATTGAGATTCATGGCATAAATATTGATTTAGAGGCCAGACAATTAGAGAATGAGCCTCTTATGACTACATCTACTAAAGATGTTCAAGATGTTGGGACTGAGCATGTCCTAACTCCAAAGGATCAATGGAATATTTTTGAGGAAGAAAAGAAGGATGTTTATGTCAAGGCTAAAGCTGATGCACTTGATAAGTAGCAAGAATTGGAAGCCAAGGCTAAAGATGATGCACTTGCTAATAAGAAATAATTGGAAGAAAAGGCTAAATCCAATGCACTTTCTAAGCAACAAGAATTTGAGGCCATAGAAAAAACTAAAGAATTAGAAAGGAAACATAAAGAGAAGGAGGACCTCCTACAACAATAAAAAGAAAAAAAATGGAGAGCTAATGCAGAGAAGGTTAAATTGGCTCTATTACAAAATATTAGTGTCCTAGAGGAGGAGAAGGCTTGAAAAAGAAAATAAAAAGAAGATTTTGAGGCCAAGGACAAAGCTACAGTGGATGCTAAAAGAAAGAAAGAAGAAGAAGATATCTTGTTGAAAAATATAGAAGTAGAAGAACAAGCGAAGAATGATAAGGAGGTAGCAAAAATGTGGGAGAAGGTTAAATAATTAGAAAAACAAAGGGATGACATGTTGAAAGAGAGGAAAAAGGAAGAAGAATAAGATAAAGTTGAAGCTAATAAGACATCTAAGTAGATGGCAGGAAAGGAACACCAATAAGAGGTTGATTCTCAACCTAAGGTAACACTTTGGCAATCCCTCTCTTCTACCACTTCTTCTTCACAACAAGTGGTTACTCCTCATGTTTCCCCAACATGGTTAAAGCTCAACTTGGAGAGGAAATAGATAGTTCAGCCTTAGCCCTTGAACTAGGATTATATGATGAAATAAATTGAGAAGGAAAGCCCCAAGAAGAATGATCGAGTCCTTAATTCCACTAAATTGATAGATTCTGGAGAATTTGTAGTTGAATGTGCCATTCCCATGGTTGACAAAGAAAAACAAGAGATGTAGTTGAGTTATTATCAACTAGGCACTGTAAACTTAGGGAGACCCACAAGGAACCAACAGATGGATCTCATTGATATTGTGGCATCTTCCACTAAATCAAGGATGATAAAAGATAAGCAAAGGAAGGATGAGCTCAAAGCTCAAGTGGATCAATTGCATAAGTTCTTGAAGGACTTATCTTCTACTGTTTCTTCACAATATTCTACTCTTGAGACAACAATTTTGTTGAGTAAGAAAAAGGTTGATGTCCTCATAGAAATTAGAAGTAAGGTGGGGATGCTAGAGAGATGGACTGATAGGTTAAACCAAGAGGTGGAGGAACTACTTGTTGAAACTCATAAGGTTGATGAAGGTGCATGGGAATCAGTCAATGATATGATTGCATATACTCGGACCCTTTTGAAACAAGAAGAGGAGTATAGGGAACATGCCAAGAAACTGAAAGAAATTAATAAGTTACCTCAACAAACACTTCTAGAACAATCCATTCTTGAGGAAGGTAATCAGGGTTTTGTTGATAAAACTATCAATATTATGAGGTTTCATTCTTCATTCATTTTTACACATAGGAATGAAGTGCAATAGGTTAGCAAGGATCTAGCAGATCAAATTGTGGAGTTAGAGGTAGTTATAGCTATGATTGTAAATGAGGATATCCCTATGAACGATGTTTTCCCTATTGATGAGCTGAAGAAAAAATGGAATAATAGATCCCAAGAGGTAATATAGAAGGGAGATGATGATGATGATTTATTAATTGATAGATTCATGGATATAAAATAGGTAGTGAAGGTTGCTCAGAAGGAGCTTACTAAGTTGAATGAAATACAAAAGTTTACCTCTACTAAATTGAAAAGAATAAAATTTGAAGACAATTGGGTAGATGGGCTAGATGTAGATTTACTTTAAAAAGTACTAGAAAGTTATGATGAGTATCTACTTGAGCAAAAGACAAAGGAGTGAAGTGGTTATGGAATATTCTTTTTTGAAAGAAGCATTAAATGGTACGGCCAACTGGGCAACTCTCTCCTAGTTTTTAGGAACATGACACAAGTTCAACTGAGGATCCCCAATAGTTAGACCTCCTCCCTTTTCTTGCAGATTTTTGATAAGGAGTTATCAGTTGTTAACTAAAGATCATAATAGGCAATTGGCTCATGTAGCCCTAGTCACTCCTTGATTTATGCATCTCAATTTTCATGAGAGGAATTAGTGTTAAACATGTGTATATGTAGAATTTCTCTCCATATTGTAAGTGTTGGATAACTGAAGAAAATATTGGCTGGCTAAAGCGAGATCTAGGATAGTCTTACAATTTTTAATAATTTTTACATTTTTTATGCAAAGATACTTTGACATTTTTACAAGTTTCAATACACTTTATGTTATTTTTCTAGAATGAGTTTTAATGGTGATGTTTGTGAACAATATTCATTCGTATGCTAGTGAATTTTATGCATAAATGCCTCTTATTTGATGAAAATCAATAGAAGATTCATAATCTGAGACTTTTTGATTGAGTTATCTTTGAATGAAATTTCTTTGTGTTTGTTGATCTATGAATTGTAGTAATGAGTTGGTGATGTGTTCTTGTTTGATTTCGAAGTTTAGTGATGATGAATGATTGTATGTCTTTAATTAGAACCATGAGTGAATGTAATGGTGCATAGTATTATGTGGATTGTATCATTTTATGGTTTTAGTTGTTTGAAATAAATGCTCATTATGAAGTTTATATGTCTAAATTAAAAGGAATTTACATTTATGTTTGCTATCCTAAGCTTTTCTCTAGCTTTTGATGTTTATTTACATCCCCCAAACATTAGATTAGTTTGTATCATGCAATTTGTACCCTTTACAATCAAGCCCCTTGAACATTATAGTTGCATAAGCCACTAAACAACATCAACATAGTTGAGAACCAACTAAAAAAACCTTTGAAGATAGGTGGCTATAGGTTATTTATCTTTTTCAAGAGAAATAGAGTATCAATATTTTGTTTTAACATTGTTATAGTGTTACATTGACCATCAACATAATTGGTGCTAGAAGGGGAGCCCAAAGGAACAAACTGGAGTGAATCAGGTCATTTTCACCAGAAAGGTTCAAAAGAATTCTTAGATCCTCTATAAACCCTGGCCCATTTCCTGAACTTCGAACACCTACTAGACACAAAACTTGTAGGGCTTTAACACCACCACTCACTCCACCCAAATTTCCACCAATATGACCACTAGCACAACCAAATCTGCTACCACCCATGGCATTCTTTACAAATAATCCTTCACCATTGGGAACCATTCTTGGTGGCATTCATGAAATTCCTAAGAATCCTAAGAAATTTTTCTAACGTACTCCCATGGAGAATCACAAAGTGCTAAAGAGCACATACAGGCATTTAAGGATGCTTGTACACAGGCTCAAATAGCCCACCATGATGTCACATGCAGGTTATTTCCCTATTGGTTGGGGGATATGGCTTGTAATTAGTATTTAAACCTACCCACTAGATTCATCCTGAGTTGGAAAAACTTAGAAGATGCCTTTATTAATTAGTTTTGGGTTTATGTAGATCCAACTATCTTATATCGCCAATTTTCCATGATTAGGAATGAACCACATGAGTTGTTAACCCTCTTTAACACTTGTTTCTAGACGATGTACAAATGATTACAAGATACCTATCTAGTGGCTGAAAATATTTCCATCAGATCCTACTTGAAGGTGATAGATCCATTGATTGGTTTTTTTTGCGGAGAACCTATCTTGCATCAGATATCGATTCACTGTCCAAAGTCTATCACCTCTCCAATAAATTACATCAACAAATAATTTCACAATTTGGTAGCCTTAGATAAGGTTTTCCTCCCCTGGGATACCCTTTGATGCCTAATCCAAACCCACTGCTTAACATAGTCCCGGGGATGTCTGACTGTGCTTATGGACCTTTAGCTGAGTTAGAGACTCCTTCCCTACAACCATGGGTTAATGGGGGATGCTAGATCCATCCCAACAGGCTCAGAACCGAAATAATTTCATTGGAGTATCTAATCCTGCAACTCACTCACCTGCTATAAATTTTGCAAAAAGTGAGTGTACCACCCAATTGATTTCAAAGGTGGAAACTTTGAAGAAAACTTTATCTTAGATGACTAATGAAATGGATCAACTTAAACTAAACCACTCTCAAAGAAAAAATTAAAATCAGGATTATCAAAACCAGGGAGGGTTTTCCAATAAAAAACAAAGGAATTTTCAAGGTCAAAACTTCCCCAATCAAAACTATCAAAACCATAATAGGGGATATAATCAGAGATCAAATAATAATAGGCAGTGGAATAC
The DNA here is from genome assembly GCA_007115665.2 of Sequoiadendron giganteum. Classification (NCBI taxonomy): domain Eukaryota; kingdom Viridiplantae; phylum Streptophyta; class Pinopsida; order Cupressales; family Cupressaceae; genus Sequoiadendron; species Sequoiadendron giganteum. The sequence goes on from CM021110.1 coordinate 326,034,492, forward strand.
TATACCAAACAATGAGGGAGTATCCCACAATTATCAATCCAATGAGGAAAAGCCTCACACTGCAAATATTGCAGATTTGAATCTCATGATGATCTGGTGTAGGTTACATGACACTGGTTTACATTATGAAGTTAATTGCTCTAAAATGGAATAGGTTATCAAGATAGCACAAGCTGACTCCCACCTACCACAAGGAAATCCCAACCAAGGTAGTGGGTCAGTAGACACCACTATGAATTTTGAGACCATTCATGAATTATACCAGTTTCCCATGCAAGGAGAGAATGAGCTAGAGGAAGATACCTACGATGTTTAGGCCTTTCAAACCAAGGGAGGCCATTTCCTGAGAAATCAGAACAAAGGGAGAATTTGTTACATCCTCCCCTCCTAACATGATGTTTCCCCTAAACTAGAATGTTGAAAAACATCCACCTCCACCTAAAAGACCTTCCGATTCACATAACAAAGGTAACTCTACTTTTGTTCCTTGGTTTCCTAGGAATAAAGATATAGAATTTGATTTTGTTTAAGAAATGCAGAAACAGAGGACCTCCCTGTCATTTTTTCAACATTTTGAAGTGGTGTCCTGACAATGTGATATTGTATTGAAAGCCTCGTAGGAGGCAAATAAGTCAAAAGGAAAGAATAAGGTGACTCCAACCAATGATATGGATGCAACCTTGTACAAAGGTAAGATAGGGACACCGCCATTTATTTTGAGATTAAGAATTTATGAAAAGAATCTACACAACTGTATCTTAGATTCCGGAGCCTTAGGTAATGTCATGCCATTCTCTATTTGTAAAAAAATGGGTTTAAGTCCAATTCAAACTCATAAGAAAGTGATACAATTTGATAAAATTGAGGTTAATGTTGTTGGTGAATTAAAAAAATGTACATGTGTAAATTGTATTAGACCCATAGAACTAGACATATATAGATATTTAGGTGGTTGATATCCTTAAAACATACAACATGTTGCTCAGCCGAGACTTGATGAAAATTCTTGGGGGTTATCTTTCCCTGGATTTTTTCACACATGTGGCTCCCATGAAAAGGGGTGGCAACCCATATTAGGATAGAAAGAAAACCTTGATTGAAACATATGATCATGGAATATGATTTTCCTAATGAGGTAGCATATTTCAAAACTGAGATGGGAGTGTATATGAGAGAAGAAGAAATTTGACCCTTTTCAATGGTCAACCCTAAATACTCACAACCTTTGGAACACAGTGACGATATGACCATTGTTAATCACCAAGCTCTAATGACAAAATTACAACAAGACAGGTTATTTTTAGGAGATGATGTTGGCTTATGGAGTTTGTTACTCCCAAACTGGTGTAGGGTCCATTACCAGAGTCATTCTAAGTTGATGTGTCAAACCTGTGTAAACATTTTAAATCATGTATGTCCATTAGGAGACAAGTGTGAGAACCACCCTAGAACATCTCAGAGCTAGTTCTCATTTGAGGCTAGAAATGTGACTATTCTAATGAGGAACGATCGTACCTAGGACAAAGTCACTCCCCATGTTGTACATACTGATGTCCTATTTTCTGATTCACAAGATGACACTGAAGAATCTCAAAAGATGATCAACACACCCACCCCTACTAATCTTCCAATCCCCAAGGGATATCTTGAAAAGATGACCAATTTAGGGAGTGTTGATCAAGGTGAAGTGCAGGGAACGTTCCCTACACAAGTTTAAAATTTGAGTAGAGTACCCTATGAACACCATTTGCACTAGGCTCCTGAACCTGACATACTAAACCAGTCTAAGCTGCCAGTTATTCCTCGCAAACAAACACCCACTGTGTGTGAAAATATTTGGAATCAACAAACTAAGTTAAACAACACACCAATGAAACATTATATCAAAGAATCTGATTTTAAACTAAACAAGCTTCAAACCCAATAGATTATTTAAAACCATCCCATTGTCCTCTATCTCCAAGGATTCAATTTCAATTGCTTGCTCTCATATTGTCTAAGGAGAAGCTCAAAAAAATGACAACCTAGATAATTGTTGTGCGTGTTTTGCACACATGCCCCGTCATGGGCAAGGACCCCCTCTTTTCACTCCCAATTGGCTGATTTTTTCTTGTCTCATTTTTCTTGCCCCTTTCTTGGAGCCTAGATTGGTTGTGTCGTCAAACAATCAAATTCCCCTAACCAAATTCACCTACCTAAGTTTCGCTAACTATTTTTCTTTCGTGGAAGTGCCCCTACGGGTTTCCCTTCGTTCATTGCCTCGGCATCCTCTGGGCCTCATCCCCGCTCACTCGGTTAAGTTTTCCTTCATTTTGACTATGGGGACAAGTTTCCCATGGATTTGGGATGTTTTGTGGTGCCTTTGTGAATTGCTAAGGTTTCATTTAGTTTCAGGAAGCTGCAAAATTTTTGTTCTAGAACTCTGTCCCTCCATAGATGTTTCAGGACCTTCGTTTGTCCCTGGCTGTTCCAGAACCCAGCCCCTCCATGGCCATTTCTAGAACTCCATTTCTCCTTTACCATTTTTTCATTCGTTTTCCCCTAGCATTCTGACTCTTGGGACCCGGCCTCTCCGTGGCCATTTCTAGAACTTTTTCCCTCTGCGGCTATTCTAGGAACTTCATCTATCCCTGGTTGTTCTACAACCTGACCCCTCTATGGCCATTTCTAGCACTCTGTCTCCCCTTTTCCACTTTTTCATCCATCTGCCCCTGGCATTCCGACTCCCGATACTCAACTCCTCCGTGGTCATTTCTGGAACTCCATCCCTTTGTGGCTGTTCTAGGAACTTCATCTATCCCCAGTTGTTCTGGAACCCGGCCCCTCCATGGCTGTTTCTAAAACTTCATCTCTCCTTTGCCATTTTTCATCCATCTACCCCTGACGTTCTAGGTCCCAGAACCTGGCCCCTCCATGGCTATTTTTGGAACTCCATTCCTTCGTGATTGTTCCAAGAACTTCATTCATCCCTGGCTGTTCTAGAACCCGACACCTTCATGGCCATTTACCGAACTCTGTCTCTCCTTTGCCATTTTTTCATCTATCGGCCCCTAGTGTTCCAGCTCCCAGAACCTAGCCCCTCTGTGGCCATTTTCAAAACTTCGTCCCTACGTGGCTGGTCTAGAAACTTCGTCCGACCCTAGCTCTTTCAAAACTCGGCCCCTCCATGGCCTTTTCCAAAACTCCATCTCTCCTTTGTCATTTTTTCATCCATCTGCCCTCGACGTTCTGACTCCAAAAACCCGGCCCCTCTGTCGCCGTTTCTGGAACTCCGTCCCTCCACGACTATTTTAGGAACTTCATTCCTTCTCGACTATTCCGAAACTGAGCATTCTGGCTCCTGGAACCTAGCCTCTCCATGGCCATTTCTAGAACTTCGTCCCTCTACAGCTATTTCGGGAACTTTCTCCATCCTTGGCTCTCCCGGAACCCGACCCCTCTATGGTCGTTTCTAGAACTCCGTCTCTCCTTTGCCATTTTTTCATCTATCCATCACCCAACTTCCATCGGTGCTTCCAGGCCCAACCTTGGAGAATGCTATCCCCCATTCGTTGTCTGCCTTCCTTTCACCTTCTGTGTGTCTTCCGCCTTGGCACCCTCCCCCCTGGGGTATGCATTAATGTTTATGGTCCAAATGAGCTCCAAATATGAATAATATGATATTTTGATGATGCATGGATGAATCAAACATGGAGTTTACAATATTTGACTAACATTTTCCTTGATTTGTGTGTGAAAGAACTTAAGGCACTTCATTTATGTAGGTTCCAAGAAGCCTACCATGGGTCCATCAGTGAGACCCATTGAGAAAATTGAACAAGGAAAGCACATCACTCCTATCACCATTCACTTTATGCCCACCTCTATTCATAGAATCCATCAATAGAGTTGGCAAAAGAAGAAAGCCTATGCCAAGGAAGTCAATGACAAAAATGCAAATGGGTGGCCTTGAAGAAATCATAGAGGAGTTGTCCTACTTTTCACCAGATAATGATATGAAGTCCTTAGAAGATTGCAGTCCTTAGAAGATTGCACTAGTTTTGTGTAATGATAGGTTCCTCTTGGCCAAGAAAAACCCAATTTAGGGAGTTTTTCTACTATAGCAGCCTCCATGATCATTGTTCATTCATAGTTTTAGGTCTCAAAACTTATTCTCTTCCTTGCTCTTTTTCCTTTTTTTTAATAAGTAACCTTAGGCAAGGTTCATTGCACATTATAAAGCTAAGTCCAATGTTGAAATGGAGTTCAAGACTATTGTTTGAAGAAGCAGAAAACACATAGCAACTCTCCCATCTTAAGAAATTCATTTGCAAATCCAACTTCCCCAGTTTGTAACTCATCCATAAGTTCACCTTGTGATTCCAAAAAATCACATGAAACAACCGAGACATTCCAAGAACTATCAAGACTTGACATTAGAGACCTTGGAATAGTGTTCTGCAATTTGATTGTGGAAGATTGTCTTTCAAGAGAGGTGATGCACTTATGCATTATCTATGTTGAGAAGTGCGTAAAAAACACATCAACATCACTGGTGCTAGAAGGAGGGTGGACATGTTGAAAAGAGAACTTTCAAGAAGAAATATTAGATAAGGGGTTCTCTTTTAATGCTGAAACTTGAAATCAGAAAATTTTGAGGGCAAACAATAGCTGAGTTGAAATGGAGCAGCATGTGCAAATCAGCATTTCTCAGCTACATGCAAATTTAAATAGGATATTCAAGAGACCATTGCAAAAAATTTCATTGGTAAATAAGTGTAGGATCCATTGCACTTGTAGGCATAATGAATTGGAGTGTCTAACCTTCTTGAGCATAATTGAAAGAGTCTTGCAAGGAGAGATTCCCTTTCGAGAAATATATTAACCTTTAGCCCTTGCAGACCTGGAGGAAGAATTGACAACCATGGCAACCAAGGAATTTGAAGAGCTGATCCAAGAATGTTTGGGAAGTAAAGACGGACCAAGATTGGAGGAAGCACTAATGTCAATATGGTGCAGATTTTAAAATGTACCACATTCATAATTTACTTGTTCATCGTGTGCAAGCATCATCACCCAAGTCAAAGGCAATTTGAACAAGTTGGAGCAGCCAAATTTCAAGGAGGATGAGTCACCCCATGAGGCAAAAAATTTGTCAACATCTGGAGGAAAACACATTGCAGATAAACTAGGAAATCCAACACAAACTAGTGCTGGGACAATGACCATTGAAGCTGAAAATGAAAAGGGAGAAGCTGATTTCTTGGGGACATCAAAAAGCTTTGATGAAAGTTCAGTCGAAAAGAGGTTAGAATGCCTTTCCTCTATCAGCAAAGAGCAATCCTCCAATCTAGAAGAGGAGCCATTGGAAGTTGAAGCTAAACCAATGAAGTGTGCAATAGTGTATGCTGGGGCAGCTCATGAGGATGCTGAAAATCATAAAGAGGAAAATCAACAAGGGGAAATGGATGATAGCATTGCAAAAATAAAAAATGATGATGTAGGCATAAGTGAAATCAGATTGGAAGACCTTTCCTTCATAAATGACAGTGATTGAGAATATGATTATGAAAGTTTGGAGGACTAGGAAAAACCACTCGCCACAGTTGTCTACCATCAAGCTTCTTTTTCAAGTGATGATGAGTACCCAATAGTGGAAAGATATGACCTGCTCATCTCTATATTAGAAAAGGATTGGTCAAAGCTAAAATACCAAGTGGATTTGGAGGTGCTACTACTGCCGAATTGGTGCAGACTTCATGATTCATCACACTCAGAGTTCACATGTGGACTGTGCCAAGAAGCCATCAAGCAAGTCAAAGAACAATCGAGGCAGCCAAGCACACCACTTCTTGTAGTTGCTTCAAGGATGGAATGTGAGGATCAAGAGCACGAGCCAAGTGACAACTCAACTAAAGGTGTTCCTCAAGATGATGTTGGGACAACAATAGAAGAAGGACAACAATACAATCTTGAGCTTTTGATTGATGAAGTAGACCAAACAGGAATGTTGTCCACCAGCCATCAAGAATTTCTCTATCTTCAAGAGAATTTGTACACCATGGATGATAGGCTTACGATAAGTCCTTGGAGGGAGATTGTATAGTGGATTTTGGCCCCCTTGATGAGGTACCATCAATTGATGACTTATTTCCATTGAGATTTGTACTGTAGAGGTATGCCCATGTCGAGGAAGAGGACATCCCAAAAGACGGTAGGGATGAAGACATACTCTTTGAGAGTCCGAATGGTGATGCACTAGAGTTTCTAGATTGGGAGAGGGGTTCCTTCTTTGTCTATAGAGATAGTAAACAAGGGGAAATGAGTGAACTTTGTGATGAGATGCATGAACAAAAAAGAGAAGAAGACAAAGGCAGGGGTGCTGAGATAGCTGCCAACAAAAATGAAGCACCTTGTCGACTACAAGATGCAACTTAGAGTCCTTCTGCCATGATTGTTGCTGATCCTCCTTCATATTCAGATGGCTGCAATAGGAAAGATTCACACATTTCATTGTCCAATGACATTGAACACCACATAAATAAGGACAACACTTGGGAAAGGAGGTGGGATGGCTTGCTTCCTTTTGAGGGCAGCAATCAAGTGGGTACTTGGTTTACAGAAGATCAATGAGATGAAGTCTATCTTCTCGAAGAACAACTAATAGGGATTGTCAATCCCACACAAGATGTGGAAGAAGTGTTTTCTGCCCCATTCTCCATACCTTATGCAGGCTCGATTCTTGAAATGTTGTGCCCTCCACCATCATTGCCCGAGGTTGCAAATGCAACAATCGACAATGTAGTGCTTGCTCTTGATTGTCAAATGCTACCACCTCCATGTGACGAAATCCAAGTTCTATCATTCCTTGCTCCTATTAATTGTCATAGTTGCACTTATCATTTTGATTATGGGAATGAGGGGAAACAAACGTGTTTATGGATTAATCACGGGTTTAATGAGCCTCCTTAATTGCTGATTCTTCATGATGTTGGGGTAGAATTTGAATGCTGCAAAATTGAATTTATTTTCTCTAAATATAAGGATAAATCTGTATGGTTGAGAACTATGATGAATTCCCATTCACTTATACTTGCATTACGAAATACAATGGGTGTGAGTGTTTATTGGCCTTTCCTCAATGTAGTTCTTTGTAAATATCTTTGTACATATCTCATTTTGAGTAGTTGGTTTTTTATGGGTTGCTTGCTTTAGAGTAGTTTCTTTGTTATTTTCTTTCGTTGTCCCACTTTGGCTGGTTTTGGTGTTTTCTTTTCATTTTCTTTCATTTTATTTTGTTTTCTCTCACTTTGCTACTACTTTGCTCAGGGTCCCTCTACTTTTGGCTGGGCACATCTGTGCGCACAACAACCATTATTTTCACCTAGGGTTTTTCTATGTATTTCTTTGTCAAACTCTAATCAAGTTTTTAGAGTGGATGGTGAGAGTCTTTTGTTAGTGTCAAGCGATTTGGTTGTTTGAATCAAAATGGATAAGTCGTTGGTTGGTCTAATTCTGAATTATTCTGGAATCTTATATCTCTTACATATTTTAAGAATCTGATGGTCGCTGTAGGTCCTAGGTGAAGTCTAGTTAAGTGAAAAATCTAAAATTCTGCTCTAGCACCACTGTGATTCTCAGCCCTAAGCATGAGTTTCATTGCTTGTGGGTTGAAATAAAATAATTAAAAAGACAAAAGAAACAAAATAAAGAAAGAAAAATATTGAAAATCAAAAGAAAAGAAATTCAGCCTTTCAGGGGTATCCGAGCAACTCTACCAGGGCTATGGATGCCTAGCTGGTAGTAGCGCAATGTTCGAGAGATTCAAAATAATAACCTCGTTGGGGCTATGGATGCCTGACTGGCAGCGAGGCAATGTCCCGAATGCTTTTGGAGTTAGAATAAATGATGTAGCTTCACTTGATGGAGTTTGGGTTCCTATAGCAACTGAAGGATGGGAATTGATGCAACTACACACAATTGGATTTTCATCATATTGAAGGTTGGATTAGCTAGTGGTTTTGATACTTTGGTTGAACATCTGGCTTGTTTGCCCTAGCGTGAAGACCAAAACTAGAGATTTTAGGTTCATGATTCTAGTTTTTCATCAAAATTCTCTTGAGGATTTCCCCATTGAGTTTCCATTTGTTGTACATGTTTTACACACATGCCCCACCATGGGAAGGGACCCCCTCTTTTCACTCATGACAAGCTTCTTTTCTCTCATCTTATTTTGTGTGCCCCTTTCTTGGAGCCTAGATTGGTCATGTGCCATTAAATGATCAAATTCCCTTGACCAAATTCACCTACCTAAGTTTTGCTAAGTCTTTTTCTTTCGTAGAAGTGCCCCTGCAGGTTTCCCTTTACCCATTTCCCCTGTGTCCTTCGGGCCTCATCTTCGCTCGCTTGGTTCAATTTTCCTTCATTTTGACTGTGGGGAAAAGTTTCCCATGGATTCAAGATATTTTTGTGGTGCCTTAGTGAATTTCCAAGGTTTCGTTTACTTTAAGGAAGTTGCAAAATTTTCATTCTGGAACTTCATCCCTTTGCGGTTGTTCTGGGAACTTAGTCCGTCCCTGGCTATTTTAGAACCTAACCCCTCTATGGCCATTTCTGGAACTCCATCTCTCCTTTTCCATTTTTTATCTATCTACCCTCGGCATTCTGACTCCCAGAACTTGACCCCTCCATAGTTTTTTCTAGAACTTTGTCCCTTCGCGGCTATTTCAGGAACTTCATTTGTCCCTAGCTATTCCGGAACCCGGCCCCTCCATGGCCGTTTCTAGAGCTTCATCTCTCCTTTGCCATTTTTTCATTTTTCCACCTCTGGCATTCCGGCTCCCGAAACCTAACCCTTCTGTGGTTGTTTTTGGAACTCCATCCCTCTACAGTTGTTCTGGGAACTTCGTATGTCCCTTGCTATTCTGGAACTCGACCCCTCTATGGCCGTTTTCAGAACTCCATATCTCCTTTGCCCTTTTTTCATCCGTCTGCCCCCAACATTCTGGCTCTCAGAACTTGACCCCTCTGTGGCCATTTCTGAAACTTCATCCCTCCGTAGTTGTTCCAGAAAATTTGTCTGTCCCTGGCTGTTCTGGAACCCAGCCCCTTTGTGGACGTTTCTAGAACTCCATCTCTTCTTTGCTATTTTTTCATCCATCCGTCCCCAGCATTTCGGCTACCCGAACCCAGCCCCTTTGTGATCATTTCGAGAACTTCATCCCTCCATAGCTATTTCAGGAACTTTGTCCATCCCTAGCTCTTCTGGAACTCGGCCCCTCTGTGGCCGTTTCTAGAACTCGGTCTCTCCTTTGCCATTTTTTCATCCGTCTGCCCCCAGTGTTTCCACTCCCAGAACCCAGCCCCTCTGTGGCCGTTTCTGGAAGTCTGTCTCTCCATGACTACTCTGGGAACTTCATCCGTCCCTGGCTATTCTGGAACCGGGCCCCTCCGTGGTCATTTTTGGAACTCCGTCTCTCTTTTGTTGTTTTTTCATCAGTCTACCCCCGACATTTCGAATCCCAAAACCCGGCCCCTCCATGGCCATTTTTGGAACTTTGTCCCTCCATGGCTATTTCAGGAACTTTGTCCATACCTAGCTCTCCCAGAACCCAGCCCCTCCATGGCCATTTCCAGAACTCCATCTCTCCTATGCCAGTTTTTCATCCTAGTGTCGCTTGACTTTTGTCGGTGCTTCTAGACCCAGCCTTGGGAAATTTTGTCCCCCATTCAATGTCCACCTTCCTTTCACCTTTCATCTGTCATCTGCCTTGGCGCCCTCCCCCTGGGGCATGCATTAATGTTTATGGTCCAGATGAGCTCCGAATATGAATATTATGATCTTTTGATGATGCATGGATGAATCTAACAAGGAGTTTGCAAGATTTGAGTAACATTTTCCTTGATTTGTGTATGAAATAACTTATGACACTTCATGTATGCAGGTTTCAAGAAGCCTACAGCGGGTCTATCAGGGAGACACATTGAGAAAGCTGAACAAGGAAAGCACATAGCTCCTATCACCATTCACTTTATGCCCACCTCTCTTTTTAGCGCCCATCAATAGAGCTGGCATTAGAAGAAGGCCTGTGCCAAGGAAGCCAATGATGAAAATGCAAAGGGGTGGCCTTGAAAAAAGCATAAGGGAGTTGTCATAATTTTCACTAGATGATGATGATCTTTAAGGGCCTGTCTACCTGAATCAGGGGCAACCAATCCATTGATACTAGTTGTCGACAAGCCCATTTGATCCAATGAAGAATTTCACAATTCCATCAAGCAAAGGGCAACTTTCAAGCAGTTTCAACTACAGTAAAAGGGATATCAGCTAGAAGACAAAACTGCTATAGCACCTGGGCACTAAAAGACAAAATAGGGAAAAGACAACAGATGTATTTTAAATTGCTGAATATTGTGGGGTAGGTGAAGCCCTAATGTAATCAAATCTAGGCCACACAATTTTATTCAATCCTGGCCATTCATTCAGGATTTGAAAAACTATAAATAGGGGTCTTCCCCTCATTTGTAAAGGGTTGGAGAGCTAGTGTAAGAGAATTCTACAACAATAGAAAGAAACATTGTATGATTTATGGGTGTTTCCTTTTTAGTTTGCTCATTATGTGTGCATGGTTCTACTTACCTATTAGTTTCGTAGTTAGTTTTTTGAAGGGAAGTGATGATGATGTTTTCTGCTACAGTATTTGATGAATTTTAAGCTAATTCTTTTTATGGTTTTTTGATGATGAATCACTTTGTAAAGCTAATATGAGCTTCTTTACTTTATTGTTGCATCTTAGTTCGATTGCATGTGCATGATGTGTGTGTGTAATCTGAAAATATGAGGTCCTTAGAAGATTGCACTAGTTTTGTGTAACTATAGGTTCCTCTTGGCCAAGAAAAACCCAGTTTAGGGAGTTTGGCTATTGTAGCAACCTCCATGATCACTATTCATTTGTAGTTTCAGGTCCAGGAACTTACTCTCTTCCCTGCTCTTTTTCCTTCTTTTTTAATAAGTAACCTTAGGAAAGGTTCATTGCACATTATAAAGCTAAATCCAATGTTGAAATGGAGTTCAAGACTATTGTTTGAACCTATAGCAAATACACAACTCTCCCATCTTAAGAACTCCATTTGCAGATCCAACTTCCCCACTTTGTAACTCATCCATAAGTCTCCCTTGTGATTCCAGAAAATCACATGAAACAATTGAGACATTCCAAGCATTGTCAAGACCTAACATTAGAGACCTTGGGATAGTGTTATGCAATTTGATTGTGGAAGATTGTCTTTCAAGAGAGGTGATGCACCTATGCATTACCTATGTTGAGAAGTGCATAAAAAACACATCAACAAGAATGAGATGATATGAAAAATGCAATTTTATACTAAATGATGTGAGATAATGAAACTAATAACAGATTATGGAAGCTATTCTACCATGATTATTTATGCTAAGATGATAAAAACTTAGATGTTGTGGTATGATTATGAAACTAAGATATAAAAATGCTAAATGCTTGAATGCTAGATTATTCAACTATAATGCTCACACTATGTAAAACAGTTCCAAGATTTTCAAAGAGCCAAGAGGTCTTATTTATAGATTTTCGAAGGAAAAATCTTAGTTGGCAAAGATCAACGGTTGAGATTCAATTAGGTAAGATGAACGGTGAGAGATGGAGAAGTTGGAGAGAAAGATGGAAGCTAGAGAAAAAGAAGGAAGATGTTTCCTTCCCACAAAAACATTTAAGTCAAAAATAGAGGAAACTTGCCATTTGTCAAGTTTAGTTATTGAGTTAGTTTTGTTGGTTGAAGATAATTCAATAATTAAATAATAAAATTATTTAATTTCATGTGACATGTGGATTTGGAAGCTTCTAATTAAATATTGAAAAAAATTTATTTATGTGTGGAATATGGATAAGAAGTTTCTAATTAAATATTATAATATTGAATTAAATGTGAGATGGCTTTGTAGAAGATTTAAAGATGATTTTACGATTTGGAAAAAGAAGAATATTTACTTTATAAAAATAAAGCAATGTGATAATTAAATTAAATAAATTGTGAAACTTATTTATTTAATTAGAATAGAAGAATTAGAAAATGAACAATATAAATAAATTATTTAAATTCATTTATATGTAGATTGGATTAAATATTAATTAAATAACTTGTATTTAATTGATTACTAGACTTATTATAATGTAATCATTTTTTGGTGTATACATTTTGCCCCTCTTTGAAGTGATGTGTTTTATGCATTGCTTCAAAGAATTAAAAAGTTTTCCCCAAATGTGAATTTTAGAAAACTGATGTCTGCATGCCCCCTTGGGTGATGAATGAGATAAAATTTTGAATTTTTCAGATTTTTGAATTTTTTGGGAATTTTTGATGATTTTTTGAAAATTGTTATTGATTTGATGTTCGATTCATCGACCGATAAAGAGGATTGGATGGAATCCGTTATTGAAAAATTGATATGAAGATGAAGAAGTTTTAATCATGCCCCATGGATAAAACAATGCCATAAAATTACCCCCAATCTACCCTTAAATAGGTAAAAAGTAACTTTTGAAGATCATTTGTGCATTGTTACCTTAGTGAATTATGAAAATTTTGAGCTCTAGAGTGAGAAAAATGGCTCTTCCCATCCACCAACACAGATTTGAGCAGATTCGATGACATCAGTGCCCGACACATTATGAAGCCATGATATGTATTACGTAAACCTCCTCATAATTTGATTCGTCAAGTTTTGAAATGATTTTTGCATGTTTTTCCATGTTTTTCACACGTTTTTCACCAAAATAGCACATTTGATAATTTTTGTAGCGCATTTGATTAGTTCCTTAGCACATATGATCAAAAGTGTAGCACATCTGATAAGAAGTATAGTGCATATAATAATATAGCACATATGATGAATAGTATAGCGCATTTGATCTTCTAGCGCATACAATGAATGATGTAGCGCATGTGATTAATCCTGTAGCACATTTACTTGAAGTTAAACTAGTTTTCATGATTGTGCTCCTCGACTAATGATTTGTTGATTGATTTTAGGATGTGATGGTGAAATTTTTATGTTTAGCTAATGATAGGTTTGATAGAATAACTGATAAATTTATCTTAATGAGATATGAGAAAACGAATAGTAAGATTTGATAAATTTTCTTTCTTGATTAATGAAAAAAAATAGTAAGATAAATTTTCTCTCATGATTGATGAGAAACAACTAGTAAGATTTGATTGATTTGGTTTATTTTATTGATTTGATTGATTTGATTGATTTGATTGCTTTGATTGATTTGATTGATTTGATTGCTTTGATCACAAACACTGATTTGATATGTTTCAAATGTATAGGAGAGATAAGTGATTCTTCAAGTACATGAGTGATTCTCGAAGACCTGGAGCTTGATTGCATTGCTTGTTCAAGTAGAAAAAGATGTCATTGATTCTTGTGGGTTGAATTCATTGCTTGAGATGCCTGAGATGTATCTCAATAAGGGTTTGTTGACTACACTTGCCGAGAGGTAGCATAGTGATACAAACACCTTTCACCTAGTGACATAAGAGATGACGATTACTCCTGAGGATGTTTATAGGATCCTATTGATTCCAGTGATGGGTGAGATTGTGACTTATGATACCAAAGAGCAAGGGGGCACTGATGCCTTGGGGAGAGTGTTTGTAGATGATCATATCACCGGATATGAGATTCCATTAGTTGAGATGGCTGATACGTGCATGCCATTGCCTTGCATACTTGCAGGATTCATTGGTGGATTCTTATGGATTGAATGTAGGTTGAAGGGACTGTTGTTGGATAGGGCCAAGTACTCGAGAGTATGGTTATGCAGGGTACTCGATATGCCTGGGGATCATGCATGCCCACTCATTTATATCATGAGCTACATCAGATTTTTTACTATTGAGAGAGGAGCATGGATGTTGGATGTTCTTTGCTTCAAGTTTGAGCATGGGAACAGATAGTAGTTACACATCCTATGGTTGATAGACAAAATCCAATTGGGTTTCCATATATTTTTTCATATGCAGTTTTTGTTGTCTAGGCCAGGCTGGGAAAATTAGATTACTGGAAAAGAGTACTTGATGATTTGGATACAGTCACATGGCATCCATACTTAGATTGTGAGTAGTGGGCAAAGGATGCCAGAGAGATTCCATATGTGTTTATTTTTTGATACCTAATTGGCCGCACCTCATACATTATCAAGAGATTTCTACTAAGTTAGGTGCTTAGACAGTATGGTCAGATATAGGGGATGCCCTAGGGTTCAACTATTTACACTCATCGTCAATAGGAGATTTCAGTGTGGGGACCTTGACTTTCATTTGATGCAGCTGATGTTGATTTTATTGACTTGGGTGCACAAATGTTGGATTATAGGGTAGATATTCTGGATGGGGGATAATAACTAATTATGCTTAGTATTTTATAGCACATCTAGTACCACAGCTTACTAGTCCCAAGGAGCCTTTCGTACCACTAAATGGGGGTAGAGGACAGAGACCCAGGGAGAAGGAAAGGAGAGAGGAGATGGAGGAGAGTGGGAGTGATGATGATGATGATGATGATGATGATGATGATGGAGGTGGTGGTGGTAGGGGTGTCCTAGCATAGAGACAAATAGCATAGAGGATACTTTCGACTACAGGTAGTGTGACTGATACAAGAGGTACATCAGGTAAGGGACAAATAGCTTCCCTTCAGTCCATAGTACAGAGCCTACAAGTTTAGTTGGCACATGCACATGCCACTATACAATAGTTACATTCATAGGTGGCTATGCTGACAGTTGAGAGGGATGTTGTGAGATAGGCTAGTGAGCAAGTAGTGGATCTATATGAGTTATTACAAAGAGTGGTTGAGGTTACACGAGCTGCCAGAGAGGCTAAGTACTATCGTGCATGATACCATGAGGTTGTTCTGGCAATGCAGAGGGTCAATTATGTAGCATCACAATCTAGTCAGAGCCATTCACATACTACCAATAGGGGTATGACACAACCACCTCATAGAGATCTGAGTCTAGATTGAGGTAAGGTGGTGCAGGCATGGGTACTTTAGGTGTAGGATGTCTTATGAGACCAACGAGTCCTAGGGGGAGTACCTCATAGTCTCATGATCCCTTTAGATGATGTATATTTGATGATCCTTGTATACATATTCATTTTTGTCACATTACAATATTGTATCTCTCCTTGTTTTGATATCCTTATACATTTTACATTGAGTTTTGATATTATGAGATGCAGTGGATATTGTTGATCTATGTATGTGTCTATTTTGTTCTATTATGGATGCATTTATGATGGATGTATGTATGATATATTCATTTCCTATTCTATATTCTATGTTGTGTAGGATTATGCCTTGATGACGTATGTTTATGATGATGCCTATGCACATGATATGATAGTGATGATGATCTTTATGATTCATAATGATTATGATGCGATGACCTATGATTGTATGAATTTACTTTCTACCGCAATGTGTAATGCAATGATTATGATGTGTTCATATTATGTGAATGATGTTGTAATGCTATATGAGTTGGGCATACATGATATGCAATGCGATGTGTATTTTTGTATTATTTTGGTGCTTACATATATAATCAAATGCTTGGATGCATGATGATGATGTGATGGGAAAATGATTTTAAAATTATTTGTAAATGGATGTAATGATGATATGATGTAAAAATGATAATGTGATGTAAAATGACTATGTTTCTAAATGTATGGATGATATGAAAATGAATGAGAAACTTAAATAAATGAATGTTGGGAAAATGATAAATGATGATGAAAATGATAAAGTATTTTTTTTTTGACACTAAATGAAAAATGAATGTTAATGAAAATAGATGAAATGATAATGAATGGTAATGAGAATAGAAATGAATGATAATGAATAAATGAAATGATAATGAAATGGATGATAATGAGAATGGATGAAATGACAATGAGAATGAATGATAATGAGAATGGATGAAACGATAATGAGAATGAATGATAATGAATGAATGAAATGATAATGATAATAAGAATGGATGAAATGATAATGATAATGAATGAAATAGATGATATTTTATTTGGTAATGTCAAATGTACTCAATACTTTGTTAGAGAGATATGTTGTCTTTGATGTTTTTCCAACCGTGGAAAATCTATAATGCAGATGAAAAACTAACATGAATGCAAGTTATATTAACCATGCAAAATTGTCATTCCGAGAGCTATTTTATGCTTGTTTATCATCATTGAACTTTTGAAATGTTGGAAGTTAGTACAAGCATCAAAGGGGATATTTGCACCGATGATGAACTGAGTACAACTTTCATGATTTTAATATAGCAAGGTAATACAAGCATCAAGGTATAATTGAACCAAGATGGCTCGAGTATTGATTGCATAAACAAACAAGAGTTAACCTTATTCCCATGAAAAATATGAAATTTCATCAATGGTACATTGTAGAGCATGTCCCACGAAATGTTTTCACAGTAATAATGATCAACTCACAGACAGTAGACAAAGAAAAATCATAATCCTTCCTTGCTTCTCTAGTCTAGGACATCATTGAGTTGCTCTAGAGGTATGATAAAAAAAATCCATAAAATAACAATTCAACCTTTACTTAAAGTATTTCAATCATTATTCAGATTAGATCATCCATTTTGATTTGAAAACCTAAGGTTACGCTTTCTAATGAGCATTTTTTATTATGAATGATGGATTGCCAAGTGTTGTCTTGTCCTTGTGTTTGGTTTTTGTTTGACGTGTTTGTTGTAATGCTATTTGTCTATTGTGATAGCTAAAATGTCAATTATCCCCATTGAGCTTGTATGTTACTCCCAGTTAGACACAACCAATTATTATGGATATGTACAAAGTTCACCAAACCATGATGAAAGACGATTGCCTCTATGATGTGCAAATGATGGATAGATATGATGCTACTAGGATGGTCATGTTGATGCTAATGGGATGGCAATGCTAATAGGATGAAGGACATGAACTAATAGATAGATAAGCCAACTTGTTCACAAATAGCGCCTGATTTCCAGGTTTTCACTACTTGTTTTTATTGCACTTTGTTAGATTTTATGATTTTTTTGTTGTTACCAAGACGACGCCTATTTCCTAGGTTTTCATCAAGGCAACTTTTTTTTTTATTTTTCACTTTTTTGTATTTTCACTTTTTCTTTTTGTATTTTCTCTTCTTTTTTTTTTTTGCATGTCAAAAGGATGCCTATTTCCTAGGTTTTCACCTTGATGATGATTTTTTCTGAACTTTTTTTGTTGTTTTTGTAAAAAAAATTCATGACTTTTTATGTTGTATTTGTATTTTTTCATGACTTTTTTTACTATTTTTGTATTTTTTCAAGACTTTTTCTAATTTTTATTCTATTTTTGGATTTTTTCAAGAATTTTTATGTTGTTTTTGGATTTCTTCAAGACTTTTAGACATAGAACTTCTTAAGATGAGTGTTATTGATTGGATCTTCAAACAGGTCCCCTTTAGGCATAGACAGTTGATAAGCTCCAGAACCATATACTGCAATGATGACAAATGGACCAAGCTAATTTGGTTTGAACTTTCTTTTCTTCTCCCTATCTTATTGATTGTGGGGATTCTCCTTCAGAATTAGGTCATCCACTTGAAATGTTCATGGTTTGACTCTATGATTGTAGCTATGGGACATGATTTTTTGATAGCCCTTCAAGTGATCAGTTGCACGTTGTCATCTCTCATCTAGCAATTCTAGTTCTTGTAGTAAAAAACAATTGTAGTCTTCATTAGTTATGAGTCCCTTCAATGATACTCGAAGTGAGGGTATTTCAACTTCTAGTGGAAAAATCGCTTCAGCTCCATATACCAAGGCATATGGGGTGGCTCTTGTTGGTGTGTGAATGCTAGTTCTATAGGCCCACAAAGTTGGATTCAATTGAACATGCCAATCATGACCAACATCATTTATTGTCTTCTTCAAGATCTTCAGTATTGTTTTATTCGAAGCCTCTTCTTGGCCATTTCCTTGTGGATAATAAGGTGTAGAGAACCTGTGTTGGATATAGAATCTTTCATAAAGTTCATCAACATCGTGATTCTTAAAAGGTCTCCCATTATCACTGATAATGGAGCTAGGAATGCCATACCGACATGATATAATTCAATATAAAAGATGATTTTTTTTTTCTTGTTACTATTGTCAAAGGAACAACTTCAATCCACTTGGTAAAATATTCAGTTGTCATGATTATAAACTTGTATCCATTAGATGAAGAAGGATGAATTTTTCCAACCAGATCTATCCCCACTAAGAAAAGGGCCATGTTGTAGTAAAAGGTTGTCAATCTTGCATGGGTGCATAAATTAGGTTCCCATGGATCTAACACTTTGGAAATTTCTTGACAAAGGTAAAGGGATTCCTTCTCCATAGTTGGCCAATAATAACCCATTCTAACAAGTTTCTTAGCTAAGGTCAATCCACTTGAATGAGTACCACAAATACCACCATGAACTTCTTGTAAGGATTTTTCAGATTCATCATGTTCAAGAAATCTAAGAAGTGTACCATCAAGACCATGTCGGTAAAGGGTGTCAACGATTAAGGTATATCAGGAAGATTGGTGTATAAATTTTCTCTTTTCATTCTAGGACAAATTTGACGGTAAGATATTATCTCGCAAGTAGGTATAGATCTTTCCATATAAAGGGGAATCAAAACCAACCAGATGACAAATTATTTTGGTCTTGGGATTATCATATGTGGCGGTAAACAATTGTTTCACTAGAAATTCATATCAAGTTTGATTTTCTGATAGTTGTAGTAGCAAAGCAATTGTAGCCATAACGTCTACGACTTTGTTGTCAATTTGTGGAATCTATGTGAATTTGATTTCAACAAAATGTTTCATAAAATCATCAACCATGCTCTTATAAGGCATAAAATTGTCATCCTTGGTTTGATAATCATCATTGATTTGGTTAATGAAAAGTTGTGAATCACCATAGACTTGCAACTCTCTGATCCTCCATTCCAATGCTACTCTCATTACAATAAGTAATGCTATGTTATTGGTGCAAGGAAACATTAACCAATAGGATTTTGGAATATTATGTCCTTGAGGTGTGACAAATATAATTCCTACCCCTGATCCATGTTGTGTATAGGATCCATCAAAATATAGTGTCCATGACTGCTTCATTGTTGCTATGAAAACATCTACATTATAAAATTCAACATGCATCAGATGATCTATTTGTAAGGGTGCTTCAGCTAACTGATTTGATATGAATCATCCTCGCTCGATTCATGGTCATCTTGAAGTACATAGTCAAGTGGTTGAGTCCTTGAAATTTATCCTTGTGTATTTATGCATGTATATTTTTGTATGACATCAACCATTTTATGTCTCCAAAGTTCAGTCATAATTTTTATCCCATTCATATTCATTTGAATAAGTGTCAAAGTTATCTTATAATCTGAGAACCATTAAGGCTATTTCTTCATGGGATTTCTTTAAAGCTGCTTCTTCCTGGGTTTTTTGTAAAGCTACTTCTTTTGTATCTTCACCATACCCAAGTCATGTTTTATCCTTTGGATGTGTTAGTGTAGGCTGAATGGGTTCTACAATTCTTTCCTTTCTTTTACCTATGGGACTAGTTCCTTCATAGCCTATCCTTTGCATTATAGCATAGCCTTTACCATATTGTTCCGTAGGTAATTTTATATGTTGAATAGATTCATCTTCATCCTTATATAGCCACTTGATAATGTCTCTATCTTCAGCTTCATCTTCTTGAGTATTAGCTTTGATAAATTTTCCATCAAACATTGTGATGGGTGTTGAACATTGTGCTCCTAATGTGGAGGCTACTACAACTTGTTGTTTGGATATTGTGGATTGACCATATGATCTTGGAGAGATAGGTAAGTTAGAGATGCATATAGAATATTCTCCCACCCCTTTATCCTTCAATTGCAATTTTGTGCCAAATTTATTTATCAACTCCTTTGATTGATCATTTTGATTTGAAGGGAAAACAATAAGAGATTCTCTATTGTGAAATACAAAAGTATCTTGGGTTGCTCTGAGATTAGAACAAATTTGGCTGCTATTGTGATCTGTTGGTATAGTTATATCCTATCCATCATAAGGAAATTTGAGACGTTGATGGTAAGTTGATGGTACTTCTTGCATCTCATGGATCCAACGATGACCCAAAAATATGTTGTAAGAAAGATCTTGATCCAAAACTTAATAGAAAGTATTCTTTATAACATGTCCCACTCTGATAGGGAACATGATAAGACCCTTGGAAGCTCATTATTCATCATCATATGCTTGGGTATGTGTAGGATCATGATGGGCCAAAAAGTGGTGATATGTAAGTGATATGATGACCCATGTGGATGACGACATTTTTTTAACCCAAAATTGATGAAATGAAAAGGGTTTTTAAAGAATTTCCCATATTTCCACCATATTAAATTATTATTTTCTTTGAATTTAATAAATAAATATTATTCATTTTCTATTTGAACTACGACTAAAGTCCTAATTGATAGGTTGATTGAAAAACATCTATATCTTTCAAATGGTATCACAATTTTTGAATCTGAAACATGTGCCACATTCTATGATTTGCATACTATAGGATTAAAAAAAGCAAAAATGAATTTCATGAAGTTTTGACCAAGTTAAGGTGGTCAGACATATGAGTTTTTATATTTTTTAAAATTTGTAATAAAAACTTCATAATTAATTATTTACTTGGAAAAAAATTACAAAAAAATATGCATCACATCAGGACATGAGTCCTCTACTTATATCTAAAATATTATAAAAAAATATTATCATTTTATTGTGGTTAGGGTGGTCAGACAAACACCTACTTCTTATTTTTTCGCTGAAATTTAAGTACTACTGCATTGAAATTTCAAATTTTCACCAAATAGTTTTTTTTTTTGTCTTTAAATAAACCTAGTAGTTTAGAAACTAGATTCAATTTGCTACAAATTTTATTCTTACATATTTTCGAAATAATATAGATAACTTATTCAAATTTTTATGTCAAGTCGCCTAGCTCTGATTTTTTGAATTTTCATTGCCACTTAAGGGCTTGTTTTTTCCATGGTGATCCTGCACATAACCGCTTTAATTGTAATATTTCTTCTTGGATCAATAAAATATTCAAAAAATCCTAAGACAAGTACCATCTTTAAAGTAAAAATATTCAAACCGGCTCTTCCATTTATTAAGACAAACCTAATTTGGGTTTTATGGACCATGACTTCTAGATAAAGCGAGGAGTTGTGCAGATGAGTCATAGAGGCATCATATTTTTCAAAAAAAAATAGGCAAATGGGTGAGGACAAGTGTCTAACCATGGCTTGAAACTTGTTAATATCCAATCAGTGGATACAGTAATGTCAATGAGAGCCTTCTCTAAAATGTTCTTGTGTGCTGGGGATATCTTGAGAAGCTCTAAGATAGATATTTGGGCCAATGTTTTCTTCAATTGATCGACTAAATTATACTGACTTGGAGGAGGGAAAATTGGTTTGGATGAACTCCCTTTTAAGATAATTTTAGCTTGTCCCCTTGTTGTCACATTGACCTGTTGATATTCTAGCTTTTCTTTGACCTTGATAACATTAACCTATTGGTCATCTGTGTAAATGTGGTTAATTGTGGTACCATAGACATGGTTTACATTTTTTCCATTTGAAGATTCTCCTTGTTGGTATTTTGGGAGAGGGTCCTTAAATGATTGATGATCTTCATTGGAATGATGTCCCTCAACTGTTATTGTGTGGTTTTCTATCAAATCTTGGACTAAAAGTTTCAATCATTGACAATTTTTGTCTTATGTCCCTTTCATCTATGATAGTCACAATAATACGACTCATTCCATCATGGTGGTTTGACTCATGGCTCATAATCTCTTTGAGGTGGTAAAGTGATGGTATGTTTATCTAGAAGCTCTTTGAGAGCTGACTCAAGAGATTGGCCCAAAGGAGTAAAACTCCATTGATTGGAAAATAATTGTGATGGGTGGATTTGCATTTTGAGTGTTGTCGAGATTATTTTTGAAGTTACCATGGTTATTTCTATTATTTTGATTGGTCAAAATCCCTTGATTAGTGTTGCTATTACCCTGATTAGTTGAATTTACTTGATTAGTGTTATTGCATGGGATACCTGATAGATTGAGGATGGATGGTTTCATCTTCACATTGTTTGAATCTACCAAACCATCATTGACAACATTCTTGTTTCTAGTCCAAAATCTTGATTTGTCATTGTTGTTATGATTGAACAAATTTGGACTATCTTTGTCAAGTTTTATCACTCCTCTCTTGACTAAGGATCCTTCAATAGTGATTGAATTCTCAATAAACTTCTCAAAATGTGGAGGAAAATGAAGATTTAGCATGTAACTCATTTCTTGATTAAGATTGTCAATAAAGATATCCATCTTTTCCTTTTCGAGAACAGGACGAGAATATCGTGCGAATAATCTTCTTCATCTTTGTAGGAATGTGATGAAGGGTTTTCTGGTCTTTTCCTTTGCTTTGCATAAATCAAGCATGGTTATTTGATGTTGAATGTTGTAGGAGTATTGGGATATAAATTTTTTGATCAACTCCTCAAACGTCTTGATGGGTTGAGTGATTTTAGAAAGCCATTCCATGGATTTCCCACCTAAGCTTTGTGGGAATAATCTCATCAAGTATGTTTCTTCGTGTGAAAATTCAAGGCTCATATTTCTAAATTCTCTCACGTGGTCAATAGGATTTTTTTTCCCATTATATCTATCAAATTTTGAAATTTCATAATGTTTGGGAAATGGGATCATGTTGAGATTTTTTGGCCTTGTCGTTGCACCAAAAGATCGACCTTTCAATGCCTAATACAAGTGTTAGTTCAGATCCACGGGAAGCAGTTAAACCATGTCGCAAACCCGAAAGGAGATTTTGGTGGTTAGTCCAACAATCCCCCCCTTAGTGTCACCTGAGGGGTTCGAACCCATGACTAGCTCTGATACTAATTGTTGGCCTTGCCGTTGCACCAAAAGATCGAGCTTTCAATACCCGATACAAGTGTCAGTTAGGATCCACAAGAGGTAGTTAAACCATGTCATGAACCCGAAAGGAGATGCTAGTTGTTAGTCCAACAAGATTTCTATCAAAAGGATAGGGAAATATATCCTCCAAAGCACACTTCTTTGTTTCCCTCCCTTGCATTTCCTTGATTTTACCTTGTAGTGCTCTTATTTGTTGGGTAAGAGCACTAAGATTGTTTAAGAAAGTTTTGTTATTTTTGAGACCTCCTTTTATTTTATCCTTATCATAGTGAGAGGAAAATTTAGCACCTTGGTTTGCCAATAAAAGGAAGTATCTTTCCTTATTTCACTCTAAGATATTTTCCATAGGTAGGTGAAACTATGGATCCTGTTCAACCTCTTGAATCATCTCATCAGTTAATTCCTCATTTGAATTATTTCCATGAAACCTATGAAAAGGATTTTATTCCCTATCACCCATGTTGCAAAGTGGGTTCTCTCTTTCATCTTCTTCTATTTTTTTTCGGGATCTTGTGGCAATAGGCATATGCTTGTATCAATTTTTTTACTAAACTTAGATCATAAATGGGAGTGCAATTTGTTGGATAATTGATTCCTTAGCAAAATAGGATGATCGATCCTATTGATATGAATAATGAATTTATAATTTTTAGATTTATTTCCATGGATGACAGATGATAGATCCTGTTATGGAAGTTAAACTAAAAATCAAAAATTGATTTGAAATTGATGCACTTTAAGATTTTTTAATCCTAGTTTAAAAAATGATGAATTTTGCAAGAAGCCTAATGTTTCCAAGTTTTTCCCTATTGTAGCAGCTGATTTGGATAGTTGGAGTATTGTATGGATAGTTGCAGAATGTAAGAATGATGAATGGGTTGACTATGATTATGCCTTTGTGAAAGAGCTCTTCATTGATAATAAGCTTGTTAATATAAAGGATCTAAAGAAAACTCATTAGTATGTCCTCTATCAAAGTCATGATATCTATGGATGAAAGTTCGATAGTCAAGAAAGACCTCCCTACTTTGGTACAAAAAGTGTCTCCTTTCCAAAAGCTTCTTGTAGCTAATTGGCTTCTTTAGTTACTTGATTATTTTAGCAAGGGATTTCTTGACAAATGTTGTTGCTTTCCAATCCCTTAACATAAATTTCACAGCTTGATTTGTGAATTTTTTTTTTTTTTTGGATATCTTATCTGAATTAATATTTTGAAAAAGTAGCAAGCATTTGTAAAACAATTGTCTTTAAGTCCTAGAATCTAAACAATAAGTGTATGTTCTCTGAAATTTCCACGGGTATTTGAACAAAAGAAGAACTTCAAGTAGACTCACTCTTAATTTTCAAAAAGGTCATTATAATCATCACAACCCACATCTTAAAATTGTGTCAACTCACACAGATGTGTCACCCCCTAAAGGGCTTCCGTGTTTTTGTCTTTTCTAGGTGTGTACTCAAAGTTAGATTTATCAATCCCTTGAGAAAACTATCCTTGGAAATTATATGGTGAGTATCTTGGGGGGAGATTATTCCCTCCCCTTGCACTATGAGTATTATAATGTTTGGCTACTAAATCAGTTGGCTTCTACACTAAGGTTCATAATAAGGCTCTTTGTTCAGCACGAAAAATGATAAACTCCCTCAGGAGACCTCCCAACCTTTAGAATGAAGGCTTTTGGGATGGTTATCTTGAACACCATTGTCGAGTGTATTTTCATCAACAACTTGCTTTTGATTATAGTGGGTTGGAATCCTTGTCTTTAGGCATTCCCAGTTAGGTTGTTCCTCTTGGGTGAGTACTTTTTCCCATAAGAGAAGGCATGCTAAAGGTTTTAACAAAGCATAAAGTGTATGAAATTAAAAGATTAGTTTTGCATTTTGATCACCCAGTTAAGGGGAGAGCATAGGCCTATCACTGTCCAATCACAGAAAACAATGTTGCTCAATTTTTAATCCCAAATGATAGTTTTCTAAGCTAGGTGAAGATATTGCTTCACAAAATACATGATGTTCATTTTAATTGAGATATCAATGTATGATGACTACCCTAGGATTGGTGTATTTTAATTCAGATGGCTACCCTAGGATAGGTTCATTTTAATCCAAAAACAATAATAAAACCACTAGTCATGGTTGCATCAGATCCAAAAAATAGATTATACAAATTATAAATGCACTAGAACATAGGTCATATGTGCTGCAAAAATAGTCAAATATGCTATACAATCAGTCATATGCGTTGTACAATTTGTCATATGCGCTATAACAAAGATCATATGCACTAGGGAATCAATTAGATGTGCTCTAGAATCAATCATATGCATCATAGAATCTATCAGATGCACTGGGGAAATAGTCAGATACGTTGGGGAATCTGTCAAATACATTGGGGAATCTATCAAATGTGTTGGAATAGGCTTCAAATGCATTGGAGAATCAATCATATGCACTAGGAAAATCTTCAAATGCACTAGAAAGAGTGTTGTATGCACTAATCCATGTCTCCAGTCATGACCTACTAGAAAACCTATAATAAAATATTAAACATGGTGGGTGCCAAAAATGTGTGTGTAAATATGTGGAATCAATAAACTAAGTTAAACAACACACCAATGAAACATTATATCAAAGAATCTAATTTAAAACTAAACAAGCTTCAAACCTAGCATATTCTTCAAAACCGTCCCATTGTCCTCTATCTCCAAGGATTCATTTTAAGTTGCTTTCTCTCAAATTGTGTAAGAAAAGCTCAATAGAATGACAACCTAGAGAATGAGATGATATGCAAAATGAATTTTTATGCTAAATGACGTGAGATAATGAAACTATGATGATGAAACAAAGAAAAAATTATGCAAGCTATTCTATGATGATTATCTATGCTAAAATGATAAAAACTTAGATCTTGTGCTATGATTATGAAACTAAGATATCAAAATTCTAAATGCTTGAATGCTACATTATCCAACTATAATGCTCAAACTATGCAAAACAGTTCAAGGATTTTCAAATAGCCAAGAGGTCTTATTTATAGATTTTTGAAGGCAAACACTTAGTTGGAAAATATCAATGTTTGAGATTCAGTCTGGTAAGATGAATGGAGAGAGATGGAGAAGTTGGAGATAAATATGGAAGATAGAGAAAAAGAAGGAAGATGTTTCCTTCCCAAAAAAACATTTAACTCAAAAATAGAGGAAACTTTCCATTTGTAAAGTTTAGTTATTGAGTTGTTTTTTTTGGTTGAAGATAATTCAGTATTTAAATAATAAAATTATTTAATTTCATGTGACATGTGGATTTGGAAGCTTCTAATTAAATATTGAAAAATATTTAATTATGTGTGGAATATGGATAAGAATTTTCTAATTAAATATTAAAATATTTAATTAAATGTGAGATGGCTTTTTAGAAGATTTAAAAATGATTTTATGATTTTGAAAAAGAAGAATATTTACTTTATAAAAATAAAGCAATGTGATAATTAAATTAAATAAATTGTGAAACTTATTTAATTAATTAAAAAAGAAATGGAAAAATGATAATAATTAAATAAGCTTATTTATTTAATTAGAATAGAACAATTAAAAAATGAACAATATAAATAAATTATTTAAATTGATTTATATGTAGATTGAATTAGAGATTAATTAAATAACTTGTATTTAATTAATTACCAGACTTATTATAATGTGACCATTTTTAGTTGTATACACCCATGACTCACCCCAAGAAGGAAACCCCAGCCACAGACCAATTTTGGACCCTTAAATTTGATGGCTCTAAGTCTAAAATAGGGAGTGGAGCTAGATTTGAACTAACAAACCTAAAAGGGAAAACATATTTTGATTCTTACAGACTGTAGTTTGGCTACACTAATAACATCGTAGAATATGAAGCACTTGCTCAAGGACTGATGTTTGCACATCAGAAGAAGATCACAACTCTAATTGTCATGGAAGACTCTGAGGTAATTATTAAAAAAAATTGCAATCAATATACGAGTCATAATAAGAGTTTGGCTACATACAGGAACAGGGTATGGAATCTGATAGAAGATTTTGATAATTTTGGAATCAAATTGATTCCCAAAGAAGATAATCAGATCGCGGATTCACTCATTGTTGTTGCGAGTACTTTGGAGCCCATGCAAGATTCCAAAATAAAAAGTCTCTCTATGGAATTAGTGTCCATCCCTATTGTTCTTAACAACATCCAAAATTTCCAAGTGTTTGATGATGACCAATATATTCTCGCTTTCCTCACAAGTTTAAAGGTATTTCAAGGTTAGATCATTGATAAGTCTAACCAAGATCAATGAGATTGGGATCCAAAAAATTGTAATGTGGAAGGTATAATGAACCTCAAATCTAGCAACATTCCTAAGGGAATGGTGGAATTGGAGATAATCTTTGATTCTGATCCTCGAGTTCATGAGAAAGTGTAGGTAGAGGTTGAAGGAGTGATGCATGAGTCATATAACTTAGTAGACTCGGGGCCAAAGAAGATAAATTTTATTGATAAAACCTATCCCAAGGAAATCAAAGAGAAAATCTTGGGAGTACTGAAAAGAGACATCGTAGCAATAGCCTAGGGATACAAAGACCTGAAGAATTTCAACACTTCAGTGATCACACACACCATCCCAATGAAACCTGATGCAAATTCATTTTGATAGAAGCAATGGCCAATCAATGCTCTCATCAAAAATTTGATTCTTAAAGAGGTACAAAAGTTATTGTCGACAAGGGTAATTTTTCTAGTAAGGCATTCAACCTAGGTTGCTAATCTAGTCCCTATTCATAAGAAGAGTGGAGAAATTAGATTATGTGTCGACTTCATAAATCTATATAAATATTCAGAGAAGATCAATTATTCACTCCCTTCCCTTGATGAGGTGCTATAATTAGTAAATGGTTCATAGATGATGTCGTTCCTAGATGGATATTCAAGATACAATCAAGTATTGGTCAACCATGAAGATAGAATGAAAAGTGCCTTCACTACCAAGTGGGAGACATTTTCTTATCGAAGGATGTTGTTTGGTCTTATCAATGCTAGAGCCACCTTTTAGTAAGCGATGGATGTGGAATTCAAGTTTTTGGTAGGTAAGTGCATTATTATATATATGGATGACTCGACTATGTTTTCAAAGAATAGAGAAAACCATGCTACAAACCTATCACAGGTCCTTCAAAAGTTCATAAGTTATGGTGTTTCTCTCAATCCAAAGAAGTGCATATTCAGGGTTTCAGAGGGGAAGTTCTTGGGTCACATAATATCATAGAGAGGAATATCAATTGACCCTGATCGAGTGGAATTTATTCTCAAGTTGACCTTTCCAGGTAGTAAAAAGAAAATGAGATCTTTCTTCAGGAAGATAAATTTTGTAAGGAAATTTACAATCAGGTTTGTAGAGATCATTAAATGCTTGAATGAAATGATGAAAAAGGATATAAAGATTGAATGGAGTAATGAGGCCAAGGCTGCCTTCATGCAAATAAAATAGTCTATTATAGAGGCACCTATTCTAACTAGTCTTGATTACTCACTACCTTTTTATATTTATTCTTTTGCATCTGATCATTCGTGTGCTATTGTCTTGACACAATGAAAGGGTGAGGGAGACAAATGACCTATCACTTTTATGATATCTTTGTTCAAGAATGTTGAAGTTAGGTATCCACCTTTGGAAAAGTAGGCTTTTGTGCTAGTAAGAGATGTTAAGAAGTTTAGGCACTATATCCTTTGTAGTCAGGTCACTGCCATAGTTCCCAACCCTACCGTAAAGTCCCTTTTGATGTAGAGAGAATTGGGAGAAAGGAGAGGGAAGTGGTTGGCCATTCTATAGGAGTTTGACCTTAACATACATCCAATGAAGTTGGTGCGAGGAAAAGGCCTTTCCCAGGCCATAAAGATGTAGATCCTAATATTACATGCCAACAGTATATAGTGCAATTGTTCACAAATGACCCTTCATATGCAAACCTAATTTCTTTATTATTAAATAATAAATATCCTGATGGAATGAATGATACATAGAAGAGGTCATTGATACTAAAAAGTGTTCACTACATGATTAAAGGAGGAGCCTTATTCAGAAAGAAGTTTGAAGGTATCTACCTACATTGTTTGGATTAGTGGCAAGAAAAGTACACCATTGCAAAATTTCATGGTAGGTATGGTATTGGGCATGGTTTTGTCAATGCCTTGGCACAACATATTTTAAGATTAGTATTTTATTAGCCTCATGTGTTTTGCGATTCCCACCAACACATCAGGAGATGTCACACATGTCAAACATTAGCATTGAGAGAATGAAATCTAGCAATGCCCCTACAACTGGTCTAGGAGGTAAGACCATTCACCCAATGGGCATTAGATTTTGTTGGGGCAATTAATTTGAATTCCTTTGTAGGTCACAAGTTCATTTTGAGTATAAAATATTATTGTACACATTGGAATGATGCACAAGCTTGCAAAAATTGCACCACTGATGTTGTGATCAAGTTCCTCAATCACTATATCATTACCAGGTTTGGACTACC
The DNA here is from genome assembly GCA_007115665.2 of Sequoiadendron giganteum. Lineage (NCBI taxonomy): Eukaryota > Viridiplantae > Streptophyta > Pinopsida > Cupressales > Cupressaceae > Sequoiadendron > Sequoiadendron giganteum. The sequence goes on from CM021110.1 coordinate 326,064,153, forward strand.
ATTTTCTCTAGTATGTGGTAACAGCCCTACTTTCTCTTCTACTTAGTTTATTCAATGGAAATTTGAACATAAGATTATTTTTAAGTATTCCTCTAATTACTATCCATAGGGGAATGGGGTAGCAGATTCTAGCAATAAGAATTTTTTGGAAGTCATTAAGAAGCTGTTAGAAAGTAATCCTAGGGATTGGCACACACAAGTGAGATTTTCCTTGTGGACAGATAGGGCTAGAATTAAAGCCACCTTAGGAACTCGCCATTTAAATTAGTCTATGGCCAATACCTAGTCTTTCCTATCGATCTACAAATACCCATTCTACAATTCATGCATGAATTCTATTCCTAGGATGATAGGATAGGGGCCCGATTAGATAATTTACTCAACTTAGAAGAACAAAGAGATGCTTCTTTACAATAGTTTTCTAAAAATCAGGCTATTGTCAAACATTAAGGAAAGCTTTTAGAATATCAGACCTGGTACTGTTATGGGATAAAGCTACAGAAAGGAAAGATGACCACATGAAGTTTGATTGGATTTAGTTGAGTCCATATCAGATAGCTGAAATCCTCGATGAGAATGATTTCCAATTAAGTACTTTGACAAGAGAACCTATTCCCTTACCATTCCATGAGCAGCTTCTCAAACACTATTTTGGCCCATGAAGGTCTGATTTCTTGATTGATTGTATATATGTAATTAGTTTTTTCTCATTTTTGGTTTGTTTGTTTGTTGTTTGTGTTTTCGTTGTCTTGTTTTTTTCTCATCTTTCGTTGTTTTGTTTTGTTTCTAGGGACCCTCATTTTCTTCATTTCAAGTAATGGGAAAAGTTGGGCTCTTTTGTTTTGAAACTTATGCTTTATTGATATTCCAATGACAGTTCAAAAGGTTAGTAACAAATAGGTATATGGTAAGTAATCTCATAAGCCACGGTTGAATCTGTCACAAATTAGATAGACTCATCTGACTTCCTAAAGACTTATTCATCTCAGGGTGACTGTATTCATGATCTAAGTGAAAAATCTGAGCACTAACACTATCATTATGTCCATTGTAGTTCTCAATCCACTATTCTAATGACTATGCCTGAGTATTGAGGAAATATGGAAAAATGATTGATCTGATATAGCCAATAAAAAAAGAAGAAGAAAGAGAAATATTGAAGAATGGAAAACTCAATATAATAAGGGTAATTCAAGTATCTTTACCAAGGCTATGGATTCTTTAATGGTAGTAGAGAAATTCTTTGAGAGAACTATAGGTATCTCCATTGGGGCTATGGATGTCTGGCTGGTAGTAGAGAAATACCTAGGATATCATTGCACAATAGTTACAATGCCTCAACTCACGTAGCTTGAATTTTAATACAATCACTCAATGATAGGTAGGCTCTTTATGGAAAAGGATGCACCATACATGCACACACTTAGATTCAAAGTTGTTTTGTTGATTTACATTTGAGATTCTAGCTCTACCTTGTTTTCTATAACTGATTATACTTGAGTTAAAATATTTCTAAAATAGAGGTTTTGTGATGCAAGGATAAAGAACTCACAACTCAACTTGACAAAATCTTAAACAATCTTTGACTGTCCTTTCAATTAGGACTTCACATTTCCTTCACAAGTTCTTGATTCCAATGCACCCAAACTACAAACAAGGCCCAAAACCATATATAGATTCCTCAAAAAACAACATCAAAAGACTACCTCAAAATAAAATCCCAACTTAGATATTTCAAACTCAAAACCCTTGTATGTAGATTGTTCAAAATCAACATATTTTCCCATTTAGATCACATAAACTACCAACTCTAGATTCCCAAGCCACTTCCACTTATTAATGCTTAAAAAATGTGTAAAGAAATCTTCATAACCATAAGAACACATTCCCCTCATTTTTATGCATTAGACTATCAAAACTCATACTATATTTTTAGGCTCCAAAATATGATTGTCACAACTCTATCCAAATAGGATAGTCAATAAATGGTCTCTAAAAACTTATAAAACCACCAAAACAGATCAATAAATGGATTAAAAAACACCTACACACCTTTTTAAAACAACCTCACTTAATAAGGACTCTGTAATACCCCACCCCAAGTAACCCTAAAGGAAGTTGTAATTAACGACTTAAGCAAAACAATTTTTTTTTAAAGTGTAATTAACTTACACACTCACTTACTAAAAACAACAACCTTCAAGGCTAAAAGGTTGGGATTACTTAAACCTGCACAAATAACTACATACTTCATTAAAACCCATGCAATTAATTACTCATGTAGTAAGCATTATTACACCATACATAATCAACTTACAATAATGAGACAAACATCCAAGATACAATTTCATAATCATTAGCTTAATCAAATAGCTACAAATCTCATTCCCAAAATGATGCAATAGTACAAATGTGTTACAATTACAAAATTCCACCTCATAAGCATAAGAAGGGTAAAATAACTTATACAAACTGAAATATTACAAAGCCTAAATTAAACACAAGAACCGTGGGTTGTCCATCTGGATGTCTCACCACCAAGTACTAAAGATAAAGGGAACCCAACGATGTATGGTGCATGTTCCACCCAACCAAGTGGTACCTGAAGGCCCACCCCCCACACTAGGAGATAGTAACAACATAAATTGGACAAAGATCTATAGCCACTAACCAAAGGCTGACTCATACTGACTCATACCAATCATAAGAACAACACAAGTACCACTTTCATATTACTGACATAGGTCACATTGGTTCCAGACATAAAATAGATCAAGTATGTTCTGAGAACCATACACATAAAACAAATACCATCTATTGTCCTAGACAAAGTGTCATCACATAGTTAGTCATGAGATCTCCTCTGGACATTCTTCATAGGCTCCAGATATCTTGGTGACCTCAGCCAAACCCCGGCCCTCATGCTCACTCATGCAGCATCAAATACCTCTCGTACTGACAAGATAGATGACTATGCCATTTCAGGCCTTCCCATTCATCCCAAGTCTAAACGAGCCCTTGTGTCTATGAGTGAGGATAAATTATCTTGATTAGTGTGAAATGCATCCTAACCATCTAAGTACATTAGTTTAATTATCACTTGATTAAATCACTTCTGATGGTTACCCGGTTTACCTCTTTGGGCTCTGGTGCCTAATAGAATCCACTCTTCTATTCGACAACACACCATACAAAACCATACTCCAAGGGAAACCCAAGTGCATAAAAACTGGATCAAACAACCACTCCAACTCTAGGAGGAAACAAATACTAGAACTCACTCCAAACATCTTGGAGACAAAAAAACACATAGTCCACTCCTTTCACAGGAGGTACAAAATATCCCCATTCGTGGAAACCGGGTAAATACTGAATAAACACCATGCACTACCCAAGGAAAAATAGTTGGTTGACATAAAGAAATCGACAACCCTCATCCTCTAAGATCTTCTGGAAGACTTATAAATTTTGGACTAACACTTAATCCCATATCCCACAATACAACTTGACAACATAGCTACAAAAGCATTCAATTCATTAATCAAATCTAATATTTGGATTTCCTAAATCCATACTCATCCAATAGGTAATGTTGACAAGTCAAAGGCACGATAACTAGATCATCTCAAATAATCATATACCCTATTTCCTCTTTCATTATTGAGAATCTTAAACAATTTAAACTCACATCCCTTTGCGAAATACGAGGAAAATAAATCTAAAAGGCAATCACTAGGATATTACTATTTTTGGATATACTAAATCCATATCTCTTTCATATTCCAATCACAATGATTTAATTACTCTAATAGAAATAAATAAATAAAAATAATTAATTGCTTAATCAATATAATCAATTCATAGATTGACTTTTAAAAGCAACATAAATCCATGCATGTAAATCCTTTCAACTTCCCTATCCAAATTCTATATCTCCTTCAATTTTCCATTTAAAACATGCAATTTCTAAAATATATTTTTCCTTATCATTTGACCATGCATTCAAATCTTATCTTTTAAAAACTCCATTCAAAACTAGATTACATGAAATTTCTAAAATACAATAAATGTTGAATATACTCCCAATATAGACTAATCATGTAATATATTCATTAAATATATATCCATATATTTAACTATATATATTCATATATTAAAATATCTACTATATTTTACAAAATATTTCATTTGATGTTTTCAAATTAATAAAACTTTATTATTAGTATTCCATTAAATATATATATATAAATACACATATATACATTACATCTCATATATATATAAATGTATATATATCTATTTAAAATATATTTGATATTTCTTATATATAATAAAATAAAATAAAAATCCAAACTCCCTTTGGAGGCAGCGGACTTGAAGTTCGCAGTTTGAAGAACCAGAATTAATAAAAATAAAAATAAATGGGGAATGTAACACCTCTCCGTTTTTCTTTCTGGACTGGACAGTGTGTCCTTGTTTTGCTTTGACTTATATTTATGGATATTCAGATACTTTATCTTATTATGTTATGTGGTATCCTTATGTTGTATGATGTTTATTTCATAAAGTATATAATGCTATGGTTATATGTAATATGTATGTGTGGGTTTAAATAATCCCAACCTTGTGGCCTTAGAGGTTGTTGTTAATTATTAAGTGAATGTGTATGTTAATTACACTCTATTTTAAAAAAAAATTGGTTCACTTAAGTCATTAATTACAACTTCCTTTAGGGTTACTTGGCGGGGCATTACACATGGTATTAGAGCCCTAGGTTCATACACTAGGCTCCCTGGGTACATTTGTGTCCTCTAGGTTGTCTCTGAGAGTTGTTAAGGGATTTGTTAAGTGATCACATGTTCGTGGCTTTTAATTTAGCATGATGTACTTTGTGGAAAAGAGTAGCGTGAAAGAAACCTGATAAAAGATTTTAGTGGGAAATTTATGGTAGTATCCTATGGGTTATGGAATTGGATGTTCCTATAAGGTTGTCTTGGTTAGCCTACTTGTGCGATGGACTCACTCTACATCACATGAGGGCTATTATCATTCTAGTTGGACGTTGTTTCCTCCTTCCTCGTTGGTGGCTAGTATTTAGTCACATAGTGATGTACAGTGAAATTTTAAAGATTGTGAACTTTCTTTCGGTTATTGACTATTTTTCAGTTGATTGTGAGGGCCGACACTTTATTTATACTTGATTGTGAAGGTTTAGCCACAACTTGTGATCTTATCTTCTTATAACCCTAGTGGTTATATATTTGATTTAGTGTTGAAATTGTGCACATTTATTGCCTTATTGTTGAAATTAAACTTTAATTTTCTATTCTTTATGAACTTATTGGCTAAGCTAATTATCTTTGTTGTTTTCATGTCAACTATGTGTCATATTTTTTTTCCTCTCCAAAGATGTATGAGACGGACTTGGTGAGTGTGTACGAGGGAGTAGACACGGGAAACGTTGAGGATGGGGGTATGTGAGGTTGTTATGCAGCTATGACCCACTACTTACCTATGTGTGATGACTATCTCTTGGAGGATAATCACCTTACACAACAAGAGATAGGTCATGGTGGTCTTGTTTGGATGGTTTCACTTTATGTATGACCTAACACCATCAAGCCATTGATTGTGATGTTGATATATTTGAGATGGTTTATGTTCTTGATTCATGGATTCTTCTATCATGGATTGGTATTTTGCTTTCTAGTGTCCAGATGGACCCTTGTGAAGTCTTGTGATGATTTATGATGATGTGTATTGGTACATATGTGTATTATGTATGATAATCCACGGTTATGCATTTTTGGAGACTTGGTTGGTGGTTGCTTCACCATGTTGTCTCGGTTGGATTGACAGTGTACTTGGCTGAGTTGTATATGACACAAATTGTTGTTGTTTATGTGTTGAGGTATGGAGTGGTTCAGTTTGGAACCCTTGGTTATGTGTGATTGTATGGAGATTACACTAGGGGTAGTTGCAGGCTTCCAGGAGTAAGCCTAACCCTTGGGGCGAAGAATGTAACACCCCTTTGTTTTGCTTTATGGACTGGACAGTGTGTCCTTGATTTGCTTTGATTTATATTTATGGATATTCAGATACTTTATCTTATTATGTTATGTGGTATCCTTATGTTGTATTTTTTTTATTTCTTAAATTATATAATGCTATGGTTATATGTAATATGTATGTGTGGGTTTAAATAATCCCAACCTTGTAGCCTTAGAGGTTGTTGTTAATTAGTAAGTGAATGTGAATGTTAATTACACTTTATTTTTAAAAAAAATTGGTTCGCTTAAGTCATTAATTACAACTTCCTTTAGGGTTACTTGGTGGGGCATTATAGACTCAAAACCCATGAAAAAACTCTTTAAAGAACACAGTATATTGGTTTTACCAGTCTTTTTCACTTTTTCCAGACTTAGGGCATCATGATTTTGACCCAAGAATTTATTCACACTCTAAAACTTTGTGAACTTTTAAAATACTTATGAAACACGCTTCTCACTGAATTTTAGAAGGTTTCCATAGTGGAATCAAAAGAAACATGATTTTTACTATTATATGCATACCCTAAATTAGGGTTTTTACCGCCTTTCATAAAATGGTCATATATTTCACATATCATGATGATTTTAAATGAAAAAAAAAAAAATTCAAGTAGAATCATAGGGCTTCAATTAAAAATGGAGGAGGAAACGATATTTTCACAAAATGTGGTCGTTCAATGGTCTAGAACTCAAAAATTGCAGGAAAATTACAAAAAAACTAAACTTTGCATTAATTTCCACACTCCTACAACACACTTCAACCTTCCTAGAGATTGATGAGGCTAAAAAATTCTTTATAAAAAAATATACCCAATTCCTAAAACTAACTCTACAACTTCCTGACCCTTGGCATTCCAAGATTTTACATTTTTTTCATTTTTACAAAATTGTCTTGACAACATTTTGTAAATTTTTGCAACCTTAACATTTTATGCTGAAGTTACTTTAAACTGGCCAAATAGGACCTATTACATGCTTATTTTGGTCATTCAAACCTTATTAAACCAAGATATTATCATTCCTAAATCAAAACTTAAAGTTTCCTCATGGGGGCATGAATTTTCAAGGGTGCACCTCCACCATTCTCTCTTGCCAAAAAGAATTCCAAGTCCTCATTGATTGAATCATTATATTCTTCTTCCTATAGTATTTTATGCCTGACCACTTCATCCTCACTTTTTTATTGAGTTACTCTATGCCAACTTGATTCCATTTCATCTTGACTCTATGAATTTTATCCTTCTTGCCCTAAAGTGTTTCAATCTCTATTTGTCCTTCTCCAAACTGCTACACTTTGATCTTCAAATGGTTTCCTATCTAAAGAATTAGTACAATAAAGAAATAACATGTTAATCCTACCACAATACCTCCATCCTTCTTCAACTCTTTGCAAATCTCCAAGATCAACTCATCTTTAATCATTTCTTCATCCAATCTTGACACCAACTCAATATCTCCTTCCTTTGAAATTAGGCTCTTCATCTCTTATTCATCTTCATATTCATGCTTGGGAATGACTGCAACATCTTCATTTTTGAATTCTTCTTTTGCATCTTGAAACTCTTCTTCTTCTTTCTTTTTCATCCTTATTTGTCTTCTCTTTTTGACTATCTTTTGAATGTGCCACACCACTTTCCTTTTCACTGTTAAATTCCAACTTGTTGCTTATTTAATCGGCTGCTCCATCTCCATCATGGACTCCTGGATGGATTCTTGGAACTCTTTATCAAATCTTCTCAACTCTTGCTTCAACTCAACTACCTCTTTGTCAAAATTCTCTTGCCTCTTTCTCTTCTTCCTCTCTTCCTCTGCCCACAAATGTCTCATCAGCGAATCCATCTTCTAGAAGGTCTCTAAGCAAGTTTCTACTTGCTTTCACTCAAATTTTCTCTTAACTTTCTTTGCCTTCTCTTATTAGCAACCAGGTTCTACTTAACCTGTACAAACCAAAACCACAAAACACAAAACTCTCGAAACTTTCTCAGCCCAGATCTTTTGTTGAGCTCTAATACCAAAATAATGCAAGGACAAATAACTCACAACTCAACAACTGATGCAAGGATAGAGGACTCACAATTCAACTTGAAAAAATCTTAAACAATCTTTGATTGTCCTTTCAATTAGGACTTCACATTAACTTCACAAGTTCTTATTCCAAAGCACCCAAACTACAAACAAGGCCCAAAACCATTTATAGATTCCTCAAAATACTCTTAAAAACATCAAAGGACTACCTCTTGAAATAAAATCCCAACTTAGATATTTCAAACTCAAAACCCTTCTACGTAGATTGTTCAAAACCAACTCCAAATTCCCAAGCCACTTCCTTTTATTAATGCTTCAAAAATGTGTAAATAAGTCTACATAACCATAATAACCCATTCCCCTCATTTTATGCATTAGACTTTATCAAACACTCATACTATACCTTTATTTTTATGCTCTAGAATATGATTGTGACAACTCTGTCCAAATAGGATAGTCAATAAATGGTCTCTAAAAAATTATCAAACCACCAAACTAGATCAATAAATGGATACAAAAACACCTACACACATTTTTAAAACAGCCTCAGTTAAGAAGGACTCAAAACCCATAGAAGAACTCATTAAATAGCACAGTGTACTGGTTTTACTAGTCTTTTTCACTTTTTCCAAACCTAGGGCATCATGAATTTGACCCAAGACTTTATTATCACATTCCAAAACATTGGGGACTTTTAAAGTACTAATCAAAAACTCTTCTCACCGAATTTCAGAAGGTTTCCAAGATGGAATCAAAAGAAATATGATTTTTACTATTCTCTCCTTACCCTAAATCAGGGTTTTACCCACCTTTGATAAAATGCTCATATATTTCACATATCATGATGAGTTTAAATGAAAAAAAAAAAAATTCAAGTAGAATCATAGGGATTCAATTGACAATAGAGCAGAAAAAAATATTTTCACAAAATGTGGTTGTTCAATGGCCTACAACTCATAAATTACAGGAAAATTACAAAAAAACTGAACTTTGCATTAATTTCCACACTCCTACACCACACCTCAACCTTTCTCAAGATTTATGAGGATACAAAATGCTTTAAATAAAAATACCCAATGCATAAAACTAACTTTACAACCTCCTGACCCTTCGCATTCCAAGATTTTACTTTTTGAAATTTTTTACAAAATTATCTTGACAACATTTTGTAAATTTTTGCAGCCTTAACATTTTATGCCCAAATGACTTTAAAATTACCAAATAGGACCTATTACATGATTATTGTGGTCATTCAAACCTTATTACAAGAAGATATTAGCATTCCTAAATCAAAACTTAAAGTTGCCTCATGGGGGCATGAATTTGCAACGGTGCACCTGCACCATTCTCGGTGATTGAATTCTTTAGTGTCTTGAAAATGGGTAAACCATTTTCCCAACCGAGTCGCCAATTGTTATGCCTTTCATAACCACCCCATTTTGTTTTGGTCAAAATGGGTCCCCCTTGTGTTTTTTTCCTTGGTGTTTTCCTTGGTGTTCTTCGTTGGGTCTTAGGAGTTGTTCTTTTTCCTCCTAAGTCTTTGTTTCTTTTTCCTTTGTGGGTTCGGATCATAGGCCGAAACTAGACTTGTAACTTTGACAAATTTCTTGGACTAATTTCCGTTTCAGTCCCAACTTTGTTTCTTGCCTTTTTGTTTTCATTGTTTTCTTGTTCGTCTTGGGCTCTTGGGTTGTTTTCTCCCTTGGGTTTTCCTTATTGTTTTCCCCCTCTTTGTGTTTCTTTTTCCTTTTCAGGAAGCGAAACTGGAATAGAAACTAAACTCGAAACCTTCCAAAAGTTCCAAGTCTAGGTTTTGTTCTAATCCTACTCCCATCTATTCTTCCCTGTGTTTGTTTTTTCCTTTTGGTGTATTGTTTTAGGATGGGTTTCACCCCAGCCCTACTTACCTATAGTGTTCATTATCTTTGTTAGGAGTGGAACTGGAATCGGATCAAAACATGGAACTTTACCAAGCTCCAGATTCCAGATTTGGTCCCGATTATGCCCTAATTTCTTTGTTTCCCTTTCCCTATTGTGGGACCGGAGATGGATCCAGAATGAAATGTGGAACTTTGACCAAGTTCCTAGTTCTATCTTGACTCTGATTCCACTCCCCTTTACCTCTGATGTACATGGTTTTTTTGTACTCACTTTCGCTCTGATTTCACCCTCGACCAACTGCATTAATTGCATTAATTACAACCTCCTCACACACACAAAATGGAATTTAAAACCTTAATCAGGGATATTTAGCTCATTATAATTATCCAAAGTGTTATTAATGAGCCATGGCTAAAGTTTACTTGAAGAGGAGCACAATTTAGTTCTAGGTGAGTGTTAGTGAGTGGATTCCAAACATTCTTCAACACTTTCTAGTTGCATTTTGAGGTTGGTGGTTTTCTTCCATTCTCTCTTTTTGTTTTCTTTTTTTCTCACTCTGTTTGTTTTTTGCACATTCACGATAATTTTCCCATGAATATTAACTTGCGTTTGTTTGTATTTTATTTTATTTTTCTGTTTTTTTCTTCTATTTTGTATTTTTTTCATTTTCGTTTGTTTTTTTCTTGTCTATTGTCATTTTCTTTGTTCTTGGTGGCATTTTCATGCCACCGTTCCCTAGTTTCAATTAGGGTTTCATTTTGAAGGGTTTTGATGTTTAAGTTTTCTTTCAATATTTCTCTCAACGTGTTCTATCATGTGCCTTTTTTAGTTGTACTAGTTTAATTAGGGTTTTTTATGCTCTAGTTTTAATTTAACTCGATGGACCGTATGAGTTAGGGTTTGCGTGTCCCGCCCCTTTTACATAATTGACTTTGCTCACTCGAGACCAATTTCATTTGTTTGAGCTGAGTCAAGCCTAAATCCTGCCTCCCCACACCTTTTTAACTTGAGTCCAAAATGATGTAAGTGTACAGGGAGAATTCGTTTCGCCATGTTAGTCCATATCATAACCGAATCTAGAAACTAACTCATCCAATAAAATTTTTCCTAAGATTTTGGTTCCAAAAATGATTATGCTCCTAGTACGTTTTGATTCAGAATCTTCTCCCACCAATTTTGGTGGAACCGGATCACTGAATGACATGAAATATTGGAACTCTTAAAAATTTCAGTTTCTGATCTAGTCCTAGATCTTGTTCCATTTTTTTTTATCTATTTCAGCCCTATGGTTCCTGATCTTCTCCCAGTCCTTCTCCCGCTAGGTTTTAAATTTCACTAAGTATGGGGGGTTACCTATGGAAGAATAAAGAGGTATGAAATGTAACATTTTCAATGATGATTCTTCTACCTTATGTTGATCTAATCTAGGATTGTCTTGTAGGAGTAAACAATGTTAGGAAAATCTAGAGACATTTCATAGATGGAAGGGAAAGCAACTGAAAGCTCAAATGGAGTAAAACCAAAGAAGATAAAGGTGGAGCAATTTCATCACACCTTGAGATACAAACACCAAGATGTGACTCTTACAGCTAGCAAGTTGGATTTAGAATGGGCTGACATTACACACACTAATCTAGGGCCATTCAACTGCGAGGAACTAATTTTCACACTCTTCCCCTTATCAGTTCAATGTCAAGAGGTTATCTTGATAGAAAAAGGGGCTTACAATCCGGTATCAAGGCATTGTATGGACCTCCAAGGGAACATGATCATTGATTTATCTCTGCAAATGATGAGGTTCATGTTCAATGCACCTACCCCCAAGAACCCCAAGCAATTGACTAAACAGAGGCATTGTAGCTATTCAATAAGAATAAAGAGACTAATAGATCCCATATGAACAAGAAATGGTTGAAAACTAAGAAGTCTTTAACCAAGGTTCCTGAACAACCCAAGAGGGGAGACTTCCAGAAGGATGTTGATGACCTGATCATGATGCTTTCTAGGGTATTTGGAAAGAAAGATGCTGCATGCTTTAAGGAATGAATGTTCCCATTCATTGAAACCATTTTAGATGGTAGGAAATAGTTTTATTGGGGGATTGTTTTGTTAGATAGTTTGCACAATTAGATTCGCAAGGTGGGGAAAACAAAAAATGTATTTATGACATCTTATGTTGTGTATGTAGCTACAAGGATGGGCATAATCCTTGGATTGAATGCAATGGGCATATTGGGAGAATCTCCTAGACAGATAAAGGCATGGGAGCATTAGGATGAATCGACCCTACAAACATAAGGATTAAATTATAGGAGGGTCAATTATGTATTCCTTTATTTCATTATTAACTAATTCATAGGAGATGCTAGATTCGGGATGAGTAGGGAGGCTATGGCCTTCATTGCTGAATTGGTAACATTGGTATGTCAAGTACCCCAAGTTATCTTACTTTAGGTTGGGATGTTTTGATTTAAATCCTCATTGACTACCAAGATGTTGTAGTAATAGGATTGTTCTGATGGAGTTCATATATCAAGCTATAGGATTCAATACAAAGTTTGCTAATAAAAACAAGCCTAGATGCCATAAATTTCCCATGAACTTGGGAGAACATTGTTGTCTTCACAATTTGGCTACAAAGGTAGTGTGTGAAGAATTGAGTTATTTAAAGTTGGGATTGTATACAACCCGAAAGCACTTTGATGTGGAGCATAAGATGAATGGTCTAAATCCAATTCTTTTTGATAAGCATTATAACTTGGTTGAAGAATTTTGGATAGATTTGGAGGATGACTATGATGTAAGGAGAAGGAACTATGAAAGATTGACCATTCCACAGATGACTGAATATGGGGTAAAGGAAGACATTCTTGATACACTATCAGATGACAGTGTTGTTTTGGACCTCGGGTAAGAAGCAAGAAATGTAGGCACCAAGAGCTTGGACCCAATATATTGGGACGAAGAAGAGTCTATAGATATTAAACAAATCTCTAGGAAAATAATGGACAGAAGTAGCCAATGGGTAATAATGATAATAAAGGAGCCATAGGATCAATATTGAAAGAATAGGAAAGAGAAAGGTACCAAGGGTTATAAGAGAACCAAGAGAAGGACAACCCCTGAGGAACAATTGGAGTATTATCCTCCTAGCTCTAGAGGAGATGTTGATCTAGGAGCACCTGCTCAAGAGACACATGAATTACAGGGTGTGGATACTACTATAGCTGGAGAAGGATCCTCATCTCAACCTTCTCTCCCTGAAAAATCTACTAAGGAAGTATGTGTAGTGACCCTACATGAGCAAGCTAAAAATCTTGGGGGAAAATAAAAAGAAATTGAGATTCATGGCATAAATATTGATTTCGAGGCCACCCAACTAGATAATGAGCCTCTTGTGACTGCATCTACTAAATATGTTGAAGATATTTGGATGAAGCATGTCCTATCTCTAGAGAATCAATGGAAGATTTTTGAGGAAGCAAAGAAGGATTATTATGTCAAGGATAAAGCTGATGCGCTTGCTAAGAAACAAGAATTAGAATCCAAGGCTAAAGTTGATGTGCTTGCTAAGCAGCAAAAATTGGAAGCCAAGCTTAAAGCTGATGCACTTGCTAAGAAGCAAGAATTGGAGGCCATAGAAAAAATTGAATAATTAGCAAGGCAACATAAGGAGAAGAAGGACATCCTACAGCAACAAAAAGAAAAAGAATGGAGAGCTAATGAAAATAAGGAAAAAATGGCTCTATTACAAAATATTTATGACCTGCAGGAGGAGAAGGCTCGACAGAGAAAAGAGAAAGAACATCTTGAGGCCAAGGCTAGAGGTGCAAAGGAGGCTTAAAGAAATAAAGAAGAAGATCTCTTGCTAAAAAAGATAGAAGCAGAAGAACAGGCCAAGCATGATAAGAAGGTAGATAAAATGTGGGAGAAGGTTAAAGAATTAGAAAAACAAAGGGATGACATATTGGAAGAGAGGAAAAATGAAGAATAAAAAGAGAAAGTTGAAGCTAATAAGACAACTAAGGAGATGGAATGAAAGGAGAAAAAATAAGAGGTTGATTCTAAACCTAATATAACACTTTTGCAACACCTCTCTTATGCCACTTCTTCTTCACAACAAGTGATTACTCTTCTTGCTACCCTGACATGGTTAAAGATCAATTTGGATAGGAAACAAATAGTTCAGCCTTAGCCCTTGAACTAGGATGATATGATGAAATAAATTGAGAAGGAAAGGCCCAAGAAGAAGGCTCGAGTCCTTAATTCCACTAAATTGATAGAGGTTGGAGAAATTGTAGCTAAATGTGCCATTCCCATGGTTGACAAAGACACACAAGAGATATAGTTTAGTGATTATCAACTGGGCGTTGTAAACTTAGGGAGACCCACAAGGAACCAACAGATGGATGTCATCGATATTGTGGGATCTTCCACTAAATCAAGGACAATAAGAGATAAGAAAAGGAAGGATGAGCTCAAAGCTCAAGTGGATCAATTGCATAGGTTCTTGAAGGACATATCTTCTCTTGTTTCTTCGTAATCTACTACTCCTAAGACACCAATTTTTTTGACTAAGATAGAGGGTGATGACCTCATAGAAATGAGAAGTAAGGTGGGGATGCTAGAGAGATGGACTAATAGGTGAAACCAAGAGGTGGAGGGCCTTCTTGTTGAAACTCATAAGGCTCATCAAGGTGCATGGGAATCAGTCAATGATATGACTACATATGCTAAGACCCTCTAGAAACAAGAAGAGGAGTATAGGGAACATGTTAGGAAATTGAAAGAAATTACTAAGTTACCTCAAAAAACACTTCTAGAACAATGCATTCTTGAGGAAGGTAATGAGAGTTTTGTTGATAAAAATATCAAGATTATCAGGTTTCGATCTTTATTCATTTTTACACATAGGAATGAAGTGCAACGGGTTAGCAAGGATTTGTCAGATCAAATTGTGGAGTTAGAGGCAATTATAGCTATGATTGTAAATGAGGATATCCCTATGAAGGATGGTTTACCTATTGATGATTTGAAGAAAAAATGGAATAATAGATTCCAATAGGTAATATAGAAGGGATATGATGATGATGATATGTTAATTGATAGGTTCATGGATATAAAAGAGGTAGTGAAGGATGCTCCAAAGGAGCTTACTAAGCTGAATGAACTGCAAAATTTTACCTTTACTGAATTGAAAAGAATAAAATTTGAAGACAATTGGGTAGATGGGCCAAATGTAGATTTAATTAAACAAGTACTAGATAGTTATGATGAGTATCTACTTGAGTAGAATATAAAGGGGTTAAGTGGTTATGGAATATATTTTTTTGAAAGAAGCATCAAATTGTATGACGAGCTAGGTAGCTCTCTCCTACTTTTCAGGAACATGATATAAGTTCAACTAAGGATCCCCAATAGTTTGACCTCCTCCCTTTTCCAATATATTTTTGATAAGGAGTTATCAATTAACTAAAGATGATAATAGGCAGTTGCCTCATGCAGCCCCAATCACTCTTTGATTTGTGGATCTCAATTTTGATGAGAGGAATTAGTATTAAAAATGTGTATATGTAGAATTTCTCTCCTTATTGTAAGGGTTGGCTAATTGAAGAAAATATTGGCTACCAAAAGAGAGATCTAGGATAGTTTTATAGTTTTTTAGAAGTTTTATAGTATTTATGCAAAGATACTTAGACATTTTTACAAGTTTTAATACAGTTTGTTATTTTTCCAAAATGAGTTTTATTAGTGATGTTGGTGAACAATATTCATTCATATTCCAGTGAATTTTGTGCATAAGTGTCTCTTATTTGATGAAAACCAATAGAATATTCTGAATCTGAGACTATTTCATTGAGTTATCTTCAAATGAAATTCTTTATGTTTGTTGATCTATGAATTTTAGTAATGAGCTAGTGATGTGTTCTTGTTTTATTTTGAAGTTTAGTGATGATGAATGATTGTATGTCTTGAATTAGCACCATGGGTGAATGCAATGGTGAAAATTATTCTGTGGATTGTATCATTTTATGGTTTTAGTTGTTTGAAATAAATGCTCAATATGAAGTTTATATGTGTGAATTAAAAGGAATTTACATTTATGTTTGTTTTCCTAAGCTCTGTTCTATCTTTTGATATTTATTTACACCCCCCAAATATTAGATTAGTTTGTATTACATATTTTATACCCTTTACTAGTAGGCCTCTTGAACATTACAGTTGCATAGGCTACTAAACAACATCAACATAGTTGAGAACCAACTACAGAGACCTTGGAAGATAGGTGGCTATAGGTTATTTATCTTTTTCAGGAGAAATAGATTAGAAATATTCTATTTTAACATTGTTGTGTTACATTGAACATCAACACTACCCCCATAAATACTTGGACTATTTCAATTTTTACAGGTTCAATTAATGCCCTTTCTACCACTAATAAACCTTAATATCCTATAGATACAAAAAAAATTGTGTTGGTCAACCTAAGGGACAAGGCATAAATATAAATGTGTCATCTAGTATTAATTCTTCAACCACCACTCCTAATCTTGCAAACCTAAAATTGTAGGTAGAAAATGAACAATTGCAGATAGAACTAGAAATAGTACAAACCATCATTGCTAATGAAGAAATGCAAAGAAAAATTGCTTTCCTAAAATCATCTATATGTGATCCTATAGCTTATAATACTCAAAACTCACCTCATTCTACACGTCAACCTACCCCAACTATTGGCATGAATGTTTTCTCTATCACAATCGAATCCATTCCTATTTAAGAACCATAATACCAAAGAGACACCAATGATTAGTCTGGTAGAAGTAGTTCCAATCAGCAAAGAGACCAAAATATGGGAGGGAGAAATGCCCATCAATGAAGTCAGAACACCAAAGGGCAAGGTGGTGGTGGACCTCAACCAAATCAAAGGTAAATTTTCTAGAAGGCCAATGCAATTGGAATCATATAGGTAATTTTGTTTTAATGGAATACCTAGTTATTCAAATTCTTGTCCCGTTGATATCAAAAATGTACTAGTGAGATTCTTTGGAATAGTGCCATAAGTGGAGAGGACCATTTGAGATCATTCAATAATATGATGGATGATTTTGAAGTAGATAATTAGAATGTGATGATGAATTTTTTTATTCAATCACTTACTAAGGATTCCTAAGAATAGTATAGAGCTTTACCAGTCAAGAGTGTAAGATCATGGGAAGAATTCAAGATAATCATTAGATAATAGTATGGGGAAAAAACTGACCCTAGATCCATGTTGAATGAATTTAATACAATCTCTAAAGGATATAATGAAATGGTCACTGAATTTAACATAAGGTTTTACAAGGCTATGTATATAATCCCATCTCACTTGAGACCTAATGAACATTTGTGTTGAGACTCATATTCCAATGAATTTTAATCTAAAATGGGATACCACCTCAGAGATAAGAATCCTAAGACTTTGATGGATTCTTATAAGGTTTCTCTACACATTGAGAGAAATAGAAGAGCTATTGCTGAAGTGGGAAGAAGCAAAGATGTCAAGATCTTCAAAAACCCCAAAGTTCATGAAGAAAGGGGTCAACTTCTGATGATAAATTCAAAAAAATGTTGAGTACCTTGAAGAGTCTAGATTACAAATTATCCAAGACTAAAAAGGTATTGTCAAATGACAAGTCTTATTTTTAAAGAAATGAAAGACCTCTCAGATTACATGACCAATCTTACAATTCAAATTAGCAATAATGGTAAGAAAGTCCAAAATAACAAGAAGAATGTGCAAAGTAAGATTCCTCTAGATACATTACAAAATAACTTTGCAAACTTTACTAATGAAGCCCCATGGTTAATTTATTGTTAATTACCACTTTCTCCTCATGAATGTGCTATAGAAAAATCCTTGGAAGAAGAACAAAATGCACCTAATGATTATGATTCATCCCATGAAAATGATGGTGAAATACATGTGCTCATGAACAAATCATATTTTTCTGATGGACAATTTTCTTTAGATGAAGAATCAAATGAGGTAGAGGTGGATAGTCAAAGAAAGAAAGCATGAGCTTACCACTAGAAAATATTTTTTGATGAAGATAGTGAGAAGGGTCATATTTTTTGTACTTTGTAGATAGATGAGCTAGATGTGTTTCTCATAAGACCATCACATGAATAAATTAAGAGAATGATAGCTACAATAGATGGACAAGATAAGAGTACTTACCATTTAAATAATAGAATTGTGAATGGTGATCAAGTGAAGGTCAGTAGTTTATTCATCAAGGAGGAGAATGCAAAAAAGAAAGGGACTAAAGCAGAGGTTAAAGTGGATGAGGCTAAAGATAAAGAAAGTAATGGAAATAAGATATTGGCAAAGAAAAATATCAGACGTAGAAAGTGGAGCAAGGAAAGAAAGATGATTAGAAAAATATTGAAGAGAAATGTAAGCAATAGAGGGATAAAACTAGAGGACAAGGTATGGTATCTTATGAGATGACTAAACACACTTCTATAGACATGTTTTTGTTTCTATCTCAAGTCAAATTAATATCCCCTTTGCTTGAAATTATGAGGATAGATGAGAAGAAACAAAAGTTACTTTCCCTTATCAATGGTGCAATTATAGCCTATGATGAAAAAATGGTGTCTATGCTAGCTAAAGTGAGTATAAATGAATTGAAAAATGAAGAAGTAGAAGGTTTAATAAATAATATCCCTTTGATTTACCTAGGTACTACCATTACAAGCTATCCTATCTAGGTAGATCTATTCTATGTAACACATTATTGATGGAAGGTTGGTGTAGAATTGCATAATAAATTATAGAGCTTCATCCAACGTTATGCATGTTCATATCATGAAAGAAATGAGACTAAAGATAAATAGAGCATATGGAAAATGTTATTTCATGGATTCTAGGGAAGTATTAGTAATATGAGTCATTAAATATGTAGCCTTTAGACTTGTTCATTCCTTGAGAAGGAATTTTCAATGAGTATCATAGTAGTTGTCATTCCCCCAATATATGTAATGTTGTTTTCTAGAAAATAGAGTGCTCCAATTGGGAAAAGTATGTAGTGTGATATGTCCTATGCTACTTTTCCAATTGGTAGTAAGGAAATCAAGCTTGTTAGGGAGCCAAGAGCTCCACATATGATTGAGAAAATTTAACCCAAAGAAATAATATGTTTTGTTGATACTAGTATAGACAACTTCAAGATAGAGGAGTTACAAGAAGAATAGGACAAGAAAAATACACCTTTGGAAAGAGAAGTGATGAAGACATCAACTAAAAATGAGCTTTGGACAATGCATTTTGATGGTACTTGTTCAAAGGATGGTTTAGGTGCAGGAGTGGTTTTCATCTCTTGTAGTGGTAAGACCTTAAATTTTCATTTTATTTATTATTTGTCTAAACAAACAATGTTATTGAGTATGAATGTCTACTACTTGGTTTGAAATTAGCATATAAACAAGGAATACAAATGATAAAAGTATTTTGTGACTCAAAATTAGTTGCATCCCAAGTGAGGTCAAAGTTTGAATCAAAGAAAAATAAACTAAAATAGTACAAAAATGTTGTATGGGATGTAGTAGAATGGTTTGATTATTTTTACATTGATTGGTTAGAGAGAGGAAAAAATGTTGTGGTTGATTGATTGGCCAACATAGAAAAAAGGTTGCATGATATAAAATTTGTAGGCATCTCAAAGGTTGATGTGCAAACAATTCCATGTGTTCCTAACAATATATAAAATTGGCAAGTCCTTAATGATGATGAGGACATATTGAAGTTATTGCAATGCATAGATTAGTATGAGAGTCAAAAAATTGATTTTGGGGCATTTGTTGAAATTATGGATGGAAAGGAAATAGTGTGAAAATGAAGTAATTCAGCTCAAGACTAACACAATCCCAAAGGGTTTACGGGCCTTGAAAATGGTTTTTGATGGCCCTAATAAAAGAAATGTCAAAAAACCATCCACCTACCAAGAGGGCTTCAAAGAAGTAAAATTGGGAATAGAAAATACCCCAAAAAAGTATTTGTGGGAAAGAGAATGAAGCCCCAAATAAAAGAAATGTTGATTGCTTTATAAAAAAATATAGGCATGTATTTTCCTAGTCCAACGATGATTTGAAGGCCTACAAATAGGAACCATTTCAACCTGAGATACCTCTTAAACAAGACGCTACACCATTTGGGAAAAAACAAAATCCTATCAATTCAACTTTCACACCAAATATGTATGAAGTATTGATAAAGTTGAGGGATGTATGAACCATCAATCCCACCAGGAATTCACTTGGGTATCAAATATAGTGCCAGTCAGGAATAAAAATAGTTGTTGAACACCTGAAATACTGAGAGGGGGCTGAATCAGTATTCCTTTAAACCATTTTAAAAAATCCATCCAATTACCAAAATGTATTTAACTCCAATGATGAATGAAAGAATGAAGACATCCAAAAAAATGCACGACACATGAACACCAGTATTTTTACATAGAAAAACCAAAAAGGAAAAATCATAGTGAGGGTTAGCTCACAATATAGTATATTTGGATATAGTATATTACAGAAAGGTTGACTGCTAGGTGGACTCACTGTCCAAGTGAGCTCAATGTTCATAGAGAATGAGAAAGAAGAAAGAAGGGGTGGTTACACATTCTATTTGAATGGATATAGTAGAATCTATCATATGCTCGATTACAGTTTGAATGAGGTACAAAATAATCTTCACATAGATCTAAAAAAATACATTGCTCTACTCATAATTTTCTGAACTCTAATTATATTCAAATCACACACATGAAGGTAGAATACCATACATGTCGTTCATCTATCATTACTCATAAACAATATCCTCTCTATCACACCTCATTATCATCAAAAACTTTGAAGTTAATCTCTTATATATATCTATATCAAGTGTAACTTCAGTTAGGTCGACCTAATTAGAATTAAGACACAAAATCAAACATGCCAAATGTTGGTTATTTTTTAGGAACCAAACTTAATCTTACAACTTACCTATGAATTTTTCAGAATTCAATAATTATCAAGGGTAAGGATTGGCCAACACATAAGTAAATTTTTTGAGGCCCTTACTTCTTCACTTCAAACTATTTAAAACCTAGGAGGGTGATCCCTAGTAGTGTTTTCATAATAATACCCTTATGCCATTTGTATCAATAAAACTGAAATATAAATAGATGATTCTCACATAGATGCTCAATTAGTAACTATATCAAAGAAGTTGGATACTTCCCAAACATAATTCACTCTTAGAGCATGAGAATGGAAAAACCTCACAACTTTATAACCCTTTTTATAGAATTTGATTAAATGAATGGGTAATGGCCGAGTTAGTCAGCACAATACTACCTAGCCTAGTCCAATGCTTCATCCTTGGAAAAAATTCAATACCAAAACCTGCATAATATAACAATAATTTTCACCCCTTACCTTATATGAATATTTGAAATGTCGCATTACAGTGTTTCAGTATTATGTCTTAACTTTTACTTCTTACTAACATACTAACACTCATTTTAATACAAATTTACATCCATATTCGAGAACCTACATTAATTCTTTGAATTAATAAATAAGAAAAAAGCCATACATCCATCTTAAATTGATAGAGACAAATAAGATAACCTTCATTATATTATTCATAATCTGTAAAACCAGTACATAGGAGAGTGAAAATGGTATCGAACTTGCACTAATATTGCTCTATATTTTCAGTATTACACTTAAGATTACATATGCATATCGATAGACCTGAACCTTGGACGTATCATTAGACCATTCAGTCACCTTTTTAATCCTTGTGTGACTAAGACCTAGAATAACTCACTACCCAACCTCTCTTTTGTAACAGGCTGTGGAATCCCATTTATAAGGACATGGGAGAAACAATCAATAGGATGAATTACAATTACATTTGCATTTAAGGGAAAATTTCACCCTAATTTCAAAGATTCCCATAATGGTTACACTTAATCGTTTTAGATTGACGGGAAGAAAAAAATAACAAAATCCTTGCAGTCAGTTGAAGAAGACAAGCCATACTTCCAAAATCCATCATTCATTGATGACGCATTACCGAAATCCCATGTCCATGTAGACCAAAGAAGATCCTCCACAAGTACCAGAGGAAAAAACTTACACACTTCCTAGAGAAAGCATATTTTTCATCGAGGATACAGAGTACAACACTTATCCATTACATTGGTAAAAAATTATTTCCATGTCAGCACCAAAGGAAAAAAGTGACACACATATTGAAAAGGATGATCCTAATGTAGTGGCAATGGTGTCATTGAAAATAAAAATTGGGTTGAGATGCTACTCTAATTCATTAGCATCAGAGTATGCTCTCCCTATCTGTGTTTGCATTGAAACTGGAGGAGCAACTAATCCTCCCTCATCAAACTCCTCATATGATACCAAAGAAAGCAGATAATGGCCATACTTTGGGTCAGTATCTCCCCCATCACCCGAAGGGTTGTCTCAAACCTCAATGGGAGAGTTATACCTCCCTAGATAAGCCTTGTGATACTTATTCCTTTTCTTTGGTTTCTTGTTAGGCTTAACCAACCCCTTCCCCTTAAACTTGACCAATTATTCTGAAATAATATGTCTCCTCATATTGTAGGTTCTTTTGACACCATCTTTCTTGTTTTTTCCATGGGATATGTTCTTTCCCTTTGGTGGTGTGGAAGTTTTGGGTGACTCATGCTTAGTAAAAGAAACCTCCTCTTGAAATTTAAACAAACTGAGCCTCCTTGACCTCCTAATGGGTTGAACAAACACAAATGACTTACACATATTTTTAAGATACATGAAAAACTAGCAAACCACCAATCATGAAAAGATGCACTGGCCAAAAACCCTTATAGAATAGAAAACTCCCAAACCCAGACAATCTCAACCAAACCCAATAAAAATTAAAGATAATTAAAAATCACTATCCCAAAAATTGGAACTCTCAAACAACCTAATGCATGATTTAGAATAGAGCTCATATTAAAACCAACTTACTAAGGATAGACACTTCAAGACATCTAAAATTTAAAACCAAAGACTCACACGCTACCTCACTCTGGTTCACACTTCACAATTCTTGAAGGCAGCAAATGGTGAGATAAAATGGTAGGCAATCTACATTAAGTAGAAAAATCAAGATCATGTAGCCATTAATGATCAAGTAGAGCCTCACATGGGTGTGTTGAGAACTTAGTTGAATAGCTTTGAATCTGGGCTATCAATCTTTTTAGAATTAAAACATCATGAATGGAGATCTTGAAGCATCATTTATGGCTTTTACAATATGTCCTTCGAAAAAAATGATATGACCTCAAAAAAATTCCACATTTCCTCTTAACTTCATTATTCACCTCTAATCTAACAATTACCATGCATCGCCACTGTGGCCCATGCTCTTTTATTCATATCGGTTAAGTACAAAGAGCCAACAAATGAGAGAATAATCCTTCAAACATCCCATCACCCATTGTGGATCTTTCCCCACACTCCATGGTTCAATTAATGACAAGAGGACCAACACGATGGAATCATAACCATTAGATCACTATCCTTCTTAGACATCTTCATCTCTCATCATGCATCACTAATACATTTTACCTTTCGCAAGTTCTATTAGTGATGTGAGAATCCACACGATGAGATCTCGACCATTGAGTTAAAGGCCCATCCTTGATCTCATTCCCTTTCCATTGTGTATCACTAATTCATGCTTTGAATTCCAGATCACATCAACAATGGGAGATAAGGTGATAGAGCAAGATTAAGACATGTTCCCCTATGTTAAAATCAAAGGTACAAGATACATAGCTCACAAGAGCCATTCAAATTAGCGAAAACAAGTTTGAACAAATGACCTCATCACTCATCACTATTTTGAAACTCAAATATCAGAACGAATCTTCGATGAGTGATAGGAGAAAATACAAAGAGCACCAAGGGCTGCCATGTATCGCTAATCCACATTACACAACTTATGATCAGTTAGCGATAAAAGAGATGCCAATGATAAAATAGAGAAAAAGTGTATCGTGCATCGCTAATACAACACCAAACATTCAAAACCTATCTATGATGCATGAAAAAAAGGAGACACCACTCATCAATCATCTCTCATTTGAATTTACATTTCTAAAGCCATCCGTGATGAGCGATAAAGGAGACGGTAAATGGGACTTAAGTGAAGAAATTTAGCATGTGCCCACAAGTTGTTTTGAAAAGGGTAACTTCCTAGGATGACATATAAAATGCTTCAAAGGATATTAAAACATATTTTTCAAAGGAAGTAAAGGCCAAACAAGGTAAATTTCTTAACCTTGTAAAATAAAATATGTGTACAACCTAGGTACAAGGGGTCGGTTACTCCGTGAGCTCTAATGGAATAAGATTTTTTAGGATGACCAAGGAAGGGATATAGAATGTCAATGATAGAACGTAACATTGACCAAAGAAAAGTCTTAGGGTTTCAATAAAGAGATATCCTTACAACAAAATCCCAAGGCAAGATCCATGAGTAAACCCTAAGTCTAGGCACATTGAAACTGGCTAAATTTTACAAAGTTTTAGAAATGGAACCAAAATTTTATGGGTTCCATCAACGGCTCCGATTGGGGATGTCTATTCCTCGGGAATAGAGAAAGATTCTAGAATCTCAGGTGAAGCAGACAAGACATAGAGGACCAAAAAAAAAAGGACCAACCTAGGCCAAGCAAGAAAACTAGAGCAAAGTGAACCACATATGTACAATATTTACATAAGTTACAAGGCCATACCAAGAGATACAATCTCCATTTTCATTGAAGCCTTGTTTGATATGCAATTTTTCAATTTTCATTTTATAATTCTATCATACTTCAACTTTATCTAGTGGCCCTAGGCCCCCAAACCTAATACTAATACTTTCCTCTAATAAAAACCTTATTTTCCACTATCTGTACCATGCCAAGGCTGAGAAAATTCTCATGAATTATCCATTTTCTGATCATACTATAGATACTGAAATCAACCATTATGAACATATGACTAAATTTATTATTATCATTGTCACTCATATCCAATTGAGAACTGTAGTCAATCATTGATTGGAACACATGATCAGTGTAGCATTCTATCTGCCTCATCTTACAACCATATTCCACCAAATTTCAATCCAATTGGATAGGAAAAGTGAAGCACTCATAATCCATCTGAAAACTATCATTACATAAGTTGGCATCAAATTCATATTTCTCTTTAAATTGAAAACCCTTATACATGTTCCTTTCAAGAGTCCCATCTAGGGGCACATACTATGACTCTTTGAAATGATATTTCAATTTCATTTCTGGTATTCCAGGGTCATAATCATCTGATTTCTACATCACACTAGACACACATTCTCTTTTTGTAATGAAAAAGAAGTTCTCGTATACAGGCTTCTTTTTAAAATGGTGTTCACAATCCTTAGAGTAGTATATACCAATTATTCTACCATATGTTCTATTTTCTTGGGAAATTGATTCACCAAACTCCATAGCTATCTTGTCCTCATTTTTGTCATTGATGTACCCATAAATATATTTATCCAAACCATCCCAAACATCAAAGAATATCTCCATTTCAATTTCATTAATATGGTTCAGTTTACCCCTTGTATCAACAATCATATCAAAGTAGGATGTCTCATAAGATGGGCTAAAAATTTCAGGAGTGATAAGGTCAATAAAAAAGTGCCCAAACATTTCCTCAATTGATGAATGCACTGGCTCTAGTATAAAAAGTTTGTTACCTCTTGAACGATTCTCATTAGCAACCATACTTGTCTTTTGACCCATTTCCCTGTCAAATACAACCCTATCCATATATGCTAAGACACTCACATATTCTATTTTTGTTTTATATATGGATAGTCATAGATAACTAGGGCCTGATCTTGTTGGTTAGTAACACAACTCATCATTCCTAGAATCATATCTAGGCTTAGGATTTTGAACACACATAGTCTTATCTTCGAATTCATCATCAACCACACTATTATCACCTTCCAGTTTTGATATAACCAAATTACATTCCGAGAATTCTTTACATGTATTTTGTTCATTCACTTGTAAGGAAAAAACCTTATGAGTAATGATGTTGTTGCACCCTTTAGGTACAAATAATTCCTCTAGATTATTTTCACAAATAGATTCATATTTCTCATAAGAATAATCAGAGCTCTCATTTTTATCATCTAGGTTATCAATTTCCAAAGGTGTATCAAAAACACTTGCAAATCTATCAATGTCTTCATCTACACCACTAGACATATTCTCATTGTATGAAATATCCCCATCCATTACTTGGATAAAACTTTGATCCTTATCCATAGGGTGACCATCACTGTCTTCCTGAGATCTCAATTTTTGTATCTAATCACACTTGGCCTCCTCAACAATTCTGAACCAACCAATTATCTAATCAAAATCCAGGGGTTTCAATTCATTGGGTAAGGTACTAAGACCTAGCTCATGATTTTCACATAATAAGTCAATACATATTGGATCTTTAGGTCACAACTTATGAGAAATTTATAACAAGGAATCCAATAACCTTGCTAACAATTCATATGGCGGTTCTCCCTCCTATCTTTTCATGCTAGAAAATTTATCAACAAAGAACATTTGATCAACATTGCTAAACTTTGCTAATATTTGTCATAGATCTATCTATGATTATCATGTTTCAATGCTAAAATATTTTCAAAAGCAACATCACCTTGATCACCTCTTTCATTCTTGTGAATTTCATTTATATGGTGTTCTTTAGGACAACTAACACTTGTAGCCATATATCCCTTAATCATTGAATATCTCATATTATTTTCAATATCCATTGTTATTTTATATACATGTTGTAATGTTAAGGGATCCTTATCTCTTAATAGATAGCCCATATTATTATCAAAGGCACCCAAATACACAATTAAACATTCTGTATCATTTGGTCTCATATTTTCAAGAATATTTCTTAAAGCCTCTGTAAATCTAAGGTTGAAGGTTGGGATCAATTCCTCTTCATCCTTTTGGACTTCCCTAAAAAAAATCCTTACTACATTGTGATTAATCCACTCACCGAATTGTTCTATGAATGCTACCAATAACTCACTCCATGAAGGGATAAAACATACTAGAAAATATGAAAACCAGTCTCTAGCATCTCCTTTCAGAGATTAATGAACATATAATTTCATGACAAAATCTTAATGATCTATCTCATACTCCTCCATCAAATATGAAAAATCCTTCAGATGGTGAGATGATGATTTTATGCTTTGACCCTTGAAATTCGGAAAAAATTCCCTAACTTCATTAGGAATAGGGTTTGGGAAACCTTGAATACCATTGAAAGTTAATGGTGTATATTTTCCCACAAAAAAACTTCTTTGAAGACATGAAAAGGGTTGCACACTTTTCATGTTTACTTCATGTGCCCCATAGGGATGTACAAGTGGATGATACATTTTCTTACACCCTTTTACAAACTTTAAACATCAACCCTATAGTTGATCACTGCCCTATTTCTTACTTTTATCATGACCTTAAAATTTTACAGTGCATAAATCAAATACATATACATCTGAAATTCTCTCTAATGGAAGATTTCAAGAACACGCATACTTCTTCATTACAACATAAAAAATTTAAATTATAGATCAGAAGTATTAAAATACTACCACTACCATTCCCCTTTTTTGTGCTTAACTCACTTAACAGGGAATCAACATTCGTTCAAACTATCACATACAATTTTCATAACAAGTTTATGCTCTATGAAAATTTAAATAGGGGAAGTACCTAGATATGTTGGAACTGCCTTGAATCATACCTCTAAGTGGAAAAATTTATAGATCTGAAGCTTTCTCCACCTATTCATCAATTTTTTTGATAGAGTCAACACCTCTCTTGATAGAGGAACGAGCCTCAAGCAATATGAAGCCTATTCAAAGATGAGTCTCATTCTGGGTCTCCTCCAACAACACACCACACAAATATTTCTTATCCTTTCTCAACAAATTTTCATTATACCTTTTCTAGAGTTCTTCAAATAGTGCATATGGTGCAGAGGTCTTGGAGTCGGCACCCACAGTTAGTGAGCTTATGAATATATTCTAGAGTTATAGTTGATCTCCAAAAGGATTTTCAGCTCCAAAAGAACACAACAAATTCATAAAACATTTATGTGATTCAACTTACTGATATCACAACTATACAACTCGGGGGATAAAATACTTAGAAATATGTTTGACTCTTCATTATTTACAATCTTTGGTTACATATTGTCTTGAAACCTCAATGAATCTTTAAGACATAAAAATATTCTATTAGAGTTTACTCGGGTCTTCCCCAACAAAGTTATCATTTCCGTTGGTTATTTTTCTAGGAACCAAACTTTATCTTACCACTTACCTATTAATTTTATAGAATTTAATAATTAGCAAGGGTAAGGATTGGCCAACACATAAATAAAGGTTTTGAGGCCCTTACTTCTTCACTTTGGGCTATGTGAAACCTAGGATGGTGATCCCTAGCAATATTTTCATAATTATACCCTTATGCCATTTGCATCAATAACATTGCAATATACACAAATGATTCTCATATAGATGCTCAATTAGTAGCTATATCAAAGAATTTGGCTACTTCCCAAACATAATTCACTCTTAGAGCATGATAATGGCAAAAAATCACAACTTTATAACCCTATTTATAGAATTTGATTAAATGAATGTGTA
The DNA here is from genome assembly GCA_007115665.2 of Sequoiadendron giganteum. Lineage (NCBI taxonomy): Eukaryota > Viridiplantae > Streptophyta > Pinopsida > Cupressales > Cupressaceae > Sequoiadendron > Sequoiadendron giganteum. The sequence continues at coordinate 326,092,914 of CM021110.1, forward strand.
ATGGCTAGGTTAGTCAACACAATACTACCTAACCTAGTCTAGAGCTTCATCCTTGGAATGGAGTCAATACAAAAACCTACATAATATAATAGTAATTTCCACTCCTAAAATTATGTGAAGCTCTGAAATGTTGCATTACAATATTTCAACATTGTGTCTTACCTTTGGGTATGTGCAGGATCATCATGGAAAAAACATGCCCTTAAGTGGTGAAAAATTTAGAAAAATTAGAGTTAAGCAACTTGACATAAAAATTTGAATAATTTATCTATATTATTTAAAAAATATGTAACAATCAAATCTGTAGCAAATTGAATGTAGTTTCTAACTTACTAGTTTTTTTTTTTTTTTTAAAATCTATTTGGTGAAAATTTGAAATTTCAATACAGTAGCACTTAAATTTTAGGGAAAAAATAAGAAGTAGGTGTCTATCTGACCACCCTAACTACAATAAAATGATAATATTTTTTTATAATATTTTAGATATAAGTAGAGGACTCATGTCCCAATGTGATGCATATTTTTTTGTAATTTTTTCCATGTAAATAATTAATTATGATTTTTTTATTACAAATTTTAAAAAATATAAAATCTCATATGTTTGACCACCTTAACTTGGTCAAAACTTCATGAAATTCATTTTTATTTTTTAATAATATAGTATGTGAAGTATAAAATGTGATGCATGTTTCGGATTCAAAAAATATGATACCATTTGAAAGATATAGATATTTGTCAATCAACCTACCAATTACGACTTTAGTCATAATTCAAATAGAAAATGAATAATAATAATTTTTTTAATTCAAATTGAAGCATAATTTATATTAGTGGAAAGCTAACAATCTCCTTTAAAAACCCTTTTCATTTCATCAATTTTGGGTAATAAAAAAGTCGTCAGCCACATACCCTACAAATACCCTCATATTGCCACTTTTTGGCCCATCATGATCCTACACATACCCTTTTACTTCTTACTAACATCCTAGAACTTAGTTTAATACAAATTTAGAGCCATATTCAAGCACCTACATTAATTATTTAAATTAATAAACAAGAACAAAGCCATACATCCATCTAAAATTGATAGTGACAAATAAGATAACATTGATTATATTATTCATTATTTGTAAAACTAGTACATAGGAGAGTGAAAATGGTATCAAACTTGCACGATTATTGCTCTATATTGCTAGTATTACCATTAATATTACATATGTGTATTAATGGACTTGAACCTTGGATGTATCATTAGACCATTCAGTAACCCTTTTAATCCCTATGTGACTAAAACTCAGAATAACTCACTACCCAACCTCTCTTTTGTAACAGGCCCTAGAATCCCATTTTTAAAGACATGGGAGCAACAAGCAATAAACCAAATTATAGTTACATTTGCATTTGAGGGAAAATTTCACCCTAATTTTAGAGATTCCCATAACGGTTACACTTAATCATTTCAGATCAAGGGGAAGCAAAAGACAACAAAATCCATGCAATCATTTGAAGAAGATGAGCCAACCTTCCAAAAGCATCATTCATTGATGCATCATCACCAAAATCCTATGTCCACATAGACCAAAGAAGATTCTATACAAGTACTAGAGGAAAAAACTTGCAAAATTCCTACAAAAGGAATATTTTCCATCGAGGATACAGAGTCCAACACTTCTCCATTACACTAGCCAAAAAAATTTCCATGTCAAAACCAAAGATAAAAAGTGACACACATGTTGAAGAGGATGATCCTCATGCAGTGGAAATGGTCTCATCGAAAAAAAAATTGCGCGAAGATGCTAAGTTCTAATTCATCAACATCAAATTATGCTCACCCTCTTTGTGTTAATGCTAAAATGGGAGGAGAAACTAATCCTCCCTCATTAGAATCCTCATATGGTATCAGAGAAAGTAGATAATGGCCATACTCTAGGTCACTATCTCCCCCATCGCCCGAAGGGTTTTCTCAAACCTCAATAAGAGATTCATACCTCCCCAGATATGCCTTGTGATACTTATTCCTTTTCTTTGGTTTCTTCTTAGGCTTAACCAACTCCTTCCCCTTAAACTTGACTAGTTCTTCTGAAACAATTTGTCTCCTTAGATTTTAGGTGCTCTTGACACCATCTTTCTTATTTCTTCCACAGGCTTTGTTCTTGCCCTTTGGTGGTGTGGAAGTTCTAGGTGCCTCATGCTCAGTAGCAGAAATGTCCTCTTGAAATTCAAAAACACTGAGCCTCCTTGACCTCCTAATGGGTTGAACATACACACTTGATTTACCCATTTTTTTAAGACATAGGAAAAAGTATCAAACCACCAATTATGAAGAGACACACCAACCAAAAACTCTTACAGAATATAAAACTCTCAAACACAAACAATCTCAACCAGACCCAATGAGAATTATAGATAAACCATATGATTAGATGAAAGCGCACATGCAAGTTTCTTTGCTGACCCTATTACTCCTGAAAATGATAGCATTGAACATGTTTTGAAGAATCAATGTGAACACCTTGATTTAGGGTCAAATTTTGAATGGTCTGAATCTGTGTCTGAAGCATCCTATATGGAATTGCCCGATGGTTTGAAGAATGAGTTTGACAACATGTGTAAACTTGAGATAGAGAACAGTGCTCATGCGTTGAAGGTTGATGTTTTTGATGAGTGCCATGAGTTGAATGAAGATGAAAGTACTTTAGGTGTTGACAGATCTGATTTTCAGAATCTTGAAACACATGATAATGTGTTTGAGATGTGGTGTTTGGGTGAGGACAAGCCAACCTATGATGTATTCCAGTTGGAGGAGATACAAATGTATGAGAAATTTTTTCTCAACACACAAGATGATTGCGTGTTTCTTTTCAGCCATGACATCTCCTCCGAACTTGATCATGATGAAGGGATTAGTGAGTGTGATAAGACCATATTTTCATGTGATCTTGATCACCAGTTTCAAGTGTTGCTGCCAGATATAAAATCAGAAAATGAAATGATGAACAATGATGTGGCTTATCTGATTCGGTTGCCATGTGATGACAGAGTTGAATAGGGAACAATTTTTCATTTGCAAAGATGCAATCACCAGTGTTGTTATGGTTTGACAGATGCAAGCATGATTTCAGAGAGATCAACTATTTTTACAGATTGGTATTTGATAGAGGTAAATGTTGATCCCCATTTTTTCATTTGGTGGCCTAGGGTCATCAGATGAAATTGAATAACAATGTTAGATGAAGGAGCAATTTGAGGGCACTTGACAGACTCAGCATTTGGTCTACTCTCCCCAGAGATCTGGAATCTTGCTATGCCCACATGGGGCATACATCCCCAGTCAGAGCCACTGATGGCACTCTCAAATTTTGCAAATTTGAGATGCCTATTTCAAAAAAAATTGCTTTTGCACTTTCAAAAGTGCACCTGATAAATCAGTCTTGACTGACCCACTTTGGAGGCTTATAATTTAAAGTCTATTTTTTTTCGTGCAAAACCCATTTGCGGACATACTCAAGTGACCTATGTAAGTAGGCATGTCAAATTTTAGCTTCCCATGAGATGTTTTGATAGAGTTTCGAAAAGTGAAGCTGGAGGGTCTGCACACTATTATGTTGTTTGCAGATTGTTTGTTTTGTGAAACAACTTCCTATTTGAGCTTGGTTTTCACAACCAGTTCACTGTCATGACAAAATTCATGTTGTTCCATATTCCCCATATCAAAATGATCTCGGGTGTCAGTTTTCAGAACCTCATGATCTGATTTTCTATTTTTAGCAGATCGAAACCAAATGCAGTTTGTTCTATTTTGCATCTACATTCCTGACAGCATTTTAGAGAGGCTAACTTCGACTGTCAGTATCTTTTGATCAACGATGTTTCAAGAAATTTCCTTTTGCACACGTGCTTAGGGTAATTAAATGTTTCGCTATGTCTAATGGCAGCTTGCCAGGGGTTGATTTTCTATTTTTACAAATTGGCAGTTGAATGAGTTTCAGCTGGTTTAGAACAACTATTGTTTTAGAAAAGCCTAACTGATCAACTTTGCCTGCTAATATTTTCCACCTCATGATACATTTTTTTGAGCCGTCTTTTTCACTATAATTTTGGGTCAAATGACTATATTCTTGTAAGTTTTAATGTCTCTCGGAGATCGTTTGACCAGTTTCCCAGATTGATTCCTGAGCCAACTTGACCTACTTTGACCATTTTCCAAATGTGTCAGAAAACAGTTTCTAATTGCAACCCAGTTCATTTTTCAACTCCAAAATTTTCATCTGGATGCTGTGTCTAGTCAATTTGAGTATGAAACTTGTTTGAAAATGAAATTTCTTTTAGTCGGGCCACTTGGGGCCCGACATGCTTTACATTGTTATGACGTCGTAAATGTTGCTATATTGCAAATGAGGATATCATTTCATTTGTATTGACTCAGAAATTTATATGCTAAATGTGTCTGCAAAATATTGTTTTAAGACATATGTTGGTATGCAAAGTTATCAAGTGGTTTCTTCAAAGAGAAAATTCCAAATAAATGTAATTGCAGGAAGAGGTTTTAAGGCCTTTTCTATAAAGAGAGGATAGTTTGCACAACAAAGGAGATGATTTGTGAGCCTGGTGAAATGAAATAAAATTATTGAATAAGGGAGAATGCAATATGCTAACTGATGACTTCAATCAAATGCAATCTCATGGAGTTCCATTGCATCATATGCATATAATGAATTTGTTTGAATGCTTTAGAAACTTTACAACAATCGCAACTGGCATACGTTGTGCAAGAAGAGAAATAGAATGAAGTGAATTCAAGGAACAGTGTGGTGGCCTATGCATCCAGTATGATACAGATGCCTGACTCATGTATGTTACACAAGTAATGGATTTCTTAATATTATTAATCCAACTAACATTAAAGGAACAATAAGAAGACGCCATGGCTGCAGAGTGACGACTCCCAAAATGAAAAGCGAGTTATGTGGTATTTGATGATGGATGGTGCCACCATGAATGTCTAAAGGACTAGAAAATTTTCAAGAAAATGCGACTGGAAAGTGTAGACGTGGCCAATGAAACAGGGAGATGAGAGGTGGAAGGCCCGTGCAATACCAAGAATAGGTCATAGACATCCATCAATGCATGAAGGAGCCCATGCAACAAGCAGTAGGAGGAGGTGCATTGGCTAGTGGATGTGGGGTGCGGTTGAAGAAGGGAAGCCCACACCAATGAGTAAGGGAGCTCGGGCCAAGGGAGTGAAAGACGTGACTATCTTGAACAGAGGGTGGTACGGCCTGGAGGCAAAGGTATGGGGTGCGTGCACTTGAGCAACCATTAATGTGCAGAGAAGACCAAGGCAAAGGTATGCAATGACAGAGAGTTTGGGGGAGGCTAGTGTGTTGTTTGCAAGTGCATCGACCAATCAATATGGGGCACCATTGAACAAGGAAGACACAGCCCATGCTAGAAGATGGGTGTATCCATAAAAGCATAAGGAATGGAGGCACGCCAGTGATGAGAAGGAAAACAGGGAGGTCACCATGGAGGGAAACTTCCAAACAAATGCCATTGACAGCTGAGCGAAGAGGCTCGATTGAAGAGGATTGCAAATGTAGAGCACGGGAGCTCAAAAAATAAAAATTAGGGCATTTTCAACCCTTGCTCGCAGACCTTGCGAGAATTTTGATGATGTTGCCAAAAGGAGTGCAAGGTTGGCGAGAACGCATAGGAGGAGTTTTTAATTTTTGCAAAAGTTACATGGTTTGTGGTTAAAAACAGGGTGGGGCCCAGTACAAAATTTTAAAATGGTTAAAGTTACCTGGTAAAATCTTTAAAAGAGAAACGATTTCATTAAAATGTATGAGGATGTATAATTTATTTTCCAGGCAAATATTATTATTTTTAACATATGAAAATGAGAGTAAAAGCAAATGGGCACACAGATATTTTCCAGGAAGTGAAATTGTAAAAATCAGTGGTGGGCCTTGTGAAATATTTTAAATACTCTATGAAAATTTTCACTCAAGGAATATTTAAATTCAAATGTGCTTTGAGTAAAGTTAAATGCTTTCCTAAAAAGGGGTGTGGCATTTTAAATGAGAAAGACAAGTTAAATTTTCATGGGAGAAATTGCATAAAGTGAGTAAATATTCACTTTGCAAAATATTTTATTTGTTGGGAGAGTTGTGAGCAGTTTTATTAAAGTTGCAAGACTTTGATATCTGGAAGTGAATTTATTCACTTTATAAGGAAAATATTTTCTAGGAATTAAAACTGCAACAAATAAAAGGCAGGAACATAATTTTCCAGCTGGGTGAAATAATGAGAATCTACACATGGGCATGTTTTCTGTTGCTTGGCAATGATGAGAAAATGTTGTTTTTGAGGGAATAAGTTTATTTCTGCAGAGGAAGAAGGAGGAAATATTCTTTTCAGTTGATCAACAGTGAATGGATCTTCCAGATGGAAATTCCAGATTAGTTTTGGGGTTGCTCTTGGTTTCTTCTATTTTCTATATCTTCTCTTCTTTTCTCATTGTAAAGGGTTCCAATTTCTGAAAGCTCTGCAAGTCAGGCAGAAGCTATGAGTAGATTGTAAATCTAGGGGGAAATATGACTGTTAGTCATTTTAATTTGAAAGTGTATGTTCTGAATTGTTCTGTTATGTTTATTTTAGCTAATAATTGTCTCCATGGCTGAATTGTAATGCTGTTTTGGATTCAATAATAAAATTGTTTGAATCTGTTCATGCACATTTGCTGCATTTGAGTTACATCTGTTGTTGCCTTCTGTTCTATGAATGGTGTAATTGCTTTAATAAAGCACAAGCTGGTTTTATTATTGCCTATTGTTTAGGGATAGTGTAATTGCTTTGATAAATGTGACATGAGTGTTATGTTTCAGGTGGATTCATAAGAAGAATTATCGGAGAAAGCTTCAGTGGTCTAGTTTTCATAATGTGACAACATTTGCAAGACCTTCAGAGCATGTTCAACACTGAAAGATGAATGCTAGTTATATGACTCCATAGCCCATTTTTATGGCACTGGTCCATTATCATGTTTCTGTTGTTTTCAGTTTGGTCCCAACTCTTTAAATCAAAAAACCATTTCCAATATATTTTTTTGAGTTGTCTTTGTCATGTTCTCCATGCTGATTAGTGAAATTCATTCAATATCTTGCCAATGTTGACTGATATTTTAAGTTTACCCCCCTAGGTCTTACAGAGCCTGAAGTGTAGGAGATGTCAGTCTTTGACTAAATCTTGTCAGTTGGCCACTAGCCTTTGTTGTTCTTTAATATAGAGGTTGCCTACCTCTTAGAGAATTACAAATCCTAGCTGGGTTGCATTTTTAAACACCAATAGATCATTATTCCATTTTTTTTTTGTAGATCTCCATTGGTTAACCTTGTGTCCAAATACATAACATGTATAGTAGTAACCATTGTAGGAATGAATCATTCTACCATTTTTATATGCATTTATCATTTGACTTCTACATGCACTTGCTTTATGTCCAAATTTCTTGCATGTAAAGCATTGCCCAATAAAGGATGAAAATTCTTATTCATTTTGCTTCTACATTCCACTGCTTTATGTCCAAATTTGTTACCAAAACAAAAAACACCATTAAAATATGAGTACCTTTGAGAATTTGGTTGCAAACCAACAATTTTTGGAGTATAAGGGCTCTCTAACACATCTAGGGTTTGCACCTAAAAGGAGACAGGTACACCAGAAATATTGATGGTTCAGTCAAGAATATGTAAGGATGATTGAAATATGTCTAAGGGGAATGTCCTAAATGCTGAAAACTGGTAGAAGAGATTAACAAATGAATGCAAACTAATGAAATGCAAAGTGTTTGAAAAACACAATGTTGTATGCAAAGAGACCTTGAAATGACCTACAAAATGCAAGTAAACTATAACAAAAATTAATGAGATGGAAGAGGTGCACCTAGAAATTGGAATGTGAAGGAGAGGAGTTTTGGAATCCTAAAAAAGTCACTATTGAATCCAACTAGGACACTTATTCCAAGCTAGGCAACTTAGATATGCTTTTGGAGGAATCTATCAGAATAGGTTTCAGGAAACTAGGTATCTAGATCTATAAAAAACCCTTTTTTAGGCTTAGCAGTGGGAGTAATTTGCCACTGATGGTGACTTAATCCACCTCTAAATTTTTGAAAATTCAAAACTAGAAGCTATAGCCTTTAGTCTTCTTTTTTGCTCTTGGTAGGTTTTCAGATCCAAAACTATAGAACCTGGCTTATAGGTGTTCTCCAAGATTCTTTTAGAGTTTTGATCACTCTGAATAGCTTTGAAAAAAAGATGGTGACTTTCCACCTTTTCTCTTTGACAAATCTACCCACAAGACCAAACCCTTGAAATAGAAATATGAAGATATACAAGTAACAACTCTAAAGTGCTTAAATGCCATTGTGAAAATGCTTAGAATGATTGAATAAGTTCTTGAAGTAATGTGTGAATGAATGAATTGATTGGGAGTGAAATGTGAGGAAAAAATCTATATTTATACATGATTATCCAAAATTTCCCAAAAATACCACATCACAGGCCAACCTCAAGGTTTATAGAATAATATCCTGCCAAAATTTAAAATAATTTTAATTTTTGAGCCAAGTGGGACTAAGTCGCCCCTAATCGAAACCTGGTCCCACTTAGGCATTTTAAGTGGGTTTCAGGAACTAAAGTTTATTAAATGTTGTTTAATGGGATTATTCTAAAAAATACACTTGTGAAGGGCCTGCAAGTGTATAAATGGGCCAATTAAGCATACAATAGGGTTAAATTATTGATGAAAATCCTAGGAAAGTGTGAATTTTTTTTACAAAACTTTACAACACTTTGAATAAGGCTTGGTAAATAGTAAAAAGAAGTTGTTTAAGTGAATTATAGTAAGAAGGTCCTAGAAAAGTGTGTAAGCATCTTACAACACTTCACAACACTTTTACAAGGAATCATAAGATTCTTATTGATTTACAAGGGTCCAAGACCTAATTCGAATGTATTGAACCACATTACAACATTAAATCTAGGAAAAAATAGGCGAACATCAACAAGAAAGACCCAAATGAGCATGAAAATTTCCAGAGATACATTTTTCTACACTACATCTAGCCCCCACTTTAGTGAGAGGATGAACTTGCTTCAAACTCACACTAAAGTAACCAAACATGCACATCAAGATGGATCTGAATGTACTTATGCTAGTAAGATGAGACAACAATAATCAAGAGGGGTGATCAAGCCTCCAGGATCAAAATTACATGATGAACCAATCATAAGCACAAAGGGACACACATGAAGATGATGAAAATGATGATAAAAGAAAGAAAAGAAAAGAAAAGAGAGAATTAGATCAAGCTTCGATCATTTGTCCATCTCATTGTGGATAAGATCTAGGTTGTTTGTCTAGAAAACACATACTCACTTTGAGGCAACATAACTCATGGTTGTCCATCAGGTGAGAAGGCCTAAAAGGTGAGAAACATACACTCATGGCTGGTATGCGCTCACACACATGGAGGTGGCTATGGGGAATATCATGCCTCAGAATGGGCTTCTCGGTACACCATACCAAAGTTATACCTTCTGATAAATTTCATAAGGTACCACAAAAGAAAATGACTTTTTGAGCTTCATGAAACAACAAAAGCTTCATATGCTTAGAACTCATGAACAAACATGATGGCACCACGGGAATGCAAGATGTGTTATTCAAGGTGGCCATATAAAAAATGCAAAATGAAAAAAAGAAGAAGAAAAGAATGTTCAAAGGAGTCTTGCTTAGTTCATGCAAGGTCTTAACTTAGGGAACATTGTGTCTAATTTCTCCAAGAGAGGACTGATCAAAGAATAGAAAATTCACAACTTAGGGGATGCAGTTTGTCACATCAAGCCACCAAGCGGAATGTAATATGCTAAGATAGATCATGCTCATGAAGGAAATTATACAGTAAATGTCATCCAAAAAATAAAAAACACATTGTATGAAGCAAGAAGGCTACACTAAGAACCAAGAAAAATGCAAAAATGCAAAAGAATAATGCCAATGTATGCCCCCACTTTAATGGAATTGCTGCACACCTTACTGTGAGCAATTACTTTAAAGTAGAAAATGAAAAATGCAAAAAAGAAAGAAGACTTTAGAGCCAACTTGGAAAGCCCTTATTCCAAGTCATATGTTTCCAAGTAAGGCTACGTCATGTAAAAGAAAACAAAAAGAAAGCGGTTACCCCAAAAGTAAAACACCAAACACATAATGGATCTATGGATTTGGGGTCAGTATGTTTATTGCTGCAATGTTTTGTAAAGATATAGAAACTATCATCATCCCCCAAATACATAGAACTAGAAGAATGACACAAAGAGAGTGAAAACAAAGAAAAATAACCTTTTGAGTCAACATGGAAGATACATGGGGTGTCTCGACCCCTTGCGTCATCCCCAAAAGGAAAATACACAAGAAAAAAAGAAAAAGGAAGAAAGGAAAAATAAAAAGGTATTTTTGGGTCAACATGAAGGACACATGACTACCTCAATTCCTTGCATAATCCCCAAAAGGAAAGCATAAGAAAAAGAAAAGGAAAAAGATCCTTTTGGGTTGACATGGAAGAGACATAGGGTGTCTCAATGCTTTGTGTCATTCACAAAAGGAAGAGATAAAGAAAATAAAAAAGGGAAAAGGCAAAGGAGATGTACGACAGAGAGAAGAATGAATATAAAAATAGAGGAATGAAACAAAGAGGGAGAACATCAAATATAACATCACGAGGGATCAAATTATGCACATACAAAAGAAAAAGAAAAAGAAAAAGAAAAGAAAAAATGTAAAAGACTAGTAAGGAAAATGCAAGTCAACCATCTAGCAAGTCATCTACCTCCCAATCATGTTCATCAGATGTCAAAGGTAGAGAACTAGCTAAAGGGACAAGAGCAAGTATCAAACTAGGAGAAGTACCGGGTTCATCAATATGTATAGATGTCTCAGTTAATCTCATGGAAGAGTAAAATAACGTGTTTAATTCATTATGCACCTCTTCATCAATTTTAGTTGTTTCCTCATCGTCATCCAAGATAATCACAATAGGAGGAGGAATAATAATATCTGATGAAGAATTTAAGTCTTGTTGGGATTGTTGTATGGAATCATTGTGTTGTGGTTAGGGAGGAGGATCATCATCTATTGCTTTTGTCAAGTGTGGATTATGATTTTATTTATTTTCATCTTCATATAAATTGTGAGCAAGGGCATGATGTCTATGCCTACGCTCTCGAGTTCCTTGGTTTCTTTTGGTTTTATTGTCAAGTTTTGATTATGGAGGAGTGGGTTGATCAACCATAGGTTTATTTTCTTCCCTAAGGGGAGGAAAAAAAGGAACCATTGGAGGTTAGTCATCCACTTTCTCGTTTTCTTTATAAACTTGTTTTATTCAATGAGGCATGATGGAGTTTATTTCATTGTCTCATGGTATCTTGGACAATGTAGGTGAAGTTTCTAGTGTTGGTTGATCTTGGTTATTTGGTCCTTGTTCAGGGTGAAGCATTGTTTCATCTATGATGGTAGTTTCATAGATAGAGGGGGACATGTTTCAAAGAGACAATTCTACTATTTTCTTAGCTTTAAATTTTTGGTAAGCTATGAAAAAGAAGTCTTGTCATGGCATTATATAGGTTCCATGGGCTCAAGCCAAAAGGATTTGAAGGAAAAGTTTCGATTGGAAGACAAAGGGTTAAAGTTCCTATGGTGGATAGTGAATATTCTATTATCAAATGGAAACTTTAAGAATTTGTGTATAATCAAAGGGACATCTTTCATTGAGTGAAGCCATGGATGGCCCAACCTCAAACAAAACTTGTCTGAGTGTGAGATGATGGAGAATGTGACATCTAATGTTTTTGGTCCTATTTGTAATGGAAGGATGAGCAATATTATCATAGGGCAAGCAAAACCATTGTGCATCTTGATCCATTCTTTTGGTTTATCATAGTCATCTTGATAAAGATCAAGTAATACGAAAAATTCCTTGATGATCATGTTCTCTCCACTGGAAAGATCTATTAGTATGCCATTAGTGGGCTTGTCATAGATATGACCAACTATGTAAACATGACCATCAGGTAGATTTTTAAGTATGTCCTTAGGAGAGAAAGTAATATCAAGGGATTTTTTAGGTTGGCCCTTACGAGGGATAAATTTTATCGCACATACCAATTCATCCATAGGATAAGTGATATGTGGAAGAAGAGAATGATGTTCATCATTTGTATCAACATTCATCACATCATTCTTTGGGGTTTCACTAGCCTAGACAAATGAATTATTATGTTTGGCCATTGGATTAGTGAAAAATTGCAAGTTTTGATTCAAAGGGGCAACAAAATTATTTCCTTGATCATTAACACCTACAATGGATAGATGACCAGAATCAATGAGGTCTTGCACTAGATGTCTAATATGCTTACAATGTTCCATGTCATGTCCATTTTCTCGATGATAATTGAAATAAGAATTATATTTAAAGCTCGGGGGTAAAGGATTAGTGGGGTCAAGTGGTTTGATGGTGGGCAAGGTAATCATTTGTTGTTGTAAAAGTTTGGACATTGTGTTATGAAGGGTATCAGGTAAAGGTGTCAATTGTCTTTTTGGATCTCCATAACTAAAGGGTTCCATGGTTTTAATAGTATCAACTTGGTTGTTGAATACTTGAGGTGGTTGTTGAGGGGGATTGAATTGCAAGATCCCTTTGTTTTTCTTTTGAAATTGTTGGGAATTTATTTTGTTGGAAGGTTTAGATTTCTCAATGTAGCTAGAAGTGGACCTTGTATCTTGACTACTAAATGAATTGTGATCATCACAAAGGGAAGTACACAAGTGCATGAAGGAGGGGAATTTCATCATGGTCAACTTGTCTTGAATCTTACATTGCAATTTTTTGATGTGGTTCAAGGACCTTGACATCGATTTGGGTATAAAGTGATTAATAGCACGAGATAAAATCAGTTATCTTTTTGTCCTCATGTTTCTTGCATCACATCAAATCAACCAAGGTTTTCTTGAGAGTCAAATGCACTTGGAAATAATTTATAAATGCATCAACAAGTTCATTAAATGAACAAATTGAATTCTTTGGTAAAAATGAGAACCATTCCAAGGAAGTATCCTTTAAAGTCCTAGGAAAGGGTTTTGCTAACATTTTTCATCAAGAACAAAGTAACTACATAAGGCAGTGTAGCCATTGACATGGTTAGAAGGATCTCCCTTCCCTCCATATTTCTCAAATATAGGCATCTCTACTCCTTGTGGCATCTATATTTATAATATTTCCAAAGATAATGGGTTACTTTAAACATAATAGGTAGGTGGTCAATTCTAATTTTAGTTTCTGGTGGATATTTTCTTTTGCATGGAAGAAATGGTTTGGAAAAGTTGTATGATGAGAGGATCAGTGTAGGTGGTATGAGTTGGAAGTGCTAGTGGTGATGGAGTGTATGTAGGAGCAGGGCAAGTGAATGGAAAACTTATAGGTGGTAAGGTGGTAGGAGATAGAACATGCAATGCCATATAGGAACTAGGGGTTCTAGAATAGATACCCAAGGAAAGAATTGCATTACTAGCTTGTTGTATTGTTGTTGTCATTTGAGAAGTACGTACATATTGAAGCTACTATTGAGGGAGGAGTAATTTGAGTTCCTCCTTGGTTGGCCACATTTCTTGTTGGTATATGAGAACTAGATGTTGAAGGAAGGTGCTTTCCAAAGATATGAAATATGTTTTTCACAAGGTCAAGGCCTTCATCACTTTCAATCATGTGGTGAATGTTTTCTTTGGTAGGAATTGCAGTAGTGCAAATATTTTCAAGGCTAACTTAGTGTTGCAAGTGCAATAAGTCCTCATGAATTTGAATTATCTTGTATTGTGGGATATCATCAGTCTTATGTTCAATATGCATGCTACCTGAATGCAAAGAGTTACTAAGGGTATGATCCATGCCTAGTGTACTAATTCAATACTAGGAGTGAAAGCTCTAGATAACCCAAGATCTACAACGAGTGTATTATCGTGAGATGCCATGAGTATCAAACTTCTTCTTTCTAAGGTATTAGAAATCGGACACAAAAGACTCATACAAAGGATCCTAAAGGCGGTGTGAATGCAAATGCAATGTAAACTAATAAGAATAAAATGCGTACTAGAATTATGAAAAATGAAACTGAAATGCAAAAACAACAAACATAAACTCATAAATTGAAGATTAAATGCTAGAAAATGTAGTGAAAAATATGCAACTCGACTAAGTCACCGAGGGTGGCAAATGAGTCCAGATAGTGATTTTTTTGAAAAAAAATAGAATTTTTTAAATTGATTTTTATGATTTTCAGGTTTTCAAATGCAAATATAAGATGAATATGCAAAATTTTGGGGTTTTATTTTTAATGAAATGAACTGCAAAAATGCAAGCTAGATGAAATTTTTACTAATGCAAGTTGGAAAACCCTAGAATGAAAAATGAAATGTAATGCAAGCTATTCCTAGGATGTAAGTGCACTCCAAATCAAAATATAATATGCAAAAGGTAGGTTCACCAAAATGAACCAACAATTTTATGGGGAGTAAAAGGGCTCTCTAACACTTCTAGGGCTTTGCACTTAAAAGGAGAGAGGTACACAAAAAATATGGATGGTTCACTCAAGAATATACAAGGATGATTGAAATATGTCTAAGGGGAATGTCCTAAATGCTGAAAATTGATAAAAAAGATTAACTAATGAATGCAAACTAATGAAATGTAAAGTGTTTGATAAAACAATGTTGTATGCAATAAGACCTAGAAATGACCTACAAAATACAATTAAACTATAACAAAAATTAATGAGATGGAATATGTGCACCTAAAATTGGAATGTGAAGGAGAGGAGTTCTAGAATCCTACATAAGTCACTGTTGAAGCCAACTGGGACACTTATGACAAGTTGGGTGACTTAGTCCTACTTTTGGAGGAATCTGTTGGAATAGGTTTTAGGAAACTCAGTATCCATATTTGCAAAAACCATTTTTCAAGCTTGGTAGTGGGACTAATTCACCACTAATGGTGACTTAGTCCTCCTCTGAATTTCTGAGAATTCAAAACTAGACGATATAGCCTTCAATCTACTTTTCTACTCCTGGTAGGTTTTCGGATCCAAAATTGTAGAATCTGAGCTCTAGGTGTTCTCCAAGATTATTTTAGGGTTTTGATCACTTTGAATAGCTTTGAAAAATTTATGGTGACTTTTCCACTTTTTCTCTTTGACAAATCTGCACACGGGACCAAACCCTTGAAATAAAAATCTAAACATATACAAGTAACAACTCCAAAGTGATTGAATTCTCTTGTTAAAATTCTTAAAATGATTGAATATGTGCTTGAAGGAATGTGTGAATGAATGAATTGATTGGGAATGAAATTAGAGGAAAAGCCCTATATTTATACATGATTATCCAAAATTTCTTGAAAATACCACATCACAGGCTGACCTCAAGGTTTAGAGAATAATATCTATCCAAAATTTTAAAATAATGTTGATTTTTGAGCCAAGTGGGACTAAGTCACCCCTAATGGAAACTTGGTCCCACTTAGGCATTTTAAGTGGGTTTCAAGAATTAAAATGTATTAAATTTTTTTAACGGGATTATTTTCGAAGATACACTTAAGTAGGGTCTGTAAATATATAAAGGGGCCAATTAATCATAAGAAAGGGTTAAATTATTGATGACAAGCCTAGGAAAGTGTGAAAGTTTGTTACAACACTTTGAAATAAGGTTTGGTAAATGATAAAAATAAGTTGTTTAAGTTAATTATAGCAAGAATGTCCTAAAAAAGTGTGAAAGTATGTTACAACACTTCAGAACACTTTTACAAGGAATCATAAGATTCTTATTGATTTACAAGGGTCCAAGACCTAATGTGAATGTATTTAACCACATTACAACATTAAATCTAGGAAAAAATAGGCCAGAATCCACAAGAAAGACCCAAATGAGTGTGAAAATATCGAAAGATACATTTTTCTACTATATAATTTGTCTAATAGAAGGTATTCTATCCTTGTTTCTTTGATTTACAAAAAGGCTCACTACCAGGTGGACTCATTTTTCAAGTGAACTCACTGTTCATAGACAATGAGAAAGAGGAAAGGAGTGGATAGATAGCCTATTTGATTTGATACAGTAGCATCTATCATATGTTATATTAAAAAAATACAATGAGGTACAAAATAATCTTCACACGGATCTAAAACAATACACTACTCTACTCACAATCTGCTCAACTATAATTATATTTGCATCACACAAATGTAAGTAGAATACCATTCATATCATATGTCTCTTATTTCTTTCATATAATATTCTCTCTATAACACCTCATCATCACCTAAAACGCCAAATTTAATCTCTTATATATATCCATATCAAGTTTAACTTCATTTAGGTCAGCCTAATTAGAAGTAACACACAAAATTAAACATGTCATCCTCAAAAACACTTTATCCACACCTCACACCATAATTCAAAATTTGATTCACCTTGAGATAGGTTGGGATAGACCTAATATAGATCCCACATAGCATAAAGTTAATTTCTTGTGCTTGACAAAACATTAAACATGTTAGGTCAACCAAAAATAAGACCTAAACATATAACCTTCATTTGCACACTAATTTTCAATACATGTGACTTAAAAACTCGATCTCTCTTTGAGTTCCCACTCAGTCGAAATTTAATAGCTTATCCTCATCATCATAGAATAAAATAATTATCTGCAAAGAAATGTAGAATCTCCCACATTGATACACTATACAAGGAATCATGGCTATGATATACAGGGCTGAATTCTGTCAGTCATATCTTTCAAAATACTTCACAAAATGTCACAAAATTTGAATGTAGATTTATTTGATGATCTCAAAACCATAGTTAGAGTCATAAAGTGACATATCAACTTGGAGTGGAGTTTTGACCCAAAAACTAACACACTAAACCATAATACTATCAGAAGGAATACTTAGCCAAATTCCTATAAAACCATACTTTTTATATCAACTTGTTATGTCCAAATGTCTTCAAGAATACTTCCAATCCATGCTATAATGATCATAACAATGTTGAAATAAATGGAAACACTATATCATATAATATATTCACTTCATGTTCATTTTTCCTAACAACATCAATAGTGGAAAACTTCCAACAGTCTTCCCCTTACTTCCAACAATAGTGACATCAAATTGTGCATTGATTTCAAAAAATTTAATGTGTCCTCTCTAAAAGATAACTATCCATTAACAAATAGGGAAGCCATGTTATAAAAGGGAATGGATTGTGAGTTATTATCTATGATGGATGGTTTCTCTGGATATAAACAAATTAAAGTTAAGGAGTCAGAGTAGTATAAGACTACATTCACAAATCCTTGGGGTACCTACATTTATGTCAGAATGCCTTTAAGCTTGACTAACATTGGTGCCACATTTTATATGGCTATGGATGTAGCCTTCTCATAATTTATTTACATCTTCATGGTGGTGTATCAAGATGATCTAATTGCCTACTCAACAAAGGAGGAAGATCATTGTATGCACGTAGAAAAAATTCCAGAGCACTAGAGTATGGAATATCTCTCAACCCTAAGAAATGTATCTTTAGAGTTATAGAAGGAAATATATTGGGGCATAAAGTTTTCAAGGAGGGTGTGACAATAGATCCAAAGAGGATTGCTTACATTGGATAGGATTCCTTAGGAAAATAATGTGAAACGAATTTAGTCATTCTTTGGACAAGTCAACATTCTAAACAGATTTGTAACAAATTTTGTAGAGACTAATAGGTCAATCTCAAAAATGTTGAAGAAGGGAGAGAAGATAGTTTGGAGTGAAGAACCAAGTAATTATTTCAAGAATATAAAGTGAGCCATTAAGGAAGCCTCAGTTTTGAAGTCTCCTAAATTTTTAAAACCTTTCCAACTCTTTTCTTTTTCTTCATTTCATACTAATGTTATAGTACTTATATAGAAGAATAATGAGGGATATGAGTAGCCCATTGTCTTTTTTAATAGATAATTGTAGGAAACAAAATTAAAATATGATATGGCTGAGAAGCAAACATATGCTTTGGTAAATATAATGAAAAAATTTAGAACATATCTATTTGGTGCCATAATCATTATACATATATGCCTAATGCTATTGTAAAAGACATCTTCACATGACAAGAATTCATAGGAAGGAGAGTCAGGTGGATCAATAGGATTTAATAATTCAACATTGATGTATAGATCACCAAGTTGGTTAGAGGTAAAGGCCTAACTAATTTGATGGCAGAATCAATCCTACAAGAAAATCAGCTAAACACTATTAATTATACTAATGTTTCTTTTATCTATGATATGCAACAGTAGGATGGTATAGAAAAATAATATACTACTTGCAAAAAATGTCATGTCCTAAAGAAATAAATGATAATGAGAAAAGAACCTTAAATTTTCAAGAAATTAAAAATATAATGGTGCTGATAATGAGTTGTGGTGGAGGAATATAGATAAAGTCTTATTGAATTGTGATGATGGTAAAAAGGCCTTAGAGATCTTGACAAAAATGCTTACTGGTGTTCGTGGTGGCCACTATATGGATAATACCACTGCTCACAAGGTCTTAAGAGAGGTTTTTTTGGCCTACCTTATTCTAAGATTCACAAAAAATCACCAAGTCATGTGATGCATGCTAGATGTTCTCTAGAAAGTTGATTTTTTAAGGATTTTGTCTCTTAGATCAATTACAGTCTAAGCACCATTCCAACAATGGGGAATATACTTTATTGGAGAAATCACAAAAATGTCCAATGAAGGACACTCCTAGATATTAGTGGCTACTAACTACTTCACAAAGTGGGTTGAATAAATCCCCACAAAGAAGGTTTCAAGTGAGCTATTTGTGACTTCTTGTTGAATAACATCTTGATCAGATTTGGATTACCATAAAAAATAATATCAAACAATGCTATGTTCTTCAAATCATATGAGTTCAAAAATTTCTATGATAAGTATGGGATACAAATATCTTATTCTTCCCTTGATCACCCATAGGGAAATGGTCAAGCAAAATCTAGTAAAAAAATCTTGATGAAGATCATCAAAAGGGTGATAGAAAAGAATAAGAAAGCTTGAGACTCTAAGTTAAAACTATCTCTTTGGTAAAATAGGGTAATAGTCAAGAAGGCTATAGAACAATGCCCATTTTTTTTGGTGTATCACATGAAACCAATATTACTAACAAATAACCTCATGAAGATGTATAGATTTTTTCAAGATTATGATGATAACATATGTGATGAAATGCAATATAGAATCAATGTCTTGATTGAAATAGATGAAATAGGAAGAGAGGAACATCAAAAGAATGCAAAGATGTAGTTGCAAGAAAATAATTTGTATGAAAATAAGACCTCTCCAAGGAAATTTGAGATATGAATCATGGTGTTGATGTCGAAGGCTAGATCTCAGGACTAGGGAAAGCATGGAGAATTTGAAGCTTTATGGTTAGGCCCTTATTTGGAAAGAAAAACTCATGGAGGAGACTCATACTTCCTACAAAGTTTTAAAATGGAATTTCTAGAAAACTAGTACATAGATAGTTCCTAAAAGAATATTTTTCATAAGGTATGATTTAATCCATGTACACTATATTCTATTTATATATTTGTATATAGGTTTGGTGTGCTTTGGTTTGGTTTGGTTTTTCTACCTTATTTGGGCATGTACTAGTTTTTGTTCTCTATGCTTGGTTTTCTTCATCGAGAGATTACTGGGATCTCACTTTGTTTTTGATGAACAAATTTTCCCAACTAGAGCCATTAATAGGACCCTTGAATTTATTTTTTTGGTTCCTTGATATAAATTTCATATTATTTGAGTATCATTAGTCTTTCCATGGTTAGGTTTTATGATACAATTCTTAGGGTTCATCATACCTTCATAAGTAAACCTTAATTTCATATGTCCTAGTTTCTTTTGATTTATTTCATGGTTTACCTGATATAGTGAGTCTTTGGTATGTTAAGTCATCACTTGAGCCTTCATATTCATAGGTTGACTGGCCCTATTCACCTAATATTTTGAATTTTTATCTTGCCTTGAAAATCATTCATATTCTTGTTCAAGGCATTATTATTCCCAAATTCATATCCATTTGAAAAATTTTACTTAAGTAAAATATTTGAATTTGATGTCTTGTGTTCATTTTAAGCCCTAAGGTTTTGCTAAGTCTTGTTCGTTCATGTTACCTAGGTAGCCCAATTTTAGACAAATTATTCAACACATGCAAATTAACCCATGTAAGGTGTAGCTCCATCGCAAGAATTTTATGCATAATATTTTGGTTCCACACCATTGGTTACCAATTTATGATATGTGCTGCCCTTTGTGTTCCCTTTGCATCACATAATGCCTTCATGTCACATTTCCACCATTTCCCACTTATTTCCTAAATTCAATGTGTGCTAGATTTCTTTATGGAAACGTGTTCAAATCTTGTTCCATAATTGTAGTTCCTTGCATAAAAAATTGTACCCTTGCTTGCCTAATACTTTATGCAATATGTACTATCGATCAAGATTGTGCCAATTGGCTTAATCCTATGTTGTCGCATTGTTCCTTTGTATCTCTCTTATGTATTCACTGAACCATTACCAATCTATGGTATGCGACGGGAATAAGAAAGGAAAGATACAGAAAAGGAATATGTTACGAAGATACTTGGGATACGTGTCATGTAATCACATTTCCTTTTCATATCGCATTTATACATTGATCGACTCATACCAAAAATGTGATATGGGATGCACTGTAAAGAAAATATTATATGGCGAAAGGGTATTTTATGCAGGTGTCTTTTTCCAAGTACATCACACATTCTTAACACATTGAATGGATATGAACCAAGAGAGTTAAGGAAAAAATGTGATGTGTGATAAAAATAATAGATAAATCCTTCAACGATATTCCATTGATAGGTGGAATTTCTTCATTACAATGCGAAGAGCCTCCACATCACTATTTCATGTTGTTAGTCCAAGGACTCATTTTTTATGTGAAAAGGGTAAATTTTGTAGATGACATGTTGCATTCCCATTGCATCACACCAATGTAGAACATCAAAATTGCATCTCTTCTAGTTGGAAACTATGAGTGATATGTGATAGTTTCTAGAATGGAGTTGGTGATAGGATTGAAAGATGGTTACATGGAAACACCCCAAAGCATCACATCTCTCATTCACATCATAGTTTCATGGATGAAATATTTAAAGAAAAAAGTGATGTATCAATGATGTGCAAAAATTATTGATCTTGTTTTAAAACAAATTGAGTAATGGCTGGAATTCAAATCTAAAATGGCTAACTGATAAATTTATCCCTTTGCTTGTGTGAGCTATCTTTCACCATTAATGACATATCTAATTAATTTTCATGGTCATAAAAGTATGAATTGTTTTGTATTTCATTGTCTCAATAAGAATTTGAGGGTGAGCATGTAAGAGGAGCTTCAGGCACCCAGATTTGAAGAGAAAAAATAGCTATGGTTTTTCAAGTGAGTTAATTTTTATCCTCATATGCAAGAGTTTTTCTACAGGGAAAATTGAAAAGGGAAATTCCAGTTGTAAAGGGTTGTTATATTATGGTTGTTTTAATTTTGGGTGTTATAATTTTGAAGGGAAATTTGAAGGCCCTTGTTTAAGTTGAGAAAGTATCAATAGGGTTTATTGTGTAATTTTAAGTTGAAAATTTGCATAATTCTGCTAAGGTGTCAAGTAAGTTAGAACCCTAGTACTTAAGTAAAAATTGTAAAACCCTAGTTTCTATAAAAATTGCAAAATTATTCAATCAGGTGAATCGTCAAAGAAAAAACCCAAGCCAAGAATGATAAAGCCTAAAGCAGTGAATCCAAAACTTGAAACATCAAGGGAAATTTCCAACTTTGAAGGGGCCAAAAAGGGATTTTTCTCACTTCATGGAGGATGATTTAATGGAATTATTCCCTAGAGCCAAAATAGTGGGAAAGAGGGCTACTGGATAGGGAGTTTTAATTGACCATCTATAGGATTTGGCTAGATTCATTGGCAATATCACTATATCCAAGAGTGGGTGGGATATTTTCAAGTATGCATATAATAGGTAGACCTTTCCTCGACAATCTCACAATTTATGGGCATGTGACCTTGGAAAACTTGTTTTCCAAAATTCATTTCTTTAGGTGTATTTGATAATGGATATTGCAAAATTCTATGATCCTAAGGCTAAGGTTATAATAAGTGTAAAAGGAACTCCATTGCTCGACATAACTAGGAGCCAAATTGTGAATTTTTTTGGGTTGAATCCTTCGACTACTAAGGCCATTCATGTTAGTGCATTTTTCTAGTAGTACAAAAGGGATTAATATGGTTATAGGAATCATGTGTTTCTAAGGAAAAGAAAAAGAGACTTGGGAAAGAAAGGGGTTAGGTTATCTCCAAAGTACTTCAAACCCTTATGCTTTGATGAGTTTGAAGATTACTTAAAAATCACTTACATCTGTTTATGTCAGGTGTTGGGAAGAAAATATGATTTAATAATGCACATTTCTTTGATGAATATTTCCATGGATATTCAACACAAGTATTTGAATAAGGGCTTTGACTATGCATCATATATTGCTAAAGAAATCCACAAACAAATGATGGACTTGAAGGATCCCAATGCTCCATTGTACTTTACACATTACTATGTGCGCATGCACATGTTTCTATGGATTGGTTGGAAGACTTGGAAATATTTTATGAAGCTTAGGTTAGTAGATGAGGATGGTAATGACCTACCTATTCAATGTTGGACTCATATATGGGATCAAAATTATCTTGATTATAATTACACTACTTTCAGAAATGGACTAGTGATAGGTATTCTAGATAATTTGGGAGTTAAGCTTGTATAAAGTATATCAATGGAAATTAAATAAATACAAAATTGGATAATAATTGGGGAGACAAGGATCATGGTTCTTCATACATGGTGCTCAAGATTTATTGTGCCTTAGTGAGGCCACATTAATTGCTCGTTTATATTCCCAACAACCTTACTTTCATAGAAATAATGTGGTAGCTTGATGCAATGGACAAGGAGCACTTCAAAGTTGCTAAGAGACATTCATTTATCCTTGGCCAATTTTATTTTTCAAATTCTAGAGTTACCTTAAAGAAGGGGTAGGTCAGGTTTCTACCACCATTTATTGTATTCAAAAGATGTGTTAAGGAACTTTCCATCAGATGGGTTAGTCAATGAGAGAAAAAATAAATGGTTGCATATTTTTAAGGTTGACGAAAAAAGGATTAAAGTTAAACCTCCATATGTAAGCATGTATGAATAGATTGAAGACCCTTTCAAAAGGGCTATGAAGATGCTTGAAGCATGTAAGGAAGGCACATTTTTTAATATAGTTAAGCATGTTGAGGAAGTGGCAATAATAAAAAGGGAAGAGCATGAGGCTACAATTAAAAGAAAACTAGCTCAATCATCTACAAGGTGTCCATCTATCCAATTGATGGAAATTGAGGAGGCACCAACTGCTAATCATCTTGTTGATTATTTTTTTGTAACTCAAAGGGGAGATTAAATGGAAGAGGAATCTAAAATGTATGTACCCAATGAGTAAGAGATGTATGAAAGATTCCCATCCCTTGTTGCAAATTATGCATTGCATCCTTTTGTTCCTATTGAGAGATTTATTACCATAGTTTATGATGAAAATATTTTTGATGATGATGATGTTAGAATAAAGGCATGTAAATATATAATTGATGATGAGTCATTTATGCAAACAAAGCAATTTAGAAAATATGTAATTCAAGTCAAAATCAATGAAATTAAGGAAAGGATTGAAATGGTGAAGGAAGGAGTTGTTCCTTCACTACATGATGAAGTTGAAAAGTAGGAGGAAGAGAAGATTATGAAACAAATTTTAGAGATGTATCCTACTGATGCCAAATTGTTGGTGAAGAAAAGAGGTATCATTTGGTGCTAGGATTGGATCTAACTTCTACAATTTCTTTGGACATAATAAGTCATGATCTTGATGCATTTATATCAGAGGACCAATATAAAAATAAGGTGTTTGGTTCTAGCTTTAGACCAAGATTACACACTTTAGAAATTTTGTCAATGGGACCAAACACAAGGAAGCTATGAGTGAGAAATTTTTTTGGTGAAATCCTAGGAGATGTAGTGGTGAAGAGAGCCTCATAAATGACTCCAACACAAGTAGCCAAACTAACTATAAATATTGCTATGCTAAGTACTAATACAATTGAAATGTCATAATATAAATATGCCAAGTTGTGTGATAAGAATAATAGGTTTCTAGAGGAACACAAGGAGTTGAAGGAGACTACTTCTTTAGAGAATTCAACAATAAAAAAACTTCCACCTCCCACCTCTATACAAAAATTCCCTACACAAGATAGAGAGAAATTGTCTCTTAGGATCAAGAGATTGAAAGAAGAATTACAAAAGGATAGAGAGAATGAAGAGAAATCCGAGGAGAATTGGAAGGTTGTTACTAAAATTATTGATGATATTTTTGGCCATATAATTGCATGCATACTTCATAAGTTGGATAATGTGTATATTTTTTATAAAAATATTCATGAAGCTTATAAGAAAAATTCTAAAGTTCGGGAGTCTTTTTAGAATGTATGGAGTAAATGGAGCACAAAGAAAAATTATTTGAAATAAATAATGACAACCATGCAGAGTGATCTAGAAGATCCAACAAATTTTCCACGGTTAATAAAATCAATTGGATTGCTTGGTGAAATTTCTACTTTTTAGAGTAAGCTTGATTTGCAGTTCAAAATAAAGATGATGTTGTTCTGAGAGATGGAGAAAAATGGAATGCCTTAGATTTTAATTGAGGTAAGGGAATTTAAAGGATATGTTAAATGGAATAATTATTTTGGGACCATTAATTTACAAAGAAGGAAAAGAAGAATATTCTCAATTGAATACTTCTCTAGATGAGTTGTTCAAAATGGAGATAAATTTATATGTCTTTGTAAAGGAGTCCAGAACAATTATGGACAATTTGATGTTTAATGGCTTGGTGAGGAGGATCATAATACATGGCTTGAAAATTTCAAAGATTAATCCTTCGATATAAAAATGTTTAAAGATTTTCTCCTCCAAAAAAGAGAAGTTCATGATGTGAGATATTGATGTGGAATATGTATTGTGTTCTTGTCCTTTTATATGCTTTGTGTCTTGAGGTTTTGCAAGCATGTGGAGATGAAGAAAAAGGAATATTTGGTTTTTTGTATAACCATCTTCTTCGACAAAATGCCTTTTGGAAGATGGGAATGTCTTTTTAAAAAAGTGATAACAACTAAATTATCTAATGCCATTTATTCTCCCACAGGTTGTTATAACCCTTTTTGAAATGTGTTTGAAATTATCAAATGAAAATGTGACAAGTGTAATTATCCCAGGGATTGTTGGTCCCTTGTTTTTTAAAAGGGAATTTAAGGCCAATTATAAGGGATGATAGATCAATTTTAGAGATTTTTGTAATACAGATGTAGAGAAATTATATATGATTCATATGCTAGGTTTTTGAGTCTAGGTTTTATCAAATTTGAAAATATTGTATGACAATACAATCATTTTTTAATACAACGAGATTCTTTTGAATATAATGTTCTCCTTTCGTATATTTTACATTGGTTATGGATGGAATGAATCAAATACATTTCAATTGATCTCCATTGTCTTTGAATTGTACATTTATCTTTTGTTGATTCTTTTATTCAAAAGAATAAGTTAAATTCTTTAATGAAGATAAAGATTTATGTGAATATATAGATGGATTTGATAAGTATTATCAGTTAGGAGTTTTGAGTTTAATAGTGTAATGCACCATTAAATAGTTCTATTATGATAGAGGGAATTTTGTTATTCATTTTCAATCACATTTTTTATGAATCCATATTCTAGATTAAGGAACTGATCATTAAAGTTGTTTCTATGTTACATCTCTAGGGTCGTTCACATACAAACATTATAAATATTTAAATTTAATTATGTTCGTTGATAAAAGGTCTCATAGAGTAACATTTTATAGTGTTGTAAAGTTTTAGATGCTCAAAGATATTTCTAGATCTATATTTTTGTAATTGCCAAGCAATTATGTATAAATCATATCTATTATTTGTAGTGTTCAAGATAAATTGGCACAAGAGATATTGAGAAAACTATATGGGATCACCCTTCTGGGTTTTGTAGATTCCAAACTATGGAGGGAAAGTTGTTGTAGCTTTCAAATTTTTATTGGCCAATCCCTGTAGATAATTGAGTATTGGTAATGGAAAAAACCATATATTATCTATGAGATCTGGTTGGGAATTAAAAAACCCAGCATGTTAGATTGTGAAGCAAGCTTAAAGGAGTTTCAATTCCAAAGAAAAATATACTACTAGACTTGTGGAGTTGATGCATACAAACCTTTGTGGACCTACTATTGGTTATTTTTTATGGACCAAACTTGTTATTTTTTATGAACCAAGCTTGATCTCATCCCTCACCTATGAATCTATTAGAATTCAATAATAAGTAAGGGTAAGGATTGTCTAGCACCTAAGTAAGGATTTGAAGGACCCTACTTATTCACTTACGACTCCATAAGACCCGGGAGGGTGATCCTAAACATGCTCATGTGATATTCCTTAAACAAGAGCATTTCTACACATAGATGAATTCCTCAAAAGTGAAAATGGACAACATTCATCAAAGGTTTGGCTGACCTTTCAATAGGCTGTCATCCATTATAAGGAATAATGCAACACTTCATGTTGGGAAATTATAATTGAAATATTTTATGATTTCATTCTTATTCTAAGCCTCTAGCTAGGTGCCTACTAACTCAACTTAATCTAAGATAATCTAATGAAAGGGACTAGTGCCTCATCCACGGGATAATGGAGTCAGCCTTGTAATTGATTAGTAATACCCTAACAATTCAATTCAGTAATTTTTGCATTATTTAAACACTACTTTGCAACATTGAACTCATTGTGTCTAAAACATAACTTCTTAACAAATCCTATATCCTTTCCTCACAAACCCATGACCTTAATTCAACATTAAATCGATCATTTGAATTGAGGCATAAAGAAATCATTCATTCAGTTTAAACAATAAAAGACCAATGAAACTATCATTAACAATTTCATTCATAATCTACAAGGAAATTACACATGAGAACATATATCTTAGAACTAATATTTCTATAACTGATGTTACTATAAAACCATTTAAGACCATTAAATCTTGAATCATACTCTAAAATTGTTCCTCGTATATTCATCAATCTACCTATCTACATTTATGCTTCGTTTCGAGCTTAGTATGCTCACCTAGACCATTTTGAGACTAAAAACTTGAACCCCTGTAATCAGCCCTGAAATCTGTTTTATAAAACAAGGGAGCGATAAGTATCCAACTGAATTGCAATTATTTTTCACATTTAATTTCAAAATCAATTTCAACCATAGTCGAGATGCTCCCCCAAACGATTGTGTAATCATTTGAGTAATAGGGGGAAGCAAAAGACAAAATTGTCCAAAATTCATGGAAGAAAAGTAGCCACATCATCCACAGGGTATCATTATTCATTGTTGTAGTATCCACATTGAGCAAAAAGATTCTTCACTAGAAATAGAGGAAAAAACCTACACACTTCCTGGAAAAAGCATATCTACCAAAAAAATCCACATCGGCATGGAAGAGTAAAAGACCAAAATCACAAACACATTGAAGGGAACAATCTCGATGTAGTGGAAATGGTATCATCAAAAAAAGAAGAAGGAGGAGACGTTACTTCGATTCATTAGTCTTAGAGTAAAGTTGACCACCCCTTGTCTGCGATGCAACCATAGGAACCATCACCACATACTTATCAGAGTCATCATACGGTACTGAAGAGAGAAGATAATGGATGTATCCCAAGTCAGTGTCACCTCAATCATTTGAAGGGCTATCAGAGAGAATGATTGGAGAATTATATTCTCCTAGGCAAGCCTTGTAACTCTTGTTTCTTTTCTTGGCCTTCTTCATAGGCTTAGCTACCTCCTTGCCTTTAAACTTGATGAATTCTTCTGAAATGGTCATGTTTCTCAAATTATAGGTACTTTAGAAAATTGTTTTCTTCTTTTGATGATGGGCCTTAATTTTACCCTTTGGATCTATAGAAGTCACAGGGACTTCTTGCTCATCCACAGATATATCCTCATTACACTCAAACACACTGAGTCATCTAGACCTCCTAGTTGGTTGAATTGACTCAACCAACTTACCCATTTTGAAAAACATAGGGTATAAGCTATACCAAATCTAAATTGAGTGAAAATAATCAACCTTAAGTCCTTAATTAAAATTGTAGGAAAACACACCCACAAACCTAGATAACTTCAACAAGCCCCAAAAATATAAATCTCCCAAATAAACTCAAGCATGAAATAAAGTAGAGCTCACACAAAAGACCAAATCACCTGGGACTAAATATCAATATCATATGGAATTGAAAACTTGACACCTAAACACTCCTTCAATGACCCAGACTTCAAATTCTTTGCAGATTGGAAACAGTGAGAGAAAGTGGAAGGAAATTTGTATTAAATAGACAACTTGGAGCATGTAGCAATTAATGATTGAAGAGATTATCGCATGAGAAAGTTGATATGTGAGAAAATTAGCTTTGAATCTGGATCATTGATCTTTGAGGATTTAAAACTTCATCAATGGCAACCTTGAACATCATTTCTAGCCTTTTACAGCTTGTTTCTAAAGAATGGTGAAACAGCCCCAAAAGCTACTACATCCTCCCTTAATCTTCATTAGTCACCTGTGATCTGAAAATTAACATGCATCATCAAACTTGATCCATGACCTTTCATTTATATTGGTTAAGTACACATAGTCAACACTGTAAGAGAATATTCCCTAGAACATCCCATCACATGTCTCGTATTCTCCCCACTCCTTCACGACTCAACTAGCGATGAGGGCATTGGTGTGATTAAAATAAGACCATTAGATCATTGCTCATTTTGGGAATTCGCATCACACATCACATGTCGATGATTCACTTTACCTCCCACAGGTTCAAATAGAAATGTGAGCACTCACGCAATGAGATCTCAACCATCGGATCTAAGACCCATGCTTGATCAAGTTCCCTTTCCATCACGCATCGTTGATTCATGATTCGTTCTCCAGATCACATTAGCGATGAGAGATAAGATGATGGAGAAAGGTCAAGACACATGCACCTGCATGAAAATAAATTTCACAAGATACATCACTCAAAAGAGCCTTGAAAAAAATGACCTCATCAGTCATTGCTAATTTGAACATCAAATCTTAAAATGGATCTACAATGAGCGATATGAGAAAATATAAAGAGCACCAAAGGCCAACACGTATCATTAATCCTCATTACAAAATACATGATCTATTAGTGATACAAGAGATACCAATGATAAATCCATAACACATCTCTAATACAACTTTGAATGTTTAGAACAAATCTGCGATGTGCGAAATCAAAGAAACACCACACATCACTCATCCCTCATTTGAGTTCACAACTTAAAAGATATCAGCAATGAGCGATATAGGACTTAAGTAAAGACAATTTAGCACATTCTTGTAAGTTGTTTTAAGATGGGGACCCGCCTAGGATGATGAAAAAAAGGCCTTTGTGAACATTAAGACATATTTTCAAAGGATGTAAAAGATAAATAAGGTTAATGGATAAACCTTATCAAATATAAGAAATGTTGGACCTAGGTGGGAGGGGTCGATCAGCCATGAGTGTTAAGGACTCAAGATGTTTTAAGATGACTAAAAATGGGTAGTAGAAGGTCAATGATGGAAGATAACATCAACTGGGCCAAGGACTTATGGTTTTAAAATAGAGCAAGAAAACTCCATTGGCAAGAGCCATGAGAAAAACTAAGTCTAGTGCATAAAAAATGGCCAAATTTTGTAGAGTTATAAAAAATGGAACCAAAATTCAAGGGTTCCATCAGTGGCTCCGGTTGGGGATGTCTATTCCTCAGTGAATAGAGCAAGAATCCAAAATTTTAGGTGAAGCAAACCAAGCACAGAGACAAAAAAGAAGGACTGGGTAGGAAAACAAAACCAAAGAAAACACCATATGCACAATATTTACATAAGTTATAGGGCCATACCAAGATTTGATATCCCTCCTTCTTGAAGCTTCATATGAGCTGCAAGATTTCAACTTGCATTTTGCAAATTTATCAAGCTTTAGCATTACTTGGTTACCCCAGGAATCCCCACCTTGAAACTAGTGCTTACCTCTATCATAAAACCCTATTTTCCACTACTTGCACCATGCAAAGGATAAAAACACTATCATGAACTACCCAGTGGTTGGTCACATTGCGACTACTGCATGGTGCAAGAGCACCAAGTTGCTTTCAAGCCTCCATGAGGCCATTTGTGAATAAATTCTCTATTTTGTGTATTAGTTCTAATAATAAGGTTTATAAAACCATTTTATAGGTGTTTGAGTCTTAGGAAGTAATATTTGAAGTCATTTGTCAAATAATGTTTAAAGTTGTTCCATATTGTAAAAATTGTAAAAGTTGCTCAAGAAAGTTGTCAAGCAACTTGTCAAAAGTGTCATTAAGGTGTTTTGTCAACAAACTAACTAAAAGATGGTTTAAAATAGTTGGTTTTGGTTGTAAGTGTATAAGTACACCATCCAAAACTCGAATTGGAGGGGTTGGAGACATTATTTGTGAAGTTTGATGAATGGCAACCTCAAGTTTGGTGTGCATTTTATGATTTCTACATTGTTTTCAGGCTGAAGTTGTGATTTGCATGGACTGGTATGAATTCAAATAATGGATTATCATATATTTATGGAAAGATCTCTATTTCTAGTTTCCAATTATTTTTGTCTCATTGAATTTTATTGAGTTTTGTGGAAGTTATGACTATTTTGATGAGGGCAGGTTTGAACACTGCCTAGGATTTGCAGTTTTGGGAAAAATACAATAACTTTATTTTCAACCATTGGATATTTATAAAAATTGGAAGGGAGGTCTATAATTATTTTATCTTAAATCTCAGTGAAGGGATTGGCTTCATTATTTGTTTTATGGAAGTTATTAATGACTGTTTGTTGCATTGAATTGTGGGTTGTTATGAGAATTATTACAATGTGATCAAGGATGCACTTAATCACTATTTGAGATAAATAATTTTATGGAATTTGTCAAGTGAATGTAATGTTGAGTTGTGAATCCTCTTGCTCTACATCACTGCACCCAACTACTATGGATATCTATCTAAAATTATAATCATATCTTTCATTCATGTACCTCTATGAACTGTGGTCGATCACTACTTGAAATATTAATACATGATCAGTGTAACATCCCATCTGACTCAATTTATAATTATATTTCACCAAATGTTCATCCAACTGAATAGGGAAAATAAACATTCATAATCCACTTGATCATTATCATCATACAAACTGATATCTAACTCATTTTTCTCATTAAACTGGAAACCCTCATATTCATTCCTTTTAGGATTTGCATTCAGAGACATATGACCTAGCCCTTTGAAGTGACATTGCCATTTCACATCTAGAATTCTAGGGTCATTGTCAACTATCCTCTATCCCACATTAAGCACATATTCAATTTATGTGATAAACAAAAGAAAATCATACACAGGATTTTGTTCAAATTGGTTCACATATTCATCAGAGTAGTATAAACCAGTTGTGTTGCCATATTCTTCACTTCCTTGGGGGAATGATTGAACAATCCCCATAGCACTTTTTCTCTCATCAAGGTTATTCCTATAAAAGGCACTATCCACACCTTCCTTGACATTAAAAAATACTCTTGCTTCAAGATCATCAATACAATCCCATCCTTCCTTCAAGTCAATGCTCAAATTGAAACAAAATGTCACAAATGATGAGTTCAGTAGCTCAAGATTGACGTGATCAATATTAAGATATTCAAGTGCACCATAATTTGATAGGTTTGCTTGCTCACATATGTATTATTTCTTGTAACTTAAACACTTCTCATTTTAAGCCAAACAAGTCTCCTCAACATATTCTTTGTTGAAAATAATCATGTCCATCTCTTTGATGAAACTTGTACATTCTATTTTTGTTTTATATAAACATTCAGGAGCAAGACCTTGCTGACTAGCATCATAAATCTCATAATTTTTAACATAAACCTCAGGCTCAAGACCCTCAATGCATACACCCTTGTCTTTAAATTCATTATCTACCCCATTTCTAGGGCACACTAGTAGAATTTGGAAAATAAATGACTAATTTGGTTATTTATAAGTGACTAATTTGGTCATCGGGTAAAATCACAACTAAATGACTAAATAAATGACTGAATAAATGACTAATATCAGACAAATAAAAATGACTAAATAAATGACTATTACTCCTCTATTCTTTTGAATTTGAATTTGATCATAATCCATAAAGCTTGAGCCCCCCTCATGGGACCCCTACTTAAGCGGGCTATTTGGCCACCTAGGTTGCTTGATGCACCAAAAATACCTATTGCATGGAAGGCATTGCCTCTTGGTGCAATCTTAAGGCCTTCACATATTTTATAAAAAAAATTAATATTTACATTCTTTAACTTTTATTACTCATTATGTTAATGAATCATTAATATAATTAACTATGATTTGAAGCCAGTTTGATTTTCCTATTGTGTTAGCATGTCAAATGTATCAAAGAGAAATTGTGGTCAATTTCACTAATAAAATATAATTTAAACAATCCAATTGCAGTTTGAGGGCTATCTTGCAGACACTTTCATTTCAAACACTAGCATAATTGGGTAAATAAATGACTACGTGACTAAAACTTTTAGTCACGACAACTAAAAAAACCTAAATTTTAATCATTTTTGGCAACAGAGTTCTATAAATGACTAATTTGATGTCAGATAAATAACTAGTCATTTATTTAGTCACACAAATAAAATGACTAAATAATTAATCATTTATTTAGTCACACAAATAAAAATGACTCTCTCTATATAGAATTGTCTCCCCCTCTATTTCTCTTTATTTTTCCTAATCTTTCCAAAGATCAATTAAACTATCAGATTTTTTATATATTAGTTTAAATTATTCTATATAAGAATATATTAATTATTAATTATAATAATTTTATATTTATATTCGATAATTTTTATTATAAAATAAAATATATAATAATAATAATAATATTATGACCTATATATACTATTAAATATAATAATAAATTTAATTATATTATATATAATTTAATTTGTATTACTATTATATTAGATATATAATATATTAATTATATTTTATATTTATTTCTGTATTATATAAAATAATAATAATTTAACTACTACCTTATAACTTGACAATCTCCTCTTATTATATGAATAATGATTTGGATCAATGACAAGAATTAAAATTTGTGTTTATTTTTATAAAAGAACCTATGTTATAAATGTTGATTTAGGTGTCCCTTTTATAATTTACATCTCTACAATCTTACTTTTTCAAACTATTGTTATTTTAATTTATTTTTTTATTAATCATTCAATCCATTCACAATTTGATGGCATAAATGAACACAATAAATGTTTCATGATAGGGAGAGGGAGATGTCTTACTACATTCCACAATCTATTTTTGAAATGGATGCATGTAAAAAAGTTCAAATTTAGAGGGCCATATTTGTTTGGAATGACTTCCACACAACTGATGCCATCAAACGCACTATTATTGATACATTCCTGTTTAAAATAATAATTATTGATTATTAATTATAATAATTTTATAAATGTATTTAACATGTCAAAATGTGCTCACTATTAAAATCTTGGCCATAATTTTCATTTTGATAAACATACTCTAAAACCTTCATCAAGACCTTATTTTCAATCGTAGCCAGCCAAAATGGAGAAGTGAAATTTGAAACCTTATTTTCAGGCAAAGCCCACTAAAATAGATAAGTGAAAGTGGAAACTTATTTTCAAGGTAGCCCACCAAAATGGAGAATTGACCCGATTTAGGGTTGCAACCTTTGCCCATTTTTCCACATCGAACACGATTTGTGCAAAATCTTGTGGTAAGTCACTTTCCATGGTTTTAGTTAATTTTACTTTTCAAATTTGTACACAGTCAGGCAATTTTTTATTGTATTAAGAATGATTGCTCTTTGCATAAGTGAATTTACTATATTGTCCATGCTTATTTTGAAACCATGGATTCATAACAAGGCTTGTCTGTGTTAATCTTAATCTTGAAAGTAGGTGGTATTGAATAGGAGCAACATAATGATTACAAGAACATTACATTTCACTGTTGACTTTTCCATGCCCATGACACCCATCTCGAGCATGCCCTACTCATTCAACAACCACAAAAAAATTCCATGTAAATACAAATGAAGAAAATGTTGGAAATAATTCAAAATCACAAATGACCAAGGAGCCACAGAAAAATATATCATCAGGAAAATATAGAGAATCAAACTAGAAAAGAATATGCTAGGAGTGAATCAAACCAAAAAGTGGCCCAATGTAATCTCCCTTTACCAAATCCTTCCAAAGAATTGAATAAAAAATTCAAAAAGTTTGGACTTGATGTAGGATCATGACAAGGAGACCCTCAACAGGGTCAAATTGATGACTAATTCAAGTCTGCTAAAATTTATCACTCTGCTTATTATCTCCAAACAGTCCCTATTTCAACATCTTCAATCTGAAGATAGGTATTGTTTTTGATTAGTCTAGCCAGGTAAATCCAAGGATCTGCACAAATCTGATTTTAGTTTCAGTAGTTAAGCCATGAATGAGTAAAGATCAGAATTACCAGACTTTACCCATCATATTGGTGGAAGATCCCACCCCATTACATATTTTGAAGAAGACCAAAATATTATCATTAAAATCAAATAAATTACTTTGTTATATTAGTGTGAAGTGTGGACAATAGTTGATTCCTCTAAATCCTGATCCATTTCTCCAAAGGAGAACTAGTTTGTTACTAGAGATCCATCTCTTGTATTCTTATCACTTCAAATAACTCTTTCACGATGAGGCAATCCTTAGTTACAATGACAACTAAGCATGTTGAAGGTATTGTTATAGAGTTGTCTCCATTAATTTACAATCCTAAATCATTCTAATCTTATTGTTGAGTACTTACTGTAAATCTACATTCACCTGAGATTGGTAAATAGTTTCAAGTCATTTTCTCTTTTATCCCTCTATTTGAAAATTAATGAACATAATTTTAGTTAATCCAAGCGGTTGGTAATGAGGAAACAATGTTTGGTAACTTTTCTTTAACTACAAAAGCCCCAATTACTTGGAATACAGTATGTCAGTTTCTTACAACCTTGGATGCAGACAAGCAAATTGCTAATTAGGACTAATAGTTTGGTTATCTAAATTGTAGTGATGATTTGTCCATGAAAATAATCCATATGGTGAGAAATCCCACAATTTTTTTTTTAATCTAAATAATGTACACTACAAAAACTCAAATTACATACAATATGTAGTATGCCAGTTTTTATGACACTCTAGGTTACGGCCAAGGAAATTGTTGTGTTCAAGGGGATAATCTTCCATTTGTCAAGTGGAAATTGTAACCTCAAATTGTCAAGATTCATAAATTAGGGCCCTAAGAAATGTCATTTCAAATTAAACCAAATAGATTATAAACACTAGCACGTTAAAGTGTTAATTGATGTGTCAAAGAAGAAAACCACAAACCTAGCATATGATCTCACTGATATACAAATATAGAACAAACCTAAAAATTAACAACAATTGTAACACCTCTCCAACCCGAGCTTGGGTAAGATAGCATTTTGATTTTTACTTCATATTTTAAATATTAAATGTTATTATAATGATATTAGACATTGTTGATTAAGTGAAAGGTTATCATGATTAACTATGCTAAGACAATTAATTGATATATGTGGTAGTTAATTGCATTCGAGATGTAGTATGTGCTTTGGCTAGATGTATATATATGTATATGCACAGGTACACCATTGTGTGTGTATGTTTACAGATACCAGGTATCGATTACACTTGACTCCATAGGTCTAAGTGTACCTTCCCTGATGGTGGTTAACAAGAGATAACACATTGGCCAACCCTTGACCTAAACCCTTATCACTGTACCCTTTTGAGTATGACTTGCCTTCGATTAAATAGTGCAAACCCTAGGTACCATGATTGGTCACGTTCTGGAAAACCTTTATACCCTATGTGGTTAGCCTATGAAGAGTGTATGAGATTTTGAGTTAAATTGCATTTTTTCCATAAATTTTAATATAGGAAATGCATTTTATGATTAAATAAGGGAATTTAAGATTTAAAAAGGGTTATTTGGGCTTATGTGTATTCTCTTTGATTGTAATTACAATTTTTGTGTGATCAAGTTCATTTAGAGAATTATAAACAATATTTTATTATCTAATTTTAAATTCCGTTTATAAAGAGCTAAATTGTGATTTTTTGCTAAATATTGATTATGCTATAAATTGAATGTTCAAATTATAAACTGAAAAGAGAGAAATGATATCAAATAATATATATTAAAAGGGTAAACTTAATATTGCTATATAAAAAATGTGAAATGTGAAATGTGAAATGAGTTTTAGGGAAAAAAAAAAGGAATTCATTTTTACGAGAGCATATTTTGACGAGAAAACTTGAGGGAAAAACCCTCTTTTGCTAGAAAATCCATTTGTTCATTGTGGGAGCAATTGGGCATGAAATTGAATGAGATCAATTGCATTTGGATAAGAATTGGGAAATGAAGTGATGACTGTGATTTCGTGTGCTCTCATGGCTTGTGTGGAAACATCTGTTCATTTGAATTTCTTGCTTGGGAATGGACATATTTTACCATTTATTCATGTTTACTTGATTTTAAAATATTTGAATGATTCAAAATACATTGGTAGTATGTTAGAATCCTTCTATGAATTTTATTTGGATCAAATTGATAGTCTAGAATTTATTTTGTGAAATTTTTGAGAAATGTTTGAATTTTTTTTTAGAAATATGAGATTATTATGCCAAATTTTTAATTAGAGGCACAAATTGTTGA
The DNA here is from genome assembly GCA_007115665.2 of Sequoiadendron giganteum. Lineage (NCBI taxonomy): Eukaryota > Viridiplantae > Streptophyta > Pinopsida > Cupressales > Cupressaceae > Sequoiadendron > Sequoiadendron giganteum. The sequence goes on from CM021110.1 coordinate 326,130,189, forward strand.
TATTATGTTAAATGATTATTGTTGGGCACATTTAGATCAAAAGGGTATTCTTAGATTTCTAATTTTTGCATTTTGAAAATTTAAGTTTTTTCAAGCTTCATCAATAGTGAAACCTGGTTATTTATAAAAATTGGTTTTTGTTTAAAGAAAATAGGTTTTTATATGTTAAATGTTTTTTGTTGGGCACATTTATATCAAAAGGGTATTATTAGATTTTTCATTTTTGCATTTTGAAAATTTAAGTTTTTTCAAGCTTCACGAATGACGAAACCTAGTTATTTGTGAAAATTGGATTTTTTAAAAAGTAAATTTGTTGTTTTTATATTAAAAGTGTGTTCTTGGGCACATTTAGGCCAAAAGAGTATTTTTACATTTTTGAGTTTTGAACTTTAAAATTTTAAGTTTTTTCAAGCTTCAACAATGGTGGAACCTAGATATGTGACAAAAATTGGACTTTGTTTAAAAGTAGAATTTTGAGAATATTATTTCATATTATAATAGATAATAATATAAAATGCATATGAATTATTTGAATGAGATCATTTCAGATCCATTTACTTGTTCAAATTTTTGATTTGCTATTTTAATGTAAAAATGTGAATATTGTCCCAAGAGATGTGAATGCCTTCTACTTTTGGATGTAAATTTCATTGTGAGTTGCACTATTTCTTTGGTTATATTTCCTTGTTTGTATGTAATGGGATGAACCCTAGGACTAGGTACCAAAGTGATTCATGGAAGTCATTCATGGTATATTGGATACCCCTACATGCCTTTAGTGCTCTTACAGACTAGGGATATTTGGGAAGACGTGTCGCTCGTGGAGCGTGGGACTTGTGTAGTTGTGCATTTTTGTTTGTATGAAAAAATGTCATGTTTTTACAATGCCATCCATTTTCGCACTCATTATGACTCTCCCTATACTCGCACTTTAGCATCTAGACCCTATCTTTGAGTAGCACCCGAAATATGTATACTCCTTCCTCTTTTGGTGTTGAGTTTGAATACTATGTTTATGTCATCTGGAATGGATGGTATTTCATTTAATTCCTCTTATGAGTGATTGTTATATCAATTGTAAAGGGTTGTATTTCATATGATTTCTCTTATGAGTGGTGTGTCTGGCATGTGATTTCCATGTGTGAGTAACTTGTATACCATATATTCTATGTGTTGGAATGTTCTCTTACTTTGTGTTTGATGCATTAAATATGTTATGTAGTTGCATGAATTATACTCTTCTCCTTTGTCTGAATTGAGTTGTATTGACATATATGTTAGTTTCTCTAATTGGGATGCCTATCATTTATCTTGAATAAAGTGTATTCACTATGATTGGCATGTGTGTAAGCCTACACCCTTGTGTTTGAATCGTGCTTGAGTGTTTGGGTCGTGTGACTATCTCCATGATCATGGGGGGTGGACCTATGAGTTTCACATGGTTGGGTAGCATTGCAAATGACCATTAGGGATCGGAGATCTCGGCATGGTGGATCTACTTCGAGTTTGTACTCCTTTCGTGCTTTTAGGTCTCCTTCTCTTCATGCTTTCTTCTTAGAGTAAATTTTATAAATGTATAATTCAAGGACCCTAAGTCCTAAGCTTGTAAAATTGTAATATTATTATTGGACCTTCCTCATGAAGGATATTGTAAACAAATTATATTGAAAATAGTGGTATGCTTGATTAGACTAGATTTGGTGGCTTCATGTGGGTGTTAAACACCTAATTATTGTTGTCATTTCCATTCTATTTGTTACATAATAGATGAATGATTATAGGAATCTCGTTTGGGTTTTAAAATGAATTTTGAACCTTAGATTATCTACCTCTTATGTCATGAGCATTTAAGAGTGTCTTGGTGCGCCAGAACTTGGTGCGCTGAAAGTTGGTGCTCTAGAATCTCTTCTAAGACTTTCCTTTTGTTTTATGCGTATGATATCACTTCTTGTTCAAAAAAATATTATCTTGTCCTCTTTTGGCTCTTACCCTTTGGGGTTACGCAGTGCGAAGTTACATTCTTTAGTGTTGGTTCGGATTGCAGAGCCATTAGTTTTTAACTTGTGCATCTTAGAGTTACGATCATAGATCATTAGCTAGGAGTTGATCTAGTAATCCTCTTCGTGTGCAGTCATTTGACGTTGTGTTGGTCATCTTGTTTGGATGTGCATTAGAGGTCGATGATTCCTTCATCCCATCCTCTTGTAGTCTTGTGAGAGAGCACTATAGTCAATTTTAGTTTCTCATCGTAGAGATGTCCAACATGTTGTTGTCACATTGTTAGCATTGTTGGTTGTTTTTTTTTACAAAAAATGTTTGGTTGGGTTTCAGCTTGGTCTTAACCATCGAGTTGTTACATCTGGTATCAGAGCCAGGTTGCAACACTGGGATCTCTACTTATGGTTGTTACCCACTTGGTGTGTTGTATGTGGTGGATGGCAACAAGTGTTGTTGTTTTCCACCCCTTGCATGACTTGTTGGGGAATGTTTCTATGAGGGTTAGTTGGACCCTCGAGCCTACCAAGAAGTGTATTCTGATTGGCCCCTTTCTTGATTTGTGGCTCTTCTTTTCTATAAAGGGTTGTGACCCTTGATTGGTTACTAGGTGTGGTTTTAGCCCATGTGGTTGCAGTGTATTTGATGTGTGTGTTTCAAGTGCTTGTTGTGATGAGATAGTCATAGGACCTCTTGCCTTGAGTGCCTTAGTATGGCATTTTAGAGGGTTGAGTTTCCCAACCCTGACTTGTGTTGTGGAGGAATTATGTGTCCTAGGCCTTGCCTTACCTTATGGGATTGGAGTGATTCCCTTGGTTGAGAGTATCTTGAGGTTGAGATAGATTACTTCCCTATATCTTGTATTGCGGGTGGGCATATTGGACCTTAGCATGTTGGTGGGTTGCAAGTGACATTGTTACCTAAAATTAAACTTTCTTGGTTTCTTAGTTCTTGTTGTTGGAAGGTCTATTTGACTTTGAAGGTGCCAAGAAGTTCCATTTGTGTGTATTCTCTTCTTTCTGCTAGTGATTGCTAGACTGACCCTATGTGGTTTTGAAGTTGCTTTTGCATGTTATATTGCATTGAGATTATTGCATGCTCATGTATGATTGATGCATTTGTGTGAAGTGATTATGTGATGATGAGACCATGTTTGTATTTGTGCTTGTGTTAGAATTGCAAATATCTCTCTCCCCTTCTCTCTCTTTCTTTTGGTTTAACGAAGATGCCTATCTTTGAGTGTGTGGTGTAATTAAATCTATTATATGATTTTCTCTTATGAGAAAATGTTTATCCATTTATGAAGGTTTGTTTAATTAGGTCAAACCTTGGGTAAATGACCTAAGTCCCCAAGTTGCATTCATAATCATGGAACATGTATGAATTTGAATAGAAAATCCTTTTGCATTAAATAAAATTTTAGAGAAAAAAGGAATAGTGAAACCATTTGTATGTTAATGATAAATGAAAAATTCTAAATGTATGTTGAAGTGATAATATTGCATACCTTGTCTTGAGTAAACATTGTAATGATATTGCATTGTGTATAGGAAATAAATGTGGTTAACATATGTGTGTAGTAAGGTGATTTACCACTTAACAATAGTGAATGTGAATGTGAGAGTTATTAGGAAATTGTTGAATTACTCCATGTAGCACTGTGATATATTATATGTGATAAAGGTTGTAATTATAAAATTATGTTTAATAAAATTATTGTCTTTAAAATAGAAGATTGTATGGATGTTGGGAGTAAATGTTTTTGGGAATTTTGTATTAATCTTGCATAATTAGTGGTGGATAATGGTTTCATTTTGGTAAGAGGAAATTGGAAAAATGTACTCCCTATTATGTGAACATCCTGCATTGATGCTCATGTTGAGTGTTGTGAGTATCCAATACTTGAGTTGTGTTCCCATGGGATTGTGGTATCGGGTACCCATCTATGGATGATATGATTTTGGAAAGGGAATCACATTGGTTATGGAAATAAATGTACATATAGTATGTGATCCTTGAGTAATAATGGAATTGAGTATGTAAATTTAACCCCCCTTGTAAATGTGAGAAACCAATAACTATGCATTCGTTGAGTGTTGTGAATACCTCGTACTATCTTGCATTCCCATGGAATGGTGATATTATGTACCCATCCATGGAGAATATGTGGTATTTTAGGTGTGGGATTAACCATGCCCTTATGTGTGCTTTTATGTTTGTTACCTGATTGAGGGCCAACCCACATGTGGTTGAAATTTATATATATAAGAGTAATCAAAAATTAGTTTCATTGATTCTCTTCTTTTGGGTTCTCTATTCCTTGAGTCTGTAAAGGGGTAGTAGCATCCAAAAAGTTCCTTGGGTAGGGTGTGTAACATACACTTATTGCGGCGCAAAGCGGTCTCAGCTCAACCAATCCCGAGGAAAGTATTCACTACTTCCTCTTATGATGGATCAAGGTACTTGATTTATATGTGCTAGCCTAATTCCCCACAATTTTGAGTATATCAGCATTGGTTTGTTAGTATTGTCTAGTCATCCATAGGGATATTGAGCTGACATTGCCTAGCTGCCTGTAGGGGCATTGAGCTAGCATAAGTGAGTCAACCTCATCCATTTGAGAGGTGAAGCTTGAGTAGCCCCATATTGATATACTCATATATGCATTATATATACTGTATCTGCATGAGTTCTGACATGATGCAATAGATACGATGCCACACCTCACAGATGATTCTGATAGTGCTTGTGATGATGTTGTGTTGTTGATGGTAGTGAGCTGGGCTCGAGAACATGATTCCACATGCTTAGACATGTGAAGGTGCACTATGATATTTTGTTATGATAGCCTACTTATGTGATGAGCATAATGGGGCCTCGTACGCTTGTAGAGGGATACTCATGTTTGCTTTCGATAGTGTTTGGGTCGGTTAGCATATGGGTATGTCCTAGCCATGTATACCTCTGGCTACAACGAGTATTTGCATGTGCCTTATCCACGAGGTATTGTTATGCAAGGTGTGTTCTATGTGTGCCTACTTTCGTGGAGCCACAAACACACTACCATGCAAATATATGACAAGTACATTCCTTCTCCATTTGGTGTATGGCCATGTCGTGCTGAGATGTGATACAAAATGGGATTGAGGTGCACATCCCATGCAGGTAGCCAAGGAGTGCATGGGCCACTTGGCAATTTCATGCCGTGTGACGATGTGATGCAGGGTGTAGTTGAGGAGCACACCCCATGCCATGTGGTTGGCATGCTCACTCCACACCACATGAAGGGCTATTGTGATAGTCAAACATTGTTCCCGCCTTCCTCATTGGTGGCTAGTTTCTAGTCAAATAGTGCAATTTTAAAGATTGTGGACTTTCTTTATTTTTATTGATGATCTTCTATTGATTATGAAGGCCGACACTTTGTTTATATTTGATTGTGATGGTTTAGCCACACCTTGTGATCTTCATTTTCATGTAACTCTCATGGTTACATTTCATTTAGTGTTAAAATTGCATGCATTTCTCACTTTATTGCTGAAATTGAATATTTATTTGATATTTATTTATGACTTTGGTGGTTAATCTAGTTTATCCTGATTGTTTTCGATGTCGGCCATGTGACGTATTGTGATTCCTCTCCAATGACATATGAGGTGGACTTGGTGAGTGTATATGAGAAAGTAGACATAGGGAACCTTGAGGATGGGGATATGTGAGGCTATTATACAACTAGGATCCACTACCCACCTATGTGTGATGTCTATCTTTTGGAGACTAACCAACTTATATAAAAATAGATAGGTCATTGCGGTCTTGTTTGGATGGTCTCACCATGTGTGTGTGGCCTAACACCATCAAGCCACTAAGTGTGGGACTGTATGGATTATGTGAGATGGATTTTGGCTCTTGACTCATGGATTAGTATGATGTTCCCTGGTGTTTAGATAGACCCTTGTGTAGACATTGTATTGTGTTATCCAGTGATATAAGTATATATGTATGTATAAATGTATGTTTCATCTTGGATATGGTTACATATGAAAAGTTCAAAAGTTGGCTTGTTATGCTTTAGAAAGTGTAAAATGTTATATTTTATTAAAAATGATGTTGAGTATGTTCTAATGTCTAAGAATGGAAGTGTGTGGAAAACAAATATTGTTGCAAACAATGGTGTGTTGGAAAGAATTGAATGCCTATGCACCTTCTTTACCTTATTCTTAGTGTAAATCAATTGTATATTTTAACCTATCCTTGAATGAATGTGGATGTTCAAATAAATTTTTATTTTGAGAATTGTGATACATGTGATGTTAGGAAGATTAACCATGTTATTTTGTTTCATGTTGAGACCTTATGAGTAAGGCATATTTCAATAAAATGATAATAATTCTTAGAAAGGTGAATGTTAATAGGATGTCATTTATATTTAGTTTAGTGATGAATGATGTATATTACATTTCTCATATTTTGGATGAAGTACAATCTTTTAATGTTCATTTTTAGATTTTGAGTATTAATGTGTTCCATGGATGCATATTGAGCTTACATGAATTCTAGGAGTAAGTCAAATCTTAGGGGGGGGGGGACGTAAAACCTCTCCAACCCCATCTTGGGTAAGATAGAATTTTAATTTTTATTTGGTATTCTAAATATTAAATGTTATTATAATGATATTATACATTTGTTGATTAAGTGAAAGGTTATCATGATTAGTTATGCTAATACAATTAATTGATATATGTGGTAGATGATTGCAATCGAGATGTAGTATGTGCTTAAGCTATGTATATATGTATATGCATAGGTACACCATTATGTGTGTATCTTTATAGGTACTAGGTATCGACTCCACCTCGCTCCATAGGTCAAAGCGTATCTTCCCTAATGGTGGCTAACAAGAGATAATACATTGTCCAACCCTTGATCTAAACCCTTATCGTCGTACCCAATTGAGTATGACTTTCCTTTGATTAAATAGTGCAAACCCTAGATACCATGATTGGTCATGTTCTAGAAAACCTTTATCCCCTAGGTGGTCAACCTGTGAAGAGTGTATGAGCTTCTGAGTTAAGTTGCATTTTTTTCAATAAATTTTAATATAGGAAATGCATTTTATGATTAAATGGGGAATTTAATATTTAAAAAGAGTTATTTGGGCTTATGTGTATTTTGTTTGATTGTAATTACAAATTTTGTGTGATCAGATTCATTTAAGGAATAATAAGCATTATTTTATTATCTAATTTTAAACTTCGCTTATAAAGAGCTAGATTGTGATTTTATGCTAAATATTAATTATCCTATAAATTGAATGTTTAAATTATAAATTGAAAAGAGGGAAATGATATCAAATAATAGATATTAAAAGGGTAAACTTAATATTGCTATAAAAGAAAAGTGAAATGTGAAATGTGAAATGATTTTTAAAAAAGGAAAAAGGGAATTCATTTTTACAGCAACATATTTTGGCAAGAAAATTTGAGGGAAAAACCCTCTTTTGCTAGAAAACTAATTTGTTCATTGTGGGAGAAATTGGTCATGAAATTGCATGAGATCAGTTGCAATTGGATAGGAATGGGGAAATGAAGTGATGACTGCAATTTTGTGTGTTGTCATGGCTTGTGTGCAAACATTCGCTCATTTGAATTTTTTCTTGGGAATGGAGGTATTTTACTATTTAATCATTTTTACTTGATTTTAAAAGATTTTAATGATTCTAAATACATTGGTTGTATGTTAGAATCCTTCTATGAATTTTATTTGGATCAAATTGATAGTCTAGAATTTATTTTGTGAATTTTTTGAATTTTTTTTCTCAAATATCAGGTTATCATGCCAAATTTTTAATTAGATGCACAAATTGTTGTTTTTATGTTAAAAGAGTATTGTTGGGCAGATTTAGATCAAAAGGGTATTTTTAGATTTTTTATTTTTGCATTTTGAAAATATAAGTTTTTTCAAGCTTCATCGATGTTGTAAGAGAGGGGGACCAACAACTGCAAGGACCCAGGTGACAAAAGGCCAAGAGTGGAAAGGTTGTCCTAGCTCACCTTAGTTCAAAGGAAGGTTAGGATAGAAAGGATGAGAATAATGAAGACTATGTGTCTTTTGATCACTTTGTGATCCCAAGAATTGAAGGGAGACTAGACGAGTCGCTTTCCACAGTCAACTCTGCATCTCAGGTAGCTCTTTGTCTGGGGACAAAAGTACAGTTTTGGGATGATAGTGTGGTGAGCTGGCATCTCAAAGGTCTGCTGGTGTCCATATGACTAGAAAACCAGAGAAACGAGGTTGGAATCTTGAGAAAGGATTGGCAGTCTAGTCTAGCAGTTTTAGGAAGTAAAGAATAAGACTAAGAAAAGAGAAAGGTAAATACGGATATCATAAAAGATGTATATTACCATGAGTGTGACAAAGATGATTTCGTAGACAAATCCTCTTGCCAGCTTGCTTCAAGATCTCTCCACCTACACACAACCAAGAGGGAAAGTGTTGGGGCTGTTTAGGGGCCTGCCTCAGTCAAACCCCCGTCTTCGTGTTTCCACCTCCACAGACAACCAAGTTTTCAATGATGGAAATAACGATAAAAAGGGTAAATACAAGCTATGTATGCAAAAAACACTACAAAACAATATGTTCTTACTCAACCAAATACGATAAAGGAGATGAGAGGAGCTTACTACCTCCATCCAAAGTGCTCAAGGCTTGTGGAGGAGTGAATGAGAGGAACTCAAGCCTTTGTTGTCGTGGTGTTTGTCTTGCACTTGCACTATCAGAGTGATGGAGTGTTAGATTGCTGCAATGGAGTGAAGAATTTTGCTACAAATTTTGAAAGGATATTTGAAAGAGTGGAGAAGACGTAAAGTGATGAACTCAAGATCTCAAGATCTCACAAAACTTCATCCAAACTTGAGAATTGATGAGAGAGTGAAGATTATGAAGAAAAGGATGAAAAATGACCATATTCGGGTCGACCAGTTGAAGAGGAGCGTTACACTTCGACTTCCAATTGAAAGTGTAACGTCTCTGCACTCTCCAGCTGCAGGAATCTGCTAGGGACATAAGCGTGTCGTGCAAACATATGCATGCCATGCGGGCATCCTCGACATAAATGCCCCCACCGACACACAAAAATGGCACCAAGTGGAATGCAAGTAGTGGGCTTATGTGGAATTAAACCTCCCCTTTTGGTTTTGTAAATGGAAATGAGTGAAAGAGGAATTTGCATTAGGGGTGCAAATTCACGCTCACACAAATGGTGAAACCTGGTTATTTCTAAAAGTTGGTTTTTGTTTTAAAAAAATGGGTGTTTTTATGTTAAAATTTTGTTTTTGGGCACATTTGTATCAAAAAGGTATTATTAGATTTTTAATTTTTCCATTTTGAAAATTTAAGTTTTTTCAACTTTCATCAATGGCGAAACCTAGTTATTTGCAAAAATTGGATATTGTTTAAATGAAATTGTTGTTTTTATGTTAAAAGTGCATTGTTGGGAACATTTATGTCAAAAAGGTATTTTTACATTTTTTATTTTTGAACTTTGAAATTTTAAGTTTTTTCAAGCTTCATCAATGGTGGAACCTGGATATGTGAGAAAAATTGGACTTTGTTTAAAAGTGAAATTTTGAGAATATTATTTCATATTATAATAGGAAATGATAGAAAATTCATATGAATTATTTGAATGAGATCGTTTCGGATCCATTTGCTTGTTCAAATTTTCAATTTACTATTTTAATGTAAAAATGTGAATATTGTCACAAAAGGTGTGAATGCCTTGTTATTTCAGATGTGAATTCCATTGTGAGTTGCACTATTGCTTTGAATATATTTCCTTTTTCATATGGAATGAGATGAACCCTATGACTAGGTACTAGAGTGAGTCATGGAAGTCATTCATGGTATATTGGATACCCCTACATGCCTTTAGTGCTCTTATAGGTTGAGGATGTTTGGGAAGACATGTCACTCATGAAGCGTGGGACTTGTGTAGCTGTGCATTCTTGTTTTTATTAAACAATTCCAATTTTCTATGATTCCATCCCTTTGGGAGCACACTATGACTCTCCATACACTTGCACTCTAGCATCTAGACCATATCTTTGAGTAGCACCTGCAAGATGTATATTCCTTCCTCTTTTGGTGTTGAATTTTAATACTATGTTTATGTCATGTGGAATAAAAGTATTTCATTTAATTTCTCTTATGATTTATTGGTATATAAATTTTAATGGCTTTTATTTCATATGATTCCTCTTATGAGTGGTGTGTGTGGTATGTGATTTCCATGTGTGAGTAACTTGTATGCCATGTATTCCATGTGTTGGAATGTTCTCTTACTTTGTGTTTGATGCATTAAATTCCCTATGTAGTTGCATGAATTCTCCTCTTCTCCTTTGTGTGAATTGAGTTGTATTGGAATATATGTTAGTTTCCCTAATTAAGATGTTTATCATATATCTTGAATGAAGTGTATTCATTATTATTGTCATGTGTGTAAGCCTACACCCTTGTGCTTGAATCTTTCTTGAGTTTTTGCGTCGTGTGACTATCTCCATGAGCATGGGGGATGGACCTACAAGTTCCACATGGTTGGGTGGCATTGCAAATCGCCCTTACGGACCAGAGATCTCAGCATGGTGGATCTATTTCGAGTTTGCACTCCTTTCGTGCTTTCAGGTCTCCTTCTCTTCATGCTTTCTTCTTAGTGTAAATTTTATAAATGTATAATTCAAGGACCTTGATTCCTATGCTTGTAATTTTAATATTTTTATTGCACATTCCTCATGAAGGATGTTGTAAACAAATTATATAGAGAATAGTGGTATGCTTGATTAGACTAGATTTCATGACTCGGTGTGGGTGTCGAGCACCTGATTATTGTTGTAATTTCCATTATATTTGTTACATAAAAGATGAATGATTATAAGAATCTCATTTGGGTTTTAAAATAAATTTTGAACCTTAAATTATCTACCTCTTATGTCATGAGCATTTAAGAGTGTCTTGGTGCGCCATAACTTAGTGCTCCAAAATCTCTTCTGAGACTTTCCTTGTGTTTTATGTGTATGATATCACAATTCTTGTTCAAAAGATGATTATTTTGTCCTCTTTTGTATCTTACCCTTTGGGGTTATGCAGTGGGAAGTTACATACTTTAGCACTGGTTCGTGTTGCAGAGCCATTAGTTTTTAACTTGTGCATCTTAGATTTACGATTAGAGATCGTTAGCTAGGAGTTGATCTAGTAGTCCTCTTCGTGTGCATTCGATTGTCCTTGTGTTGGTCAGATTTTTTTAATGTGGGTTGGAGGTCTATGATTACCTCATCCCATCCTCTCATATTCTTGTGAGAGAGCGCTACAATGGATTTTAGTTGCTCGTCACAGAGATGTCAATCTGTCTCCTGTTGCTTCCTCGTGGTGAGTTGTTTCCATGTTGTTAAGTCTTCCACAATTATCACCTTTCTTTTGCAATGGTGTGGTTTTGTGAATTTGTTCTACAGTGTCATTTTGATCTTATGACACTTGTTTGTGCACATGGTGTGCAATTGCAACATGTTGTCTCATTGTTAGGGTTCTGCCATAATAGTGGTTTACAATTTCTGAGAGATTTTATTTTTTGTTGAAATCACATATTTTTAGAAAATATAATGATTTAAGCCTTAAAAAGTTCCATTTTAAGGATTCCAATTGAAGAGAGTTTGATCAAACCATCTTAGATCAAACCCCCTTGGATAGAACCTCGTTAGTTTTAAACCATACCTATAAATGAATCTCCTTTACACCTATCAAAATGCTAACAAAAATTCACTTTTGATTTACCTTTTGGGGGATCAAATGAATTCATTTAAAATTTATTTGAAATGATTATGGTAGTCCTCAGAACGAGCTATCCAATGAATATTATTTTAATATGTTTTGGTTTTATTATGTATTTATTTGTTTAGTTTTATTAAATATAGATTTTTTTTATCGAAAATAAAGGTCTCTATTTTGCACATGTGGAAAAATATAAGATTATCAAAAAAAATTGAGAAATATAAGTGCACTAGATATTGAAGTTCTTGATCCAACAAAAAAAATAGAATTTTGGTATATACAAAAAAAATTATGTGTTATGCAATCACGCTATGTTTGAATTATAATTGGTTTGACTTCAAAACTTGATTAAAGAAAAAATATTCAATAAAAAACTATCTAACCAAGTGGAAGCACTAGATATCGGAGTTAAAAATCTAAATTCGAAAGAATTATAACTTTATCCTTCATGGAAAAAAAGTTATGTGTTATACAGTGTGTGCCACTTTTTAAAAATGTTGTCTTCTGAAAAAAACAAGTTTTCGTGGGAGATGGAAAAAGAAGTGCAATCTAATTCCAAAAAATTTTTTTTTTTTTAGAATCTATAGACAAAATCTGACGATACTCTAGTTTGCATCATCTTCAAATTCCTGATGGTTTAACCACTATAGGTGCCTGAATGTGAATATTTAGTTAAAAATAATAATTTTAGTGACTAGTTTGGTAAAAAATTGTAAACCACTATTATTGGATGACCCATTAGCATTGTTGGTTGTTTTTATTTATAAAAAAAATTGTTCAGTCGGGTTTCAGCTTGGTCTTAACCATCGGGTCATTACAACAATCCATAATAAGTAAGAAATTACAATGCATTTCCCTTCTCCAAATCCTAAATTTTAACTTAATCTTCCACACACAACCCATTGCCCCATATACAAATCTTCATTGGGAAATGCATAGTACTATAGTGAATCATTAGAAATCACAAACAATTGCCAAATAAATAACGATAAAATAGAATTTCTTCGAAACAAAGAGGAAGACATATTATAGTGCAACCAAAACATATTATGAGATAATAAGATGACAATTCCAAGTACTCCTTGTATGCCAATCATAACATATTTTAAAAAGAAAATATAGAGCCTTGTGATGCTCATGTCAAACTGTCGGTGCTATAAGGATAAATTTGTATATTTCTTAAGCCCCCTCAAATAACCATTTAGATTTGTAAGGAAGGTATCCCCCAATAACTCTCACATGAGGGAGACCGGGTAAAGTAGACTCTGCAGAGTTAGAGACGGCGACATGTTTACCCGCAAATAAAACACATCAGGAAGTGGCCGCCCAGGCCAGCGAATGAACAGTCACACAGACCATCTCTAAGTTTCAAGAATTTCAAAGCGGTCCCTCGGGAACCCTTTAAAATGAAGGATGGTCCACTCAAGGGATGCATTGTTTTGAAAGGTGAAGTCTAGTCAAGCTGCCCCCAAGCTAGACGTAAGGATGCAAAGACAGTCTAGTCAGGATGCCCCCAGACTAGACGTCGAGGTGTGAAGCCGGTCTAGTCAGGTTTCCTCCAAGCTTAGATGCCATAGAAATTTATTGAGAACTTTCGAAGGGGTCCCTCGAGGACCCATTGTGGAAAGGAGGGGGGTCTGCTCAAGGGACACACTATTCAAAAGTTACCATCTTCCTTATCGAATCTATTCATCACCAAAGAATCCTTTTGAAAGATGTTCATTTCATCAAGGAATTCAAAAGGAAGGAGATGTGCTCATGCGAGGGGAAGACTAAGACCATTCTCACTTTGGAGGAGGATTCCCAAGTCCTTTCTTTATGAACCCATGATGAAGGAAACATATTCTGCTAGGGTTTCAAGCTGAGAATGCAATTCTAACAAGGAAGTGTGTGAAGCTTCTTCGAGAAAAGATTCATTTGGAAATGAATTCATTTTCTAAAGACCAAGTGATATAGAAAAGGCGGTGTCACACATGAGAGGGACAACTCAAGGAAAGACGAGAGATAGATAAAGGGAAAAGTAAAAGAAATTAGATCACACACAAAGGGCACAGGGGGATCTGGTTTCACAGGGTCAAATATGCCTTTATTTATATATTCGGTAACTGCAGTAAGAGGTGAAAGATCATCAATCCCCAACCAGATCAGGAAGAATGCATGGAAGGCAAAGTAAACATAAAAAATTTGGTCAACATGGAAAGAGGCCTAAATGCCCTCGATGCTTTGTGTCATCTCCAATTTACTAAAAGTCAATCACAAACATGATAGAATAGAGATACATATAGAAGAAGGTTTAAAACACAAACACCACATCTTTATCCAAGTACCAATAGGGGTGACAAGCGTCATCCAAACACATGTAGAGTGATTACGGAGGAACACATCACAACACACATCTAATCTAAAGATCAAGAAGAGGGTATCCCCCTAACACTAGTTGAGCAAGAGGTCATCAGCTTCCCACACTAGATCTTTGAAGGAGGGAGGATGACAAGCCTTCAATGGTGTAATGTTAAGGGGAGGAGCTTTCGATCCTCCCACAATAAGGGCCAAGTCAAAGGGACCTGTGAGGTCTCCATCGCTCAAATCTTGTGGGTCCAAGGTCAATGACTTCACAAAAATCATCGATAAGGTCAGAACCTCATCCATCTAGTTAAACATGCACTTAATAGGAGTTACATGCTTCACATCAATGGATGGAGGAGTTTGAACCCAAGGTTCACCGCTGGGCTCACCTAGAGACTCAGGAGATGTGACAAATGTAGGGGAGGCTACGACTAGTTCTGTTACTAAGACAAAACAAGTCAACTTGGGGCCACCTTTTGAGGAACGTGGGCTCTTTTTAAGCCCTCCATTGCTTGAGGGGCCATGCTCTACCTTCTTCTTCATCGGAGGGGGTGAACTCCCCATAGATGAAATAAGGAGGGTCGAGGGAGAAGATGAAAGAATCGCAGTGGACACAATTGAAGTGTTCACCATGTCCACAGGCTTTGGGAAAGGCAAGACATTTGGGATGAAAGTTAAAAAGGGTGGCTCTACCAAAGGAGCGATGAACACTTTCACCCTTCTAGGCACATGTGTGCTCACAATGGGAGCCGAAAAAGTTTCAAGGACGTAAGGAGGGAAAGAGGAAGACATATATGGAGGTGCAGTATTCTCCTCCTTTTGTAAGGAGGCTTTCTCAACTAGGAGAGCCTTTCACTATTGCTTACGCTCGTGCACAAGGCAGTTTCTACGGCTCTTCGAATTGGAAGTCGAGATTTGCAAAGAGATAAACTAATCCTATTCAGCCATTGGAGTGTCTTCTATAGCTGTTTCTAGTGGAAAGATAGACTCTTGAATGGGAGAAGGGGCAGGTTCAGAACCAGTAGGAGGAGTTGACTCTACCACCTTACAGGTGGATCCTTTCCTGTTTAGGGGAACAAGAAGACGTCAAGGGGAAAACTCTCTCCATGACCCTTTCTTCCTGTCGTACAAATAGTACCAAGGTCCTAGGGACCTATTAGGGAGATCCGATATCCTGAATTTTGGCCTTCGCCAAGAAGGCATCATCAGACTTAGTGGGTAGAACCCGAGCTTGTTCATCAAGTATTCTTCCCAAGAGATAGGAGTGGATGAGTCAGCTCGAGAGGGAGCGAGCTTCTCCTTTCCCTTTCGGGAGGAGGAGGTAGCTGGAAGCTTGGCTATAGGAAGGGTCAACTTCACTTGTTCCTTCTCCCTTGTTTTGTACTTCACATAGTTCTTGCAAAGTAGGTCTATTTTTTGTGGGAGCAAACCGACTAGAGTGGGCCAAAAGTGATCCAATGAGTATCCTCCATGGGATACCATAGGCTGATATCTAGTGTCATGCACTATGTGCACAACACCTTCATGGGAAAAATTAAGGCACTTATGAATCGTAGAGGCGTTCCCATTCATGGAAGCTAGCCAAGGTATGCCTACCTTCACTCTGAATAGGGTTGACTCATGGATAACATCGAATACCATGTCTACACTCCTAGGTCCAACTAGGATGGACAATGTTATCAATCCATAGGGTTTAAGAGAAACTCCATCATGTGTGCAAATGATGGAATTTTTTTTGTTGTATTCCTCCCTTTGTAGGGATTTCAAGAGTAACGTATCCTCTGTGATGACATTCACTCTACTCATGAGGTCGACCAAGACCCCTATCACAATGTTTCCATTGAGGAAAGTGGGAATGTAGAGCGGAGAAGGTTTACCATTTTCTAGCACATCTTGTGAAGTAAATTTTATATCTGGTGAACCGATCACAAGGTGGGGAGAGGGAGAAACAATAACAATGTTAACATATGCCTCAGGGTGAGAAGTAGAATCAGCATGATCGATAATCATGTTAGCAAAATGTGATGGAAATGGGCCCATGTATATCTGAAATTCACTATTAGCTCTCACCACTAAATTTTTCATGTTTTTCTTACCTGCATCAAGATGGATACTACTATCCTCGATGTGATCTTGTATCTCATGATGCAGGCACATACAACATTTGGTATCGTTTCTATTAACTCGATGGAACTGACAATAAGTATTCTCTTTGTACCAGCTAGGGTATGGTTCTTTAACTAGTTTAGGAGGTGGTAGGGTAAGGATCTTATCCTTCACCAACTTCTACAAGATGGAAGAATAAGATTGTGATAGCTTCGTAAAATTTCAATCGCGTCTGAGGCCATTTTTATCCATAGTGGCTACTACATTCGCAATAGTTTAACCTCATCTCGAGATCGGTACGATATATCTTCCTTTAGAATGGGAGCATGAGGGAGGACCCCCAAACTGAACCACTATTTTCTGGTACTCTCATAAAGCTGCACACAAGTGTGCAAAAGAAGGATACTTCATGAGGGAGAACTTCTCTTGCCAAGGCCTTTGTAAGTTCCCTATGAAGACCTTCTATACATCAGAATCAGGTAATGGATATGAGATATTTGAGAAGAGTGCTTAGTACCATGCTATAAACTCTGTAATATTTTCATTTTCCCCTTGTTTGCATCTAACAAGGTCTGAGAAATTCATCTTTGGTCCGATATTGGCTTGGAATTGAGGAACTGATTCACAAGCTGATTGAATGTGAAAATGGAGTTATCGGGTAAAGAATAGTACCAGTCTAGTGTTGTATCTTTGAGAGATCGGGGAAATAGTTTGGCCATCAATGCATGGTGATGGAAAAATTATGTGCATAAGGTGTTAAAGGTGGACACATGTGTCTGTGGGTATCATTACCATCGTATTTCTTGAATTTGGGAATCTCCATCCCTTGCAGGAACAAAGTGTTTAGGATTGCAACTGACAATGGGCTATGTTGGAAGAAGGGTTGGAAGATAGTATGGGCTGAAGCCTAGGAAAGGTTTGCTAGTTGGTTCTATTTCTTCCCCATATTCTAAAGAAGGGTATTTAGAATAGGGTCATTAGAAGACATAGGACCACTAGAACCACCACTAGAGCCACTACCATGACCACTACCGTGACCACCTCCAGAGCCTCCACCAATACTGCCACCAATAGTATGACTTCCACTAGTGCCACCACCATGACCACTGCCAAAGCCACCGCCAATGTAACCTCCACCAGTGTGACTTCCATCAGAGCTACCCCCAGAGCTGAAGCCACCATCGTGACTTCCGCTGACGCCACCTTCACCAATGCCACCCCCACTTATGAATTTTTCACCGCCAAAGCCTCCACCCATCATTTTGGCAAATCCTCCACCACCAAAGGTGGTAGAAGGGGTGAAGTGGAAACCCAAAGGGTTCCTTCTTACTTTGATGGTCTCTAAAATTTTAGAAGTAGCAAGTTTATTGACCGATGGGATTGTGTCAGCCATATACACAAATATAGGAGGCATCGACATCTCTAGTTGCCTCTCATGTCCCTCAAAGAGGCCACCTCTTATCATGCGACCAAGGCTTGAGGGGGAATATGCTTTGGCGAGACTAATGAGACTAGCCAAGAGTTATACATCTGTTCGGTCTTTTTCCACCATGTATCTTATTTCACTGATCACCTTAGCAGCCTTAACCAACTTCAAGTTTCCCTCCAGATGATTTTCCAATGCACCTAACCCTTTATCGAGGATAACGACATACTCAGAAGGGATACAAATGGCCTCATGCTCTTCTATGGATGAAGAGATCAACGATGTAGGAGGAGTAGGGATGTGATCAGTCTCATGAAAAAATCTAGATTGGCCTCGCGCTACGTACTCTTGTGCGTACAAACGAACTGCAAAATCGGAGAAAAGGTCGATAGAGAAGCTAGAGGAGACCTTCATCTTGCCCATCAGAAGGTGTTGCATAATTCTTCTAACAATATGCCCAAAGGTCGTAGACTGGGTCATGAAGCTCATTAACTCTCACAACACACAAGGGTAGAATGATCAAGAGGTATATGAGAAAAAGTTCAGGATGATGACAAATTGGATAGACGTTGGTTCACATCAGGTTCACCAAAAATGTAAGAGAGGGGGACCAACCATTGCAAGGCCCTAGGTCATAAAAGGCCAAGAGTGGAAGGTTGCCCTAACTTACCTCAGTTCAAAGGAAGGTTAGGATAGAAAGGATGAGAATGATGAAGACTGTGTCCTTTGATCACTCTGTGATCCCAAACAATTGAAGGGAGACTCTATGTCTCAGGTAGCTCTCTGTCTAAGGAAAAAAGCGCAGTTCTAGGATGATAGTGTGGTGTGTTGGTATCGCATAGGTGCACTAGCATCCATATGGCTAGAAAACTAGAGAAACGAGGTTGGAATCCTAAGAAAGCACTGACAGTCTACTCTAGCAATTTCAGGAGGTAAAGAATAAGACTAAGAAAATAGAAAGGTAAATACAAATATGATAAAAGAAGTATATTACCATGAGGGTGATGAAGATGATTTAGTAGAACAATCCTCTCATCATCTTGCTTCGAGATCTCTCCACCTACACACAGCCAAGAGGGAAAGTGTTGAGGCTATTCAGGGGCCTTCCTTAGTCAAACCCCCATCTTGGTGTTTTCACCTCCACGGACATCCAAGTTTGCAATGATGTAAATAACAATAAAGAAGGGAAATACAAGCTACGTATGCAAGAAACACTACAAAACAATATGTGCTTACTCAAGCGAATACAATAGAGGAGATGGCAGGAGCTTACCACTTCTGTCAAAGGACTCAAGGCTTGTGGAGGAGTGAATGAGAGGAACTCAAACCTTTACTGCCATGGTGTTTGTCCTACGCTTGCACTATTACAGTAATGGAGTGGTAGATTGCTGCAATGGAGTAAAGAATGCTGCTACAAATCTTGAAAGGACGTTTGAAAGAGTAGAGAAGATGTGAAGTGATGAACTTAAGATCTCACAAAACTTCATCCAAACTTGAGAATGGATGAGAGAGTGAATATTATGAATAAAATGATGAAAAACGGCCATATTCGAGTTGAACAACTAAAGAAGAGCGTTACACTTTGACTTCCAATAGAAAGTGTATCGTCTCTATAGTCTCCAGCTGTAGGAATATGTCAGGGATGTAAGCATGCCATGTGGACATCTATGCGCCGCACGAATGTTCCCAACAAAAATGCCCCCATCGAGACACAAATAGGGTTCCAAGTGGAATGCAAGCAATGCACTTAAGTGGAATTAAACCTCTGCTTTTGGTTTTTTAAAGTGAAAGGGGTGAAAGGGGAATTTATGTTAGGGGTGAAAATTCACGCTCATGCAAATGGGTGTTTTAATATTAAAATTTTGTTGTTGGGAATATTTAGATCAAAAGGGTATTATTAGATTTTTAATTTTTGCAGTTTCAAAATCTAAGTTTTTTCAACCTTTATCAATGATGAAACTTGCTTATTTATGAAAATTGAATTCTGTTTAAAGTAAATTGTTGTTTTTATATCAAAAGTGTGTTTCTGGGCACATTTAGGTCAAAATGGTATTTTTACATTTTTTATTTTTGAACTTTGAAAGTTTAAGCTTTTTCAAGCTTCATCAATGGTGGAACCTAGATATGTGAGAAAAATTGAAATTTGTTTAAAAGTGTAATTTTGAGAATATTATTTCATATTATAATAGGCAATGATAGAAAATTCCTATGAATTCTTTGAATGAGATCGTTTCGGATCCATTTGCTTGTTCAAATTTTCGATTTGGTATTTTAATGTAAAAATGTGAATATTGTCGCAACAGGTGTGAATGCCTTGTTCTTTCGGATGTGAACTCCATTGTGAGTTGCACTATTGCTTTGACTATATTTCATTTTTTGTATGGAATGAGATGAACCCTAGGACTATGTACTAGAGTGAGTCATGGAAGTCATTCATGGTATATTGGATACCCTTGCATGCCTTTAGTGCTCTTATAGGCTAAGGATGTTTGGGAAAACATGTCACTCATGGAGCGTGGGACTTGTGTAGTTATGCATTCTTGTTTGTATTAAACGATTCTAATTTTCTATAATTCCATCCCTTTGGGCACACACTATGACTCACCATACACTTGCACTCTAGCATCTAGACCCTATCTTTGAGTAGCACCTGAAAGATGTATGTTCCTTTGTCTTTTGGTGTTGATTTTGAATAATATATTTATTTCATGTGGAATGGATGGTATTTCATTTAATTTCTCTTATGATTGATTCATATATAAATTTTAGTGGCTTTTATTTCATATGATTCCTCTTATGAGTGGTGTGTGTGGCATGTGATTTCCACGTGTGAGTAACTTGTATGCCATGTATGCATCTTACATTTTGTTTCATGCATTAAATTCCTTATGTAGTTGCATGAATTATACTCTTCTCATTTGTGTGAATTGACTTGTATTGGCATATATGTTAGTTTTCATAATTAATATGTTTATCATGTATCTTTAAAAAAGTGTATTCATTGTTATTGGCATGTGTGTAAGCCTACACCCTTGTGCTTGAATCTTGCTTGAGTGTTTGTGTCATGTGACTATCTCCATGAGCATGGGGGATGGACCTACAGGTTCCACATGGTTGGGTGGCATTGAAAACCACCATTATAGACCGAAGATCTCGGTATGGTGGATCTATTTCGAGTTTGTACTCCTTTTGTGCTTTCAGGTCTCCTTCTCTTCATGCTTTCTTCTTAATGTAAAGTTTATAAATGTATAATTCGAGGACCTTGATTCCTAAGCTTTTAATTATAATATTTTTATTGGACCTTCCTCATGAAGGATGTTGTAAACAAATTATATAGAGAATAGTGGTATGCTTGATTAGACTAGATTTGGTGACTCGGTGTGGGTGTCGAGCACCTGATTATTGTTGTCATTTCCATTCTATTTGTTACATAATAGATGAATGATTATAGGAATCTTGTTTGGGTTTTAAAATGAATTTTGAACCTTATATTATCTACCTCTTATGTCATGAGCATTTAAGAGTGTCTTGGTGCATCAAAACATGGTGCACCAGAACTTTGTGCTCCAAAATCTCTTCTGATACTTTCCTTGTGTTTTATGTGTATGATATCACTTCTTGTTCAAAAGATGATAATCTTGTCCTCTTTTGGCTCTTACCCTTTGGGGTTACACAGCACGAAGTTACATCCTTTAGCATTGGCTTGTGTTGCAGAGCCATTAGTTTTTAACTTTTGCATCTTAGATTTACAATTAGAGATTGTTAGCTAGGTGTTGATCTAGTAATAATCTTCGTGTGTAGTCGCTTGACCTTGTGTTGGTCAGTTTTTTTTAATGTGGGTTAGAGGTCAATGATTCCCTCATCCCATCATCTTTTAGTCTTGTGATAAAGCGCTATGGTGGATTTTAGTTGCTCATCGTAGACATTCCAATCTCTCTCACGTTGCTTCCTCGTGGTGAGTTGTTTCCACATTGTTTATTCTTCCACTGTTATCACCTTGCTTGTGCAATGTTGTGGTCTTGTGTAGTTTTCTGCAGTGTCATTGTGATCTTATGACACTTTTTTGTGCACATGGTGTGCAATTGCAACATGTTATTATCACATTGTTAGCATTGTTAGTT
The DNA here is from genome assembly GCA_007115665.2 of Sequoiadendron giganteum. Taxonomy (NCBI): domain Eukaryota; kingdom Viridiplantae; phylum Streptophyta; class Pinopsida; order Cupressales; family Cupressaceae; genus Sequoiadendron; species Sequoiadendron giganteum. The sequence continues at coordinate 326,152,005 of CM021110.1, forward strand.
GTTTTTTTTTTTTTAAATTATTTGGTCGAGTTTCGGCTTGGTCTTAACCATTGGGTCGTGACGACAATCCATAATAAGTAAGAAATTAAAATGCATTTCCCTTCTCCAAATCCTAAATTTTAACTTAATATTCCACATGCAACCCACTACCCCATATACAAATCTTCATTGGGAAATGTATAGTACTATAGTGAATCATCAGACATCCAAAACAATTACTAAATAGATAAGGATAAAATAGAATTGCTTCGAAACAAAGAGGCAGACATATTATAGTGCAACCAAAACATATTCTAAGATAATAAGATGACAACTCCAACTACTCCCTATATGTCAATCACAATATATTTTAAAAATAAAATATAGAGCCTTGTGATTCTCATGTCAAACTACTAGTGCTACAAGGATAAATTTGTATATTTCTCAGGCCCCCTCAGATAACCATTTAGATTTGTAAAAAAATTTCTTCGATCACTTCATTAGTGTAGATTAATGTGTCTTAGTGTGGTCTATGTGAACATGTGAACAACATGTTTTCATCTATCTTACTGTTCATAACCCTATATTGTGGTTCATTTTCTTCAACAGACTTTTGCAGCTAGTTCTAACTTCAAACTTCCTATCCCACTTCTAAACTTGTGTGGTTGTTTCTAACCAAGCCTTCTTACAAACATCCCTACCATTCACAACTATGCATTTATTGGAGGTCAAAATCAAGAACTACACAGAGGATACTACATTTTTGAGATGGCCCTTCAATAGTAGGTGTTGACATATAATTCCCAGAAATTTTAAAATAGGTGACCAGAGAAAATGGTGATCTCCATTTGCACTTGTAATGATGATTTAATTTCCTGCAAGATAGATCAAATGGTTAGTTGTACCTGCAAGTTAAATAACATCATACAATAGAATGCAAAGGAGAAACTACAAGAAATGGAAGAAACTGGAAGGATCTCACCCATTTACTACTCCATGTCTGACTTCTATTGCACCTCCTCAAGCTTGTTGTTGATGAATGGATGCCCTCAGATTGTGTGAGCAACTCTATGTGCCTAGCCTTAGCAAAAGCCTTTGAAGGATTTGAAAATAAACTAATGTGCAAACTAGAATTTTACTCCTACTATGCAAATAGTTAAATAAGCCTAAGATGTGAGAATGCCTATAATAAAAAAATATATTAAGCAAATGATCGATCCGAAAATGAGATCAAGATTGACATTTTATAGAAATTGCAATCTTGAACGGATGGACAAGATGAGAGACTTGAGGAATGCCCTAGAATCAAAGGTCAAGATTCAATAAGACAACTCTCAATTAGGGTTAGGGCAAAATACCCATATGTGTGAATAAGATTTAATTAAATAAATTAAATCAAGACTGAATGTGACAGTTGAGATGAAATTAGTAAAAATCAGAAGACAAGAAGATGGGATTTTAGAAAATCAGTAATTTTAGAAATTACTTGATTTGTAGAAGAATAATTCTATTTTGAATTAAATTAATTCAAAATAGGGATTTTGTGAGGTAAGAAGTAATTGATTTTTGAAATTAATTACTAAATGAAGAATCAGTTAAGTATGTGAGATATTTTTAAATGATTTTGTTTTATTTAAAAATATAGAAGTGTCACATGCCATAATTAAATAATTAAAATAATTATTTAATTTAGAAGAAGTAGTTAATTAATTAAATAAATTGTCAAATCTATTTAATTAAGAGGATTTAGGAATTAGTGACACATTAAGTAAATATATTTGAGTATATTTATTTAATAATCAGGAGGATATTTATGATAAGGATTAATTAAATAAATGAGACTTTATTTAATTGCAAGAAGACTTTGATAAGTAGTGACATTATTAAATAAATAAATAAGATTTATTTACTTAATAATTATGAAGAATGAGAGATTATGAATGAATTAATTAAATAATTATAAATTATTTAACTAATAGTTGAATGTGGGTTAGAAACATAATTAAAATGTTATAATCATGTTATGATGAAAGGTGTTAAAATATTGGTCGCAAGCCTAAGTCATTTTTAGGTGTCTACATTTGCCCCTCTTTGTCAAAATGCAGCTTGTCACATTGTGGCAAAGAAAATAAGTCAAGAATATGCCCTAGTGAAGGTATGGAGTGTCTATGCCACCTCGGGAAAATTTTTGAATTTCGACCCACAGTCAGAAAAATTTGGAAAATATCTCGATTAGCTCAATTAATGACCAGATAAGTAACGACGCAAACGATTTCAAAAATGGAGGACGTTAAGCTAGCCAAAATGCCAGTCAAAGGTGGTCAAATGAGCCTCCAGTATAACCTATTAGGTCAAAACCCGAATTTTCAGCCTATAAATAGGTTGAAAAGTTCAAACCAAATGTCATTTGCTGATTTTTCATATAGGAAATTTAAAAACCAGAGCTCTGAGTGACGATAGTGATTCCTACGACTACACACCGTGGATATCCCATGTGCACATTTTGACAACCTGAGGGCGCAGAGGCACTAGTAAGTACCCTATCCACTTTGTCAAATTTTGAATTTTATGCATTTATTAGGGTTTAATGGGGGGTAAACAAATGCGGTGCGACGCAAATGCTGTCGCGTAAGCTGCAAACGCCTTCGCGTTCGCCGCATTTGATTGTGTCGCAACGCAACTGTGATGGTAGGCTAGGATTTTGTGTGATTGCGCAATCGTCAAGTGTAACGACGCAATCGCCTGGGGCATATTCTTGACTTATTTTCTTTGCCACAATGCGACAAGCTACATTTTGACAAAGAGGGGCAAATGTAGACACCTAAAAATGACTTAGGCCTGTGACCAATATTTTACCACCTTTCGTCATAACATGATTATAACATTTTAATTATGTTTCTAACCCACATTCAACTATTAATTAAATAATTTATAATTATTTAATTAATTAATTCATAATCTCTCATTCTTCATAATTATTAAGTAAATAAATCTTATTTATTTATTTAATAATGTCACTAATTATCAAAGTCTTCTTGCAATTAAATAAAGTCTCATTTATTTAATTAATCCTTATCATAAATATCCTCCTGATTATTAAATAATTATACTCAAATATATTTACTTAATGTGTCACTAATTCCTAAACCCTCTTAATTAAATAGATTTGACAATTTATTTAATTAATTAACTACTTCTTCTAAATTAAATAATTATTTTAATTATTTAGTTATGGCATGTGACACTTCTATATTTTTAAATAAAACAAAATCATTTAAAAATATCTCACATACTTAACTGATTCTTCATTTAGTAATTAATTTCAAAAATCAATTACTCTTACCTCACAAAATCCCTATTTTGAATTAATTTAATTCAAAATAGAATTATTCTTCTACAAATCAAGTAATTTCTAAAATTACTGATTTTCTAAAATCTCATCCTCTTGTCTTTTGATTTTTACTAATTTCATCTCAACTGTCACATTCAGTCTTGATTTAATTTATTTAATTAAATCTTATTCACACATATGGGTATTTTGCCCTAACCCTAATTGAGAGTTGTCTTATTGAATCTTGACCTTTGATTCTAGGGCATTCCTCAAGTCTCTCATCTTGTCCGTCCATTCAAGATTGTAGTTTCTATAAAATGACAATCTTGATATCATTTTTGGATCGATCATTTGCTTAATATATATTTTTACTATAGGCATTCTCACATCTTAGGCTTATTTAACTATTTGCATAATAGGAGTAAAATTCTAGTGCACATTATTTTATTTTCAAATCCTTCAAAGGCTTTGGCTAAGGCTAGGCACATAGAGTTGCTCACACAATCTGAGGGAATCCACTCATCAACAACAAGCTTGAGGAGGTGCAATAGAAGTCAGACATGGAGTAGTAAATGGGTGGGATCCTTCAAGTTTCTTCTATTTCTTGTAGTTTCTCCTTTGCATTCTATTGTATGATGTTATTTAACTTGCAGGTACAACTAATCATTTGATCTATCTTGCAGGAAATTAAATCGTCATTACAACACTCTCCACTGTTTGCAAGCTCCATCGTTGCACCAACTTGTGCATTGATACTTGCAACCTTAATTTTATTTATTTTGATTCTTAAATCCTTGGTTTCCCTACAACCTTTTATTCTCATTATATAGTATATACTAATCTATATATGCAAGCACTATTTTTTATGTTTGAGTGATAATTCAAACTGAACCATACACTGAAGCAAGTCCAATGTTAATTGTAAAAATATCATTAACATTCCCAGTCTTGAGTATTCTAAATTTCTCCCTTTTCTTTTTTCATGTAATAATCATACAATACCTGACCTAATATATATGTACTATTGGGTTTGGCCATCATATATATATATATATATATATATATATATTATATTGAACACAATTTTAATTTTTAATTTTAGCATAAATATATACTAGAAGGATTTTAATAAGTGTTCTAGTTGCATGAGCATTGTTACAACATAGAAATAGTATATGATTATGATTCTACTTTTGGAAATTATAATTTTCCTTGATTGAATGGGCCTTGGTTTGGAAACTTTGAGAGGGCCTCTAAAATTATAGATTTAGTAAATAATGCTTATATATCCACCACATGGACTGCAATAAGGAAGGATTGATGAACAAGGTTGATGAGGAACAAATGACTTACCCTGTCAAGTGAGAAAATGGGAGGATGCATGTAAATTGGAAGCTTCTTGCAGACGGTGATGTTGTCTCACAATTAATCACCATATAATTACATTTATTTTGATATCTTATGTTGTATCATAAGTGTGCAATTTATTTAGAGATTAATGGCTTCATATATACCATCTTCTCAATCTCCTTTTGGTTTTTTTTTATTTAGGCCCTAAGGTATTTGTTTGTTGGATTCAACAATGCATTCTATAGGAGGTTTAATTATTATATTCTTTGTCTCATTTCCAAACTTGAAGCTGACTTTGGATGCTAGGGACTTAGGAGAGCTTCATCTTTCCATAGAGAGACACACCAATTCTATTGTGGATTGGATTGGATAACCACAACACAATATACTTTCCTTTACAAAATCACAACATTTTTTTATGGCTTATTCTTTATAGCAGAGTCTTATTTTCATGCAAATAACTTTTTTTAATTAATTATTAGCATAAGGATTTTTTTCATGGAATATTAGGGTTCCATAACATGAATAAACCATGATTTCATTTCTTGTAGGTTGCTTGTGCCCTATTAATGGCAAAGGAAAATCTTGATAAATTTTTTAGACACTAAGAACATTCTAATGCAAATGGGAACCTATTTTTGATGCAGTAGGGGGAGGCCTAAAACACAAAAAGACATAATTCCAATATGCAAAAACAATTTTCAGATCACAAACTCTTCACAATTTCACCAAAACTTATTCATTCAGCAAGTTCACACTGTTTCCTTGTAGCATAGCAATTCCACTAAATCGGGTATTACTCCACTCTCACACCCTTTCAATTCATAACTCAAAAACCACCAAGGACCCATTACAAAGCCAATCAACATATCAAACAATCACCAATGATATTTTTATACCAAACTGCTCAAATCAGGTTTTCTACACCTTTTAGGGCTCAAACAAGCCCACTTTTACAAGAGACCACCTTCAAAACTTGTCCAGAACTCTTGAAACCTTGGGGCAACACTTTATACCTATTAAAACTTCAAATTCCACCATTTGATTACAGAGATTAAATAATTTACTACCCAAACCATAAAACCCTCTTCTTAGGCTTAGAAGCCCTAGGGTTTATTGAAAGTAGCACTTCCCAATCAACCCAAAACCTATCAATTTATCAAAAAAGCCTAAAATACCCTTCTCATGCTTAATCCAGTACAAAATTATACTGCCCAATTCAAATTCCCAACTTGACACACTAAAACCTCCAATTTTCATAAGAAAACTCAAAATTTACTCTTAGGGCTTCACACCCAATTCATTTCTAGACCTCCCCTACTCTAGTTCATCATCCTCACACCTTATTATTGTTAGTGCAGATCCATTCCTCAAGTTGCAGAGGCTACATAAAGAGGAATGGGTCAAAAATGAAAATTATTGACTCAAAACCTTCAAATGTACAAGTTTAGGCCAATTTTAGTAATTTGATGATAAAAGACACAAAACTTAATATAAAACCTTCAAATGGATTCAAAGGAAAGTTAATTAAATCTACTATGGGAATCTAAACAAATATGGAAGAACTAATTGATGTACAGGCCATACAATTTGCTGCTACAACTAGAAATACACAAAAATGGAGAAAATATGAGTTTCTATTGATCAAGTCTTCTTTCCAATTCAAAGATCAACCTTCCATTCTAGTTCATGATGCTATTTAAGATTTTCCCTACCAAGAACAAACTACTTCAAATTCCAAAACTAACATTTGAAAGAGGTGACCATTGGTCTTCCTCTACAATGCATTTTTAAAACCTTACATCATTTCAACTTAACAACTTGCAATATTTTGCACACTTCGATAACTCGACAATCTAGACATATAAACCACATCACTAATGAGTCAATACATCATTAGGTGGTCTTATAGACCTTATTTTAAAGAGAAATAAAAAAATTATGAATCCTAGACCTCAAAAATTTAAATGAACTATTAAACTTGTTTGGTGGTGCTCTGAAACCATACGCCCTTACTTGAAGATTTTCCAAGTCCCTTGGAAAGATGAATGTCACATGTCCACCTTTATATCCTTCATTCCTTTGTCCTGTTTGATTCCCTTTATCAAGTTCCTTTTTCTCTTCACTATTTTTGGAATCTTTGTCTTCACTTTCTCTTTGCTCCAACTGTTCTCCTTGTGTTGTGGGGTGTTTGTCATGTTTTCCTACTTCAAACACTTTCATTTTACCTTTCTCTTCATCTGTATTATGCTTTTCTTCAACTGTTGTTACCTTTCTCTATTCTTCATACTTTATCCACTGTACAAGGTCCTCTCCACTTGCTTTTTCACCACTGTCCAATTTACTCTTGTAATTACTAGTCTTTCTCAGACCTACCTTTGTCTTATTCACTATCCTATCATCCTCACAACCATTTGCTTTATTCTCCATTATCTTTTCAATCTTGTAACCCTCTGTATCATCACAATTTTCCCTTACTATCAAACCTACAATTGTCCCTTTCACTATGCCATGAATTTCACTATACTATGTCCCATCATCATTATGATTCACTATCCTTTCCATTTCATCAACCACTGTCCTATCCTTCACTATCTGACCAATACCATCCATCACTGCCATTTTACTCACCATCCCATCACTTTTATTATCTCTTGTCTATTTATTTTCTTTGCTCTATTATAGGGCACTTGACTGTACCCACCATGATGCCTTCACTTTTCCCATGCCTTTCCAAAGGCCTTTCCCACTCACTCTGTAATTCACTAGTCTGAAACTTTTTACCATCAACTTTTGTTTCCCAAAAAATATCACCTTTATTCCTTCTTTCTATGGATTGCAAATCAGATTCCCTTCTTGCTTCTACTGTCCTATCTCTATCAAGTTTTGCATTGGTTTTTGAATTCATGTTTGTTCCTTCATCTACATTTACAGACTCCTTTCTCCCAAACATAATAACCTCAACATACTCTTCTAGGCCCTCAACCAATGGGGTTAAAACAAACTCTCTCCCATACTTTTCTATGGTGTATGTGTTTTGTCTACCATTATGCAAGACTAACCTATCAAACTACAAGGACCTTCCCAACAATAAATGACAACAACTCATGGGTAGTATATGAAAAATCACTTCATCTTTATATGGACCTATTGAAAAAATCAACACTTTCTTGTTCAATCACCATCAAAGACAAATTTTCACTAACCCATGACACCTTATATGCCGTTTTCCTAGGTACTCTTTACAAATGCAATTTTTCTACCATCTCATTAGACAATATTATTTGTCCAACCTGAATCAACAATGACTCTACATACCTTATCCTTGCATCTACACATTGTATTAAATAAGGATCTCCTTTGAATCAACTCCTTCTTCTTTGTGGTCTTTAAAACTTGACTCTTCTTCATCAGCATCTCACCAAATTTAGGAGAAGGACGTAGTGAATTTGAATTTGAACTCTCAGCCTCATCTTCATGAACTATTTGTGCTCTTCTTTCAGGCTTCCTTTCTCCTCCACTTGAATTTGAGCCAACCTTCTCAGCGCACTTCCAAGTAGGATGACCATATTCTTGGCAATGATAACATCTACCAAGAAAAGTGTTTGAATTCCTTCCACCTCCAAATATGCCCCTTGTACCTGTATATGCACCTCTAAAATCTGCAACTTTTTCATCTCTTTTGTTTGGTTCTCCTTGATTCTAAGTTGCTTGTCTTGGAGTAGAAAAAGATCCTCTTCCTCTCATGGTGTTGCCTCTTCCTCTAGCTATTTTCTCTTGTCTCCTCTTTACTTTCTCTTTAGCATTCAATGCCATTTAATAACATTCCTCAGTGCTCCTAAGATTTTTCAAAGCCAACTCATCTTGTATGTTCATTCTCAAGCCACCCAAGTACCTAGCTATCTTCTCATCTTCATTTTAAGTATGGTTAGATCTCATTCTCAATCTATTAAATTCCTCAATGTATGCCTTTACATCCATTTAATTTTTCCTTAAAATTTTCAATCTCTTAAACATTTGAATTGAATAATCTGAAGGGAGAAACTTACCTTTTAACTTAGCCCCAATCTTGTCCCAATCCACAATCTTGGACTTTCCTCATTTCCTTCCCTTTGACTATAAATAATCCCACCACACAAGTAAATGACCCTTAAGCTTAGTTTTGGAAATCTTTACTCTTTGTTCCTCAAGAATATCTTCACATTCAAAATAGTTATCCAAAGAAGATCCAATCTAAAAATTCCTCTTCATTCAAATTTCCACCAAACTTTTGCCCATCAATTTTTACCTTATACTTATCACCTTTTACTGCCTTCAACAACTTGGCCATTCTTTGATCTTCTAGATCGAGTTCTTCTTGAACATCTTCAAACTCTTCATAATCTTCTTCCCTTGATTCACTGCTTTCAACTGCTTCTCTTCACTTATTAGTTTCTAAGGCTGAAAATCTCTCTTTCAGTTCTCTTCTCTCTTTAATGTACTAATTTTTCAAATCATTCATCTCCTTTTTTGTATTCTTTCCTTTTGGAGGCATCTTCACAATCTTGCCTCTTCACCTTTCAAGATTTCTTTCACAAACTGTAACCTTATTCTTCAAGGATCTAATTCGTTACTCTGATATCACTTTGATATAGTAGGGGGAGGCCTGAAACACACAAAGACACAATTCCAATCTGCAAACACAATTGTTACATCACAAACTCTTCACAATTTCACCAAAACCTCTTCATTCAACAAGTTCACACTATTTCCTTATAGCATAGCATTTCAACTAAATCGGGTATTACTCCCCTCTCACACCCTTTCAATTCACAACTCAACACACATCAAGGACCCATTACAAACACAATCAATATATCAAACAATCAACAATTTTTTTTTATACCAAACTGCTCAAATAAGGTTTTCTACACCTTTTAGGGCTCAAATTAGCCCACTTTTACAAGAGACCACCTTTAGAACTTGTGCAAAATATTCAAACCTTGGAGAAACACTTTATACCTAAGAAAGCTTCAAATTTCACCATTAGATTACAGAGATTCAATCATTTACTACCCAAACCATAAAACTCTCTTTCTAGGCTTAAAAGCTCTAGGGTTTATTGAAAGTAGCACTTCCCAATTAACCCAAAACCTATAAATTGCTCAAACAACCCTAAAATACCATGCTCATGCTTAATCCAACACATAATTATGCTTCCCAATTCAAATTATCAACTTGACACACTAAAACCTCCAATTTTAATAAGAAAACTCAAAATTTACTCTTAGGGCTTCACACCCAATTCATTTCTAGACCTCCCCTACTCTAGTTCACCATCCTCACACCTTATTATAGTTAGTGCAGACCCATTTCTCAAGTTATAGAGGCAAAAAAAAGAGGAATGGGTCAAAAATCCATATTATTGACTCAAAACCTTCAAATGTACAAGTTCAGGCCAGTTTTAGCAATTTGATGATAAAAGACACAAAAATCAATATAAAACCATCGAGTGGATTCAAAGGAAAGGTAATTCAATCTACTATGTAAATATCAACAAATCTGGAACAACTAATTGATGTGCAGGCCATACAATTTGCTGCTATAAGTGGAAATACATAAAAATGGAGAAAATATGAGTTTTTATTGGCCAAATCTTCTTTTCAATACAAAGATCAACCTTCCCTTCAAGTTCATGATGCTATTTATTTTTTACCTACCAAGAAAAAACCTCTTGAACTTCCAAAACTAAAATTTGAAAGAGGTGACTGTTGGTCTTCCTCTACAATGCATTTTTAGAACCTTACATCATTTCAACTTAACAACTTAGCATATTTTTCACACTTTGAAAACTCAACCATATAGACATCTAAACCACATCACTAATGACTTAATACATCATCATATGGTTTTATAGACCCTATTTTAAAAAAAACCTCAAAAACTTCTAAAGCCTATACCTCAAGAATTTAAATGAAACAAACTTGTTTGGTGGTGCTCCTACACCATACACCCTTGCTTTAAGCTTTTCGAAGTCCCTTGTGTTGGTGTTTAAAAATACAACCCAGCTAGGATTTGTAATTCTCTAAGAGGTAGCCAACCTCTATAATAAAGCACTACAAAGACTAGTGGACAACTAATGAGATTCAGTCGAAAACTGACATCTCCTACACTTCTGGTTCTACTGGACCAAGGTGGGTAAACCTATACAATGCACAAAACTTAAATCACTCATACATTGACATTGCTTTATAAAGCAGATAATTCCCAATGAAAATACACTAAGGGAAGCATTCACAACCTCAAACTTGGCTAAATTCTCAATAACTCAACCCTCTCTCAGCCATTGGAAAGTAGGACAAACAACAAACTAAATAGTAAGATTAAGAATGATTTTTCATTTAAATTTGTTTTTGAGATGGGTATGTGCAAGATCATGATGGAAAAAACAAGCCCTTAAGTGGCAATAAAAAGACAAAAAATCAGAGTTAGACAACTTGACGTAAAAATTTGAATAAGTTATCTATATTATTTCAAAAAAATGTAAAAATAGAATCTGTAGAAAATTGAATGTAGTTTCTAAACTACTAGACCTTTATTTTAAAAAAAAAAATCTATTTGGTGAAAATTTGAAATTTCAATGTAGTAGTATTTAAATTTCAGGGTAAAAATAAGAAGTAGGTGTCTGTCTGACCACCCTAACCACAATAAAATGATAATATTTTTTTATAAGCTTTTAGATATTAGTAGAGGACTCATGTCCCGATGTGATGCATATTTTTTTATAATTTGTTTCCAAGTAAATAATTAATTATGAATTTTTTATTACAAATTTTTAAAAATATAAAAGCTCGTATGTCTAACCACCTTAACTTGGTCAAAAATTCATGAAATTCAATTTTTATTTTTTTAATCCTATAGTATGTGAAACATAGAATGTGACGCATGTTTCGGATTCAAAAAATGTGATACTATTTGAAAGTTATAGATGTTTTTCAATCAGCCTATCAATCAAGACTTTATTTGTAATTCTAATAAAAAATGATTCATAATTATTTATTAAATTCAAAGTAAAGAATAATTTATATTGGTCGAAAGCTGAGAATCTCCTCTAAAAACCCTTTTTGCTTCATAAATTTTGGGTAAAAAAAAGGTCGTCAGCCACATGGGCCATCATATGGCTTACATATCGCCACTTTTTGGCCTATCATGATCCTCCACATACCTAGATGGATTAACTGCAAACAGATCAGTGCCAATTCTAGGCCATGGAGTCAAACACATAAAACGAATTTCCCAACAAATAGTCTTCAACCAGTGGATTTAAATTGTTGATGCTTTGCATCAATTGTTAGTGTCTTGCACCAACAATCCTTCTCTTATTATCAATCAGATTCTTCTTATCAAATCCAATCTACACACCTGAAATCACAATCACCTACTCAAAGAATTTTAACCATTTCTTTGAAACAGGACAATGAACAAACAAAACAATCTCATGAAACTTGAGATGATAAACTCAAAGACACTTTGTATTATTGAATTTACATGACTCAAAGTGTAAAAATATGGAGACAATATGAAGACATTCATGAATGTGCAAACACCTTCATGATGTTATCTGCATAAAATGGTTGTATTTACTCATAAATTCAAAAAATCACAGCTTAGAGACTCAAACAATGACTTAGAAATTACAATTCTCTATTTACCTAGCCCAATAGAAAAACTCAGAACCCTGTACAAAGAGAGGAAAATAGAAGATATAGAAAATAGAAGAAAATAGGAGCATCCCTAAACTTGATCAGGAAATTCCATCTGGAAGCTCCATTTAGTGTTGATCAAACTGAAAAGAATATCTCCTCATTCTTCCATTGCAGAAACAAACATATTCCCTCAAAAGCTGCCCCTACTCATCATTGCTCAGTAACTGAAAGCATGCCCATATGGAGAATCACCAAATTCACCCAACTGGAAAATATCCTCTTTCCCCTGAAAATTTTGTTTCTACCTTTTATTTGCTGAACATTATTATTTGTAATTTTCTAGCCAATATAAAGTATTTAACTTTATAATGGAGCCTTCACTTAATTTCCACTATGCCTTTGCATTATTTACCTCTAGTAAATAAAATGATCTATTTAATAAAATCACTTTATCTCACAAGGAAAAATATTACCTATGCTCTTCATTTTCATTTTAAAATGTTTTCCCAACAAATATTTAAAATATTCCGTAGTAAGAAAATTTCTCCTAGGTACATTTGCTCTTTACCCGACACATGTAAAATCCCATTATTTAATAGGGCAATATTAAAATATTTTCACCTTATATGATGCATCATTAAAATATTAAAAGGGCATCTTTTATATTTTCCCGTGCCTTATTTCACCTGGCCCCAACCTGTTATCAATCATAAACCATGTAACTTTTTGAAAAAATTAAAATGGGCTCCCGTGCATTCTCGTACACCTCGTAAGGATTTTTATGTCATCACCAAAATACCACGAGGTCAATGAGGTTGGCCCTAATTTTTGTTTTGCGAGCTCCCGTGCTCTGCACTCGGCCTTGCTCCTCCATCGAGCCTCCTCCTTGCTTGGTGCGGGCCTCTCCTACAAATACATTTTCCTGAGAGCCTCCAAAGCCTGGTCTTTTCCTTTCATGGCGTGGGCCTCTCACCTGGTTCGAGCCCCTTACCTATCTTTGTTCCTTGTAATGTGCATAGCCTGCAATGATGCCATTCACACAATAGCTGGCATGGGTCTCCTTTGTTGGCTGCGCCCTTCATACAATGTGTGTGCCCTCTCACGTATTGGTTGAAAGCTTCTAAAGATTTATATATACATATTGTGCCCATCAAGTCTTCCATTCGTGCCCCTCATTCCTTGATGGATGCACATACCTTGCATCTTGTTGCACATCCCCTCTCTGCAGTGCGTGGATCTTCATTGGCTTGATAGTTTCTAAAGCCTTTCAAAAATCCATTCTATGTATAGCCTGCAATCATGGCAAGCGACCCTCACTGTTACAGGCCGCAAGCCACCTCTCACTACCCACGCCCCATACTACCTCCGTACGCACTCCACATGGTCGATCTCTATCCCCTGTTCTAGGCCACACCTGCCATATCGATGGGCATTCCATGATTTCGCATTTCCTATCTTCAAGATGCATGCCCCCAACATCATTTTTCTTGGAAATCTCTAATGAATATTTCAATGAATCCACTATGCACATATTTCTCAATCATGGCATTAGATGAGGTCACACTTATTTGGGCGTTGAACAGTTCATAGCTAGAGAGTTTCTAGCTCTGTTTAATAAATTCATTGTACATCGGCTGCCAACGTGCCATTTTGCGTTTGCTTGGAATTTTCAGAGCATTCTTACCATATACATTTTGTGCTTGTCCCTGCCAGTCGTGCTTTCATAGTGAGCACATTTTCTTAGAAAGTTGTTAAAGCCTTCTCCCTGCAGTCATTTTGTTCTATGCACTGGCTGCAAACATGGCATTCCTTGAGACCAAGTTTGTTCGAGAATTTTAGTTCACACTCCTTATCTATGCTAATCCATTTCGTAGGCAAAGAGGATGACAGTAAAGTTTGTGGAATTCGGCCTAATTTGAGCCAGCCTAATAATGCCCCTCTACAATTCTATTTTGGAATTTAGAAAATGAATATCTCATCTGTTGAATCTCTAAGCTTCCAATTGGTGTGTATTATGTAATGAGGGAAATTCAAAATCATACATTATAAGTATATTTTTCCATTGTTCTTTGAGTTATTTGTCTTGTGAAAATTCCTACCATTCACTTGCAAAGCACTTTCAATTACTACATCATCCCTTGCATTTTTACCACAACCTCTCTTATTGCAATTCTCCACTTAATCTCTACCACACTTATCCTGTTTTCAAATTAAGTATCCTTTGCCACCATTGATTCCTTCATATGCTTAGCTTCCAAAAGATTTTTTTTTATTTGGCCATATCCATTAGAGCTCTGTTGGATCTCCATCAGGTGAGAAGCACTCAAAATGCACAAGCTAACAAACTATCTTCACCATATTGAAAACACTTGCACCTTATTGTACCAAATGAAGAAATCACTCCATATGCTGAGTTATTCAAAATAACTTTCATGAAGTGATTGCCACAATTCAACAATTCTAATTTCACAATTTTGCAAGACATGTCATGTCCCCATGTGGCCCAGCTAATTTTTTTTTTGTTTTCAAACAATTTTTACCCTCAACTAACTCAACACTTCTTCTGAATGCTTCTAAAGTTGAAAAACGAATTGGGTCTTCAACAAAATCAAGTTTTTGACACTTTTGGAAAATGGGCAAAACTGACCCAGTTGGCTTAGGAATCAATCTGGGAAACTGGTCAAATGACCTCCAAGAGACATCAAAACTTGCAAGCATATAGTCATTTGACCCAAGAATATAGTGCAAAAGATGGCTCAGAGAAACAGATCACAAGGAACTGGATATTGATCAAAAAAGTTTCCCAGCCAGGCTTTTATGAAACAATAGTTGTTCTGAGCCAATTAAAATTGACTCAACTGCCAATTTGTAAAAATAGTGAATCACCTCATGATGAGTTGCCATCAAACATTGTAAATCATTTAGGTACCCTGAGCACGTGTTCAAAATGAATTCTCTTGAAACATCACTGATCGAAAGTTATTAACGATCAAAGTTGACCACTCAGAAAGGCTACCAGGAATGTAGATGCAAAACTAAACAAATTGCATTCTGTTTTGATCTGTTAAAACTAGAAAATCAGATCATGAGGCTCTGAAAACTGACATGTAAGATCATCTTGATATGTAGAATACGGAAAAAAATTTGTTCTGACATGACAGTCAACTGGTTGTGAAATCCAAGCTCAAACAAGAAGCTATTTTGCAAAACTGAATGTCTGCAAACAGTAGAATAGTGCCAAAACTCTCCAGCTTCACTTTTCAAAACTCCATCAAAACTTATCGTGGGAAACTAAAAATTGGCATGCCTTCTCACATAGGTCAATTGAATATGTCTACAAGTGGGTATTGCACGAAAATCAATAGGCTTCAAAATACAATCCTCCAAAGTGGGTCCCCTAAGTAGATTCTTTAGGTGCACTCCTGAAAGTCCAAAAACATTTTTTTTTTGAAATAGGCATCTCAAATTTTGAAAAAATTGAGAGTGCCATCAGTGGCTCCAACTAGGGATGTATGCCCCCTATGGGCACAGCAAGATTCCAGATCTCTGGAGAGTAGACCAAAATTTGAGTCCATCAAGTGCCCTCAAACTGATCCCCTATTCAACTTTATTTTTCAACTTCATCTAGTGACCCCAGGCCACAAAATGAAAAATGGGGATGAACATTTACCTCTATCAAACACCAATCTGTAAAAAGAGTTGATCTCTCAAGTTATGCTTGCATCTGTCAAACCAAAGTAACATATGTGACCTTCTTCTTACAAGCAAAAAATTGGGGTGACCACTGAAATTTGCCTGATTACAAACACTGTCAATGACATTCCTCACGACTTTTCTGAGTATACCAATGTCAATACAATCTATGTCATTCTTCATTGTATACTCAGTCAAAAACTGCAATCTTTCATCATCACATGACACATGTGTGTTAAATTCATCATATGTAATATGCTCAGATTGAAAATGTCATTTCCTGTTATTCATCTCATTGTCATGTTCTAGAAAGATACCTTCTAGCTGAACTGGAAACTGAAAACATTCAAACTCCTCCAAGTAGTTGACATCAGGATGTTCAACCTTACCTACAACACCTGTTTTAAAAGTAAAATAGTCATAAGAAGTACCCTCAAGGAATTCATCAAATTGTTCATTTTCTTGCTCAAGACTACATTCCAACCATGTGTGAAATGCATCATTGGAACTCTCAACAAAGAGTGGATTATTTCTCCACCAATAGGTTTCATCATTTCTCATCTCTAGTGAAGATGGAGGCTCATCAAACAATGGATTTTCCATTATATTCATTTTTGACATAAGAGTCTCAACCTCCTTACCATGAATGTCTAAATCCTTCAAGTTTTCATTGCACTCAAACTCACTATAATCACTAGAAAAGTAGATAGACACATCTTTAATATCGTTCCCATTCTCAGATTGTTCAATACACACATTTGACATTTCTGCCATATCCACATAATCTAAGAGTGAAATAATATCCTCCACATCTTGCATGCTAACATTATCCTCATTATCACTCTTATCTCCAAACAAATTACCAAATTCATCAGAACCATAGGACTGTAGATGGACCCTCTCTGTGATCTCATAACTAGAACAATTAGTAATTCCATTAAATGGTGTGATATGCCAAGCATCTAAAACTATTTCCATCTATCTATTAGCTATGTTATGTAGCATATTTAAAACTTCATTACTGCAATCCATAGGTGCATACATCCCATTATTTGGATGCTCACTAAACTATTTCCCATCAACATAAGGAGTAGTCACAACATGGGACAAATCTTCTTCACTCACATCATCATTTGAGTCATATGGCTGCACTGTACATTGATCAAAAGGTTTTGTAATGTCAAGACAATCTGAAAGTCCATAAAACTATTTCACATTACTAATGGGTAATAATGCTGATCTAAGATCCATATGATTGTCATGATGCATAATTTTATCATTCAAAACTGAGTTCATTCCTTCATCAATTTACACATCATCCTTTCTATGTAGAGTTGACACTTCCATCTTTGCTTCACATAAATAGTCATGAGTAGCAGCAGCATAAACAAGTTCATCACCTTCCTTATCATTCCCATCACTACTATGCTACGGATCAGCAAATTGAATACACATATGTTTGTGTTCAAAGTCTTCATCATTGATAGAATCAACATATTCCATTAAAGACAAATCTGAATAACATTCCAAGTTTGCATCAAAGGCAATTGGATCATTTACTTGTGGACATGTAACTTCATTAATAACCATATCACTATATCCTTTGTGTGAAGGATACATCTCTACGTCATTCTCATAAGAGCTTTCACAATCATCATAAGAGAAATCAATTTGGCTTTCACCATCATCCTCATCACTAAAAGACTTATCACCATACAGACCATGCTCAAAATCTTCAGAATGAATGCTTGCATTTTCATCTTCAATGTCTTGGTCACTAACTTGAGAAGGAATGTCATCAGCAATTGCAGTATTTTCACTAATCAAAACTTGGCATGGAAAGATGTCTTGTACCTCTTTCATTTCTTCATCACACAAGATATTGCAAGAAAAAATTTCATGCATATTCATTTGTTCATCATACCATGTATCTTTATTGCTACTGCACGAATATACACCTATGCTGATTATAAACTTATTACAATTAGTGTCCTCATTCAGAAAACATATATCTTCATATTTTGAAACACTCTTTTCATCCTTGTGTATCATGTTATGATTTTCTTTAAACAAACAGTTGCTACCTTCATTTTCAGACACTACATTTTGTGCAGATTATAATGATGGAGAAATTGGAGCAGCAACATCATACCTCTTGACAAGTACCTTTATTAACTGATCCATGAGTTCTATTTTCCTGAGGTGTGTTAGGATGATCAACAGTCACAACCCTATGTCCTTTCATCATTATCTTAAATTTTTCTTAATGTCTATAGCCATCTGATATGTTTGGTGCAGCGTTGTAGGATCTTTATCCCTCAATAGATAACTCATATTTTTGTCAAATGCTCCTAAGTACACGACCAAACATTCAGCATCATTTGGCCTTATGTTCTTCGGGATCTCTCTAATGATCATTGAAAATCTAAGATTAAAAGATGGGACTAACTCATCTTTTCCTTTCTCCATGTTCATGAACTTTTTCCTTATCAAAACAGGGTTAATCCTTTCTCCAAACTATTCCATGAACACTACCTTGAGCTCTTCCCATGAATGAACAAAAGATGCTGGTAAATAAGAGAACCACTCTCTTGCATCTCCTCTCAAGGACTGAACAAATAACCTCATGATCACATCCTCGTGATCAATCTCATAATCATCCATCACATTACTGAATTCTTGCAGATGTTTATTTGTTGATTGAACCTTATCACCAATAAACCTTGGTAACTTATTTCTTACTTTATCTAGAATGTCATTTGGCTAACCACTAAGGTCACTGAAATTGATAGCTCTATACCTTCCAGTGCTGAAACCTCTTTGACAATCTGGCTGGGACTAATCACAAACCACAGTTCCATCCAGAACCATACTAGGGTGCATATATTAAGGCATCTTGATATGCCCTTTTCAAATTTTACATATCAACTCTACAGTTGATCATTCATTGCCTTATTTCTACCTTTCATAACAATCTTAGAATACCATAATGCATGATTCAAATGCATCTACACATAATATCTATTTATTGGGAAAATTTCAAGAACAAGCATACTTCTCCAACAAGATACATAGGCTGCAAATTACAACTTAGAAGTATGAAAACTAAATATTACTGTTATTTCCCTCTTTTAGTGCTAATCACTCAATAGGGAACCAAATTTTTGCCTAAAATGTTCAAATATGGTTTTCATATACAATTTTCTTGAAAACCAAGAGTGAAGAATACCTAGAAACTTTTGCAGCTGCTGCAAATTGTCTTCCTAACTGGAAATGTTTGTAGATCTAGAACTTTCTTCAAATTTTCAACAGGTTCTATTAGCAGAGTCGCCAACTCTTTTCATAGAGGACTGAACTTCAAATAGTATGAAGTTCTTTCACATGTAAACTTATTTCTGAGTTCCTTTCCACTAGTAGAGCACCACAGATTACAAAGTTGTTTAGGTTCACTACAACAAATTATTCTATAGGGTTGAAATCCTTCAAAACGTGAACAAATTCAGAATGATAAATTATGTGACTCTATGCAATGACTCTTAAGGCTAGATTCTGCAATAAGAATTTTCTCAAATTATCCCAAGCAGAGTCTCCATTCTGTTGGTGTTTAAAACTACCACCCAGCTAGGATTTGTAATTCTCTAAGAGGTAGCCAACCTCTATAATAAATCACTACAAATACTAGTGGCCAACTAACGAGATTCAGTCGAAAACTGACGTCTCCTACACTTTTTTCTCTACAGGACCAAGGTGGGTAAAACTATACAATGCCCAAAACTTAAATCACTCATACACTAACATTGCTTTATAAAGCAGATAATTCCCAATGAAAATACACTAAGGGAAGCATTCACAACCTCAAACTTGGCTAAATTCTCAGTAACTCAACCCTCTCTTAGCCATTGGAAAGCAGGACAAACGACAAACTAAATAGTAAGATTACGAATGATTTTGCAATTAAATTTGTTTCTGAGATGCATTAATTGCAAACAAATCAGTGCCAATTCTGGGCCATGGAGTCAAACACATAAAATGAATTTCTCAACAAACAGTCTTCAACCAGTGGATTTAAATTGCTGATGCTATGCATCAACTGTTAGTGTCTTGCACCAACAATCCTTCTCTTACTATCAATCATATTCTTCTTATCAAATCCCATCTACACACCTAAAATCACAATCACCTACTCAAAGCATTTTAACCATTTCTTTGAAATAGAACAATGAACAGACAAAACAATCTCATGAAACTTGAGCTGATAAACTCAAAGACACTTTGTATTATTGAATTTACATGAATCAAAGTGTAAAAATATGGAGACAATATGAATACATTCATGAATGTGCAAACACCTTCATGATGTTATTTGCATAAACTGGCTGTATTTACTCATAAATTCAGAAAATTACAGCTTACAAACTCAAACAATGACTCAAAAATTACAATTCTCTATCTACCTAGCCCAATACAAATACTCAGAACCTTGTACAAAGAGATAAAAATAGAAGATAGAGAAAATAGAAGCAAACAAGAGCATCCCTAAACTTGATATGGAAATGCCATTTGGAAGCTCCATTCATCGTTGATCAAACTGAAAATAATATCTCCTCATTCTTCCATTGCAGCAACAAACACATTCCCTCAAAAACTGCCCCTGCTCATCATTGCTCAGTAACTGAAAGCATGCCCATGTGGAGAATCACCAAATTCACCCAGCTGGAAAATATCTTCTTTCCTATGAAAATTCTATTTCTACCTTTTATTTCGTGCAGATTATTATTTGTAATTTTCTAGCCAATATAAAGTATTTAACTTTATAATGAAGCCTCCACTTAATTTCCACTATGCCTTTGCATTATTTACCTCTCGTAAATAAAATGATATATTTAATAAAATCACTTTATCTCACAAGGAAAAATATTACCTGTGCCCTTCATTTTCATTTTAAAATGTTTTCCCAACAAATATTTAAAATATTCCACAGTAAGAAAATTTCTCCCAGGTACATTTTCTCTTTACCCGAGACATGTAAATCCCATTATTTAATAGGGAAATATTAAAATATTTTCACCTTATATGATGCATCATTAAAATATTAAACGAGAATCTTTTATATTTTCCCGTGCCTTATTTCACCTAGGCCCACCCTGTTTTCAATCACAAACCATGTAACTTTTTGAAAAAATTAAAATGGGCTTCTCTCGTGCATTCTCACACAACTCGCAAGGATTTTTATGTCGTCACCAAAATCCCGTAAGGTTAGCGAGGTTGGCCCTAATTTTTGTTTTGCGAGCTCCTATGCTCTGCAGTTGGCCTTGCTCCTCCATCAAGCCTCGTCCTTGCTTGGTGTGAGCCTCTCTTGTAAATACATTTTCCTGAGAGCCTCCAAAGCCTGGCCTTTTCCTTTCATGGTGTGGGCCTCTGACTTGGTTCGAACCCCTTACCTGTCTTTGTTCCTTGCAATGTGCATAGCCTGCAATGATGGCATTCACACAACAGTTGGCGTGGGTCTCCTTTGGTTGTTGTGCCCTTCATACAATGCGCGAAACCTCTCATTCACTGGCTGAAAGCTTCTTAATCTTTATATATACATATTGTGCCCATGAAGCCTACCAATCACACCCCTCATTCCTTGATGGATGCGGATACCTTGCATCTTATTGCACCTCCCCTCTTTGCAGTGCGTGGGTCTTCATTGGCTTGACAGTTTCTAAAGCCTTTCAAAAATCCATTCTGTGTATAGCCTGCAATCATGGCAAGCCATCCTAATGTTATAGGTCGTAGGCCACCTCTCACTAGTCGTGCCCCATACTGCCTCCATGCGTGCCACACATGGTGGATCTCTATCCCCTGTTCCAGGCTGCACTTGCCATATCTATGGGCATTCCATGATTTCACAATTCCTATCTTCAAGATGTGCACCCCCAACAACATTTTGCCTACCAATCTCTAATGAATTTTTCAATGAATCCACTATGCGCATATTTCTCAATCATAGCATTAGATGAGGTCACACTTATTTGGGAGTTGAATAGTTCATAGCTAGAGAGTTTCTAGCTCTATTTAATAAATTCATTGTACATCGGCCGCTAGCGTGCCATTTTGTGTTTTCTTGGAAGTTTCAGAGCATTCTCAATATATACATTTTGTGCTTGTCCTTGCCAGCCGCACCTTCACATTGAGAACATTTGCTTAGAAAGTTGCTAAAGCCTTCTCCCTGCATTCATTTTTTTCTATGCACTAGCTGCAAACATGGCATTCCTTGAGACCAAGTTTTTCTGAGCATTTTAGTTCACACTTCTTATCTATGCTACTCCATTTCATAGGCAAAGAGGATGATAGTAAATTTTGTGCAATTCGGCTTGATTTGAGCCAGCCTGATAGCACCCCTCTACAATTCTATTTTGGAATTTAGAAAATGAATTTCTCATCTGTTGAATCTCTAAGCTTACAATTGGTGTGTATTATGTAATGAGGGAAATTCAAAATCATACATTATGCGAATATTTTTCCATTATTCTTTGAGTTATTTTTCTTGTGAAATTTCCACCATTCACTTGTAAAGAACTTTCAATTACTACATCATCCTTTGTGTTTTTACCACAACCTCTCTTATTGCAATTCTCCACTTAATTTCTGCCACACTTCTCCTATTTTAAAATTAAGTATCCTTTGTCACCATTGATTCCTTCATATGCTTAGCTTCCAAAAGAAGTTTTTTCATTTGGCCATATCCATTAGAGCTTTGTTGGATCTCCATCAAGTGAGAAACACTCAAAATGCACAAGCTAACACACTATCTTCACCATATTGAAAACACTTGCACCTTATTGTACCAAATGAAGAAATTGCTCCATATGTTGAGTTATTCAAAACAACTTTCATGAAGTGATTGCCACAATTCAACAATTCTAATTTCATAATTGTGCAAGACATGTCAGGTCCCCATGTGGCTCGGCTAAAAAAAAAAATCATTTTCAAACAAGTTCTACCCTCAACTAACTCAACACTACTTCTGAATGCTTCTAAAGTTGAAAAAAAAATTGGGTCTTCATCAAAATCATGTTTTTGACACTTTTGGAAAATGGGCAAAACTGACCCAGTTGGCTCAGGAATCAATCTGGGAAACTGGTCAAATGACCTCCAAGAGGCATCAAAACTTGCAAGCATTTAGTCATTTGACCTAAGAATACAGTGCAAAAGATGAATTAGAGAAATAGATCATGAGGAACTGGATATTGATCAGCAAAGTTGCCCAGTCAGACTTTTATGAAACAACAGTTGTTCTGAGCCAATTAAAACTGACTCAACTGCTAATTTGTAAAAATAGTGAATCACCTCTCGACGAGTTGCCATCAAACATATTAAATAATTTAGGTACCCTGAGCATGTGTGCAAAATTAATTCACTTGAAATATCTCTGATCGAAAGTTATTAACGATCAAAGTTGACCACTCAGAAAGGCTGCTAGGAATGCAGATGCAAAACTGAACAAATTGCATTCTATGTTGATCTACTAAAAATAGCAAATCAGATCATGAGGCTCTGAAAACTGACATGTAGGATCATCTTGATATGGAGAATACAGAACAACATTCATTCTGACATGACAATCAACTGGTTGTGAAATCCAAGCTCAAATAGGAAGTTGTTTTGCAAAACGGAACATCTACAAACAACAGAATACTGTCAAAACCCTCCAGCTTCAATTTTTGAAACTTTGTTAAAACTTATCGTGGGAAGCTGAAAATTTACATGCCTGCTCACATAGGTCAATTGAGTATGTCTGCAAATGGATTTTGCATGATAATCAACAGGCTTGAAAATACAATCCTCCAAAGTGGGTCCCCTAAGCAGATTCTTTAGATGCACTCCTAAAAGTGCAGAAGCAATTTTTTTTTGAAATAGGCATCTCAAATTTTTCAAAATTTGAGAGTCCCATCACCTTGGAAAGATGAATGTCACATGTCCACTTTTATATCCTTCATTCCTTTGTCCTCTTTGATTCCCTTTGTCAAGTTCCTTTTGCTCTTCATTGTTTTTGACATCTTTGTCTTCACTTTCTCATTTGCTCCAACTTTTCTCCTTGTGCTATGGGGTGTTTTACATATTTTCCTACTTGAAACACTATCATTTTACCTTTCTCTTCATTTTTATTCTGATTTTCTTCAACTATGGTTACCTTGCTCAGTTATTCATACTTTATCCACTATCCAAGGTCCTCTCCACTTTCTTTTTCACCACTATCCACTATACTCTTGCAATTACCAATCTTTCTCAGACCTACCTCTATCTTATTCATTGTCCTAGCATCCTCACAACCATTTTTCTTCTCCATGATCTTTTCAATCTTGTAACCCTCTGTATCATCATAATTTTCCCTTACTGTTAGACCTGCAATTGCCTTTTCATTGTGCCATGACTTTCATGATACTATGTCCCATCATTATTATGATTCCTTGTCCTTTCCTTCACTATCTGACCAATACCATCCATCACTATCCTTTTACTCACTATCCCATCACTTTTATTATCTCTTGATTTTTTTTTGCTTTGCTCACTCTTATAGGGCACTTGACTAGACCCACCATGATGCCTTCACTTTTCCCATGCCTTTCCAAAGGCCTTTCCCACTCACTTTGTACTTCACCAATCTAAAACTTGTTACCATCAACTTTCTTTTTCCAAAGAAAATTACCTTTATTCGTTCTTTATATGGATTGTAGATCAGATTCTCTTCTTTCTTCAACTATCCTATCTCTATCAAGCTTTGCATTTAAAAAAAAATCATGTTCTTTCCTTCATCTACGTTTAAACACTCCTTTCTCTTGAATGTTGATTGAGCTATCTATGTCATTTTCATAATTGTTAATGGTTTCCGTTATCAAATGATTTGTTTTCATTTTATGGCATCCTAATCTCTTTATGGAGAACATTGACCCATGTGTTACTATCTTTGTTCATCAACTTGGGGTCTAGTTTTAGTTCATTAAGACCATACAACTTAAGCACAAATTTAGTAGTAACAAGTATAACTGTGATGTTTGAATTGAATTGTATGTGGTTATAAAAAACAACATAAAAACATGTATTCACATATTCATTATCTTTTCTTCGCCTCATGTTGATGTTGATAGTCAAAACATGCTTTGTATGTAAATTCAATCCAAAACATACAAGAAAGTGTTAGGAATAGAATTCAAGTGTGAATGTGGAAGGAGGAAGTTGTGAGGATGAATTCAAGTGGGAATAAAATATAACCTTATTTTCTCTGTGTTTTTCCATGTCCTATCACTGTTCTTACACATTGTACAGGTTGTACAGACCCTTTCATGGTTTGAGACTGATTGGGCATGAAAGTTCCTTTATTTTACTACATTTTGCAATTTGTTTCATTCAATTTCATCAAGAATGGAGGGAGATATTGCATTTCCTTTATAGACAGTCAAAAACCCTAGATAGGGTAACAGTGGGTGACTAAAATGATGTTTTCTCAGATTTCATCCAAAGGAAAATTCTGAAAATTTATGAAATGATGTAATTTTTTGTATGTTTTCATGTGTAAAAGTTTCAGGGCTTGAGATTGAAGTTTTCTTATGTAATTTTGATTCCTTAGGACTATATTTATGCATGTTCAAACTGGCACAAAAGAATAAACAAATGGTTTTATTGTTTTTGTTGTTGAATATAATGTCCATCATAAGTAGAAGTGTTTGGGAATAGTGTCAAGGTGTCTTGGGAACCCTTTTCAATTTGGGTTTTGTCAAAATAATCAATATTAGAGTATATATTCGTTAAGTTGTCATGACTTTGTTTCCTCTATGGTAGACTGGTAAAGAAGGTTAAGTAAGGGTTTTGAATGCTTATTTGTAGAATCTAGTGACCACTATCAGTGCAAATATTTGGAGTTGATATTAAGAAGTGTTGTGAACCTTCTTTAAAGTTGGGATTTGATGAAATTAAAGGTGTTGAGCCTATTCAGTCTACTACCCTATTATGACAGAGTTGACATTTGAAGTAAAACTGTGTTTGGCAAGATTAGTAGTGCTCCTTAGTGTATGGTCTTAAAATCCTTGAAGGTCATTTATGTGAGTGTCATGAATGCCTCTAAAGAAATGATGAAGGTTAGTGTGTTCCAATTGGTGTGAGGGTCAAAGTTGGCAAGTTTGAACCATTTCAAGAAGCCTAATTAGGCCTAAAATATAGAATTACTAGTCCATTGTTGGGGTTTTGTTACAAAACAACTTGTGAAGGAAAATTGGACTATTGAAGTGTCTAAGTGGTTGATAGGGTATGGAAGGATTGCATTAATAATTGCTACCTTGTGTAAGGTTAGCCAAGTGTCAGATAGGGTGTTATGCTTTTTATTCCTTATGTTGAGTTGTTGTAAGTAAGCCCCAAGAACACCAAGAAGCATGAAAAGTGAGAACACTACCTTGAGATTTGTTGAGTAACTGAGAATTTTTTGTTTGTCCTCCTACCTCTGCATTAAGAACCTCCAAGAAGAGTTCCCCAGCTTGACATAGCGTTACCTATATGACTCTTACCACATTACAAAAAATGGAACTAACTACCACCACCTTATCAGTCTATCAATGGAGCTATGAGGGGAGTTCCCCCGATGTAGTAATGTTAGGCTGATTGTGTCCCTGTTTAAAATGATGGAAATGGCTCACATCTCTTAGAAAATTTTCTCTTGCAATAATATTGGAGATGAATTTAGATGCACTGTGGCAATCAGAACATACTTGAAGGTTGTTAACAACTCTAATATTTGTACTAGGGGCCATGTTTAACAAACCAAATGCAATTGCTAATTTTTTACTATGGTCATAGATAAATGATTCTTTATACCTTGTTGTCTTCATTTTCCAAGCCAATTTCTTCTACTTTTCATAGCTTTTCCATGTTTGTGGATGTGATCTATCTTCTACACAAAAAACATGTACCAGTTTATGGCCTTCAATCAAACTACATATAGGTATCCTTTTTATTCCTCTATCTTTCATCAATATCTTTACTATTTGAACCTGGTACAAATTTTTTAGAGAAGAACATTAGTTGCAACATTTTTAGGATCCAACTAAAAATGTAGTGTTGCTCGAAATACTCAACCTATATTCATATATGATCCACATGTACCACAAATTTAACTAGAATCTTAGTAATAATGTTTAGGGAGTCCTCAATATAGCCAACACGGGAAAGAAGGTAAACCATGCACACCTAATGATCAACTATATATGTAAATTGTAATGCAATAAGGGTTATCAAATGATCAGTGGAACTATTGCTTCACTCCTACTGATAATCAATTTTCTCCCAGATATGCTTCGTTGGGCCATCAGCGGGATGCGGTTTCATGTTCCCGTGATGGTTCGATGGGGATGTCATCAATGGAGTTTGTGCCTATCATTGAGACTTGGGTGGTGGTTCCACTAACCAGCTGATGTTCATGTGATTTTTGTGTGTGCTCAGTATTAGGATCTTGGTCATAATTTTAATTTTAAAAATATGCTCTAAAACCCTCATCGAAACCTTATTTTCATTTTCAAGATCAAATGCATCTTGTCACAAAAATACTTATAGGATAAACATTACTGTTACCTTTGGTTCATCTCGATAGTCCACAAAGAGAGGAAAATTCTATAAGTCCTATGTTGTTAGAATATGTGGATTAATTAGAAAGTAAACTAACACACCAATGAAACATTAGATTGAAATAAACTAATTTAGAAAAGAAAAATGCAAACTCTAAATAGCATTAGCTTCTTCAAATTCATCCCATTTTTCTTTATGTCCAAGGATTAGATTCAAGATACAAGCTCTTAGTTGGTTTAAGTAGTAGCTTGTAGAATGACAACTTAGGAGAACAAGACTGATGTAAAATGCATGTCCATTGCTAATGATTTAAGCTATGAAATTGAAGAACTAAAATTCTATGATATTGCTAAAATGTTGATATGCTGATTCAAATGCAACTATAGTAACTATGCATAAAATCTAGGATGAAATCTACTCACGAAATGGTTTTATTTATAGATTTTCGAAAGGCAAGAATCTAGTTGGAAAAGATCAACGATTGAGTTTCAAACCTATCAAGATGAACGGTGTGAGATTCTGGAAGTTGAGAGAAAGATGGAGAATGTTTTCAACCCACAAAACTATCTTCATTGAAAAATGGCGACAAACATGCTCTTTGTCTTTTCATTTATTGAAAAGTTAGTTGAAGTTTGAAGATAAATCCTAATTAAATAAATAAATTTATTTAATTATATGTGACATGTATTTTGGAAACTTCTATAATTAAATAATTAATATTTAATTATGAAGTGAAGGATGAATTAGAAGAATATTTCATTGTTCGAATTTAAATGTTCAAACTTAGAAATAAAATGATAATTAAATAAATAAATTATGAAATTTATTTAATTTAAATAAGAGGAATATAATAGCAATAATTAAATAAACTTATTTATTTAATTTAAAGTAGAAGAATTAGAAAAATGAATGATATAAATAAATAATTAAATTTATTTATATGTAGACGACTTTAGAATATTAATTAAATAGATCATATTTAATTAATTAATAGGTTTGATTAACCATGACAATTTTTAGATGTATACATTTTGCCCCTCTTTGAAGTGATGTGTTTTATCCATTGCTTCAAAGAATTTTACCCCTAATTTTGAAAAATTGATTGATGATGTTATATGCCCCCTCGAGAAATAAATCATGTGATTCAGGTGATACTAATGACGATTGAAAGAATTAAGATGATTTTGGAGAGAAACATCGATTTATCTCTCAAAATAGCACTTTGCATAGTAATAATAATAATAATTTCTCATTTTAACCCCCTTAAAATGTGGAAAAGGTGAAAAATCATTATCATTTGAACAATAGATATTTGAAATTTTCAGAACTTTGAGAGAGATTTTCATGATGTCGATCCATTATGAGGGCCACCGATTTGAGCGAGCTCACCGGTATCAGAGACAAGCTATGTATGGACCTCCAGTAAGATGATCTGATCCTTTGCCGTGAATTTGAAATCGTATTTTTGAATATTTTTTTGATTTTTTGAACTTTTAATATTTTTGCAATTCTATTTTAGCACATAGGTGTTAACTTTAGTGCACACGAGCCTATAGTTTAGCGCATAGATGATTAGTTTAGCACATAGATGCGTACGTAGAGAATTTTTGATTTAGTGCATAGGTTCTCAATTTAGCGCATTCATGAATAGATTGGCACATTCATGTGTAGATTAGTGCATTCATGTGTAGATTAGCACATCAGCCAAAATGGCACACCGGACCTGATAGAATATTGCATAGATTGTTCAAATAGCCCATAGGCTAGAAAATCGTATAGATGGAACAAAGTAGTGCATAGAATTGATAGATTAATGCTTTGATGGAATAGCACATTGAACCTCTGTTTTAGCACATCCATGGATAAAGTTGCACATTGATTATTTAGCTCATTGATAGACTATTTTAGCGCATCCATGAAATTTTGCCGAATTTGAATTTTTAAAGCGAAATTGATATGTGCTTGATGATTGTTGCTAGATTAGCCAATTGATTTTATGCTTTTGAATAACATCAAGAACAGAGTAGCCTGATTTGATAAATTTGTCTTCGTGCTTGAAGAACAAATAGTAATAAGTCTGATAAATTTGCTTTCCTCCTTGAAAAACAAATAGTAGAAATGATTGGATAATTTTTCTTTCCTGATTAAAAGAGAAATAGTAATGATAGATGTTGAGTCAATTGACTGTTAGAGTTGTTTTCATGTGTGAATGAAAAACAAAATGATAAATTTGCCTTCTTTCTTGAAGAAAAAATAGTAAAGATAGACTTGCTTTTGTGATTGAGAGACAAATAGTAGAAATGCTGATAAATTTGCTTTCCTACTTCAAAGACAAATAGTAATGATTGATTTGATATTGATTTGATTTAGTTGATGTAACATGATTTTCTTGATGCTTTATTTATTCCTTGCAGATTGATGTGATTTTTATTTTATAGGAGGATTTTAATATCCTCCAGATTAGAGAGCGATTTCCCTGGACATGGGACATGATTCCCAGACTATCTCAAGCAGAGATATGAGTCATTGCAAGATGTGGGTTGGGGTCTCTACTTAGGATCCCACAATATAGGGTCAATAGGGCACTGTTGACCACACTATCTCAGAGATGGCATAGTGAGCATAATACCTTTCACATGTCGACTGGAGAGATTACTATTACACCTGAGGATGTGAACAAGATTTTAGGCATCCCGATAGTTGGTGAGCTTGTGATCTATGATCACAAGGAGATTGGGGGGACAGATGCCTTGCAGAGAGTGTTTCAGGATCCTCATGCGGTTGGATATGATATTGCTTGGAGAGATATGGTGGAGATTTATGCCCCACTTCCGTCAGTTCTAACAAGTTTCATTGGTGGATTCCTTTATTCTGATCATAGGTCAAGTGGACTATCAGTAGGCTGGGGTCAGATTCTGGAGGACATGCTTCTCCACTAGATGAGATATGCATGGGGATCATGCATACTTTCCCATCTATACCATGATCTTCATCATGTTGTGTACACGGATGGGAAGAGTATCTCAACAAGAGTTACTCTTTTACAGATCTGGGCATGGGAGCACTTTGCTATTACTCGCCCCATTGTTCGAAGAGATCGCCCGTTGGGCCACCCTTATGTATATGCTTACACAGGTCCCCTTGTCCAGTTGATGCTGTGAAAGTTAGAGTACTGGCATAGGGTATTGGATGACATGGATACCATCATTTGGAGACCGTATCTTGATTGTGAGGCTTGGGATGAGGATGACATAGAGCTTCTTTTCTATGGGATAGCCAGGTTCATGATTGTCTAGACTTCCTTTATCATCGAGTGGTTTCTAGTTTTGAGAGTATTGAGATAGTACGGCTGGGTACAGATGATGCCACAGGGTGTGGAACACTATGCTAGATGCCAAGAGGATGTGCCAAAATGGGGTTCATTTATTAATTTTGAGGCGACTAGAGATGAGTATTTGGATTTGCAGCCAAATTTTTGGGCTATTCATCTTGAGGTTACAGATGCACATATGATGGATGATTATGCCTCCTATTTTTATGCACATTTGTTTTTGAGGTTTACCAGTCCAAATGAGCCTGCCCCACTGTTAGGTGGGCCAGTTATATGACGAGAACGACGACAGCCACAGGCATAGCTAGAGGCAAGACAACCACAGGGTCAAGCATAGGAAAGATAGCCACAGGGTCAGAATATAGGTGGGGTGGCGATGGAGGTAGATGAGGAGGATGATGAGGAGGAGGATTCAAATAGCTCAAAGGATAGTGGTGATGATCGGGATGATGGAGGTAGTGGGAGTGGAAAAAGATTATTTTTTGATGTTCCATTTAGGACGAGACCTTGCATAGCTAGAGTGGTGGATCAGTCGAGTACTTCGGCTCCACGCATCACTATTAGAGCTCTGTCATAGGGACAAGTGGACAACTTGCAGGAAGAGGTTTAGACTCTTTAGACTCAACTAGCATAGGTAGAGGCTACCATCAGTTAGTTATAGGCATAGGCTTCACAACCACCACTTTCCGACCCATAGATAACCTAACTCACAGCAGAGTGGAATAGCTTCAGAGAGCGATGCATTCAAGCAAAGGGAGTAGTAGAGAGACTCCTCAGGTCAGTTGAGAGCACCTCCATTGGAGAGGTTGTGGCAGAAGGACTTGAGACTACTTACTAGGCAGAGTACTACCAGATGAGATACTTTGAGGTAGTTCCGCCTGAGTAGAGGATAGCATATACGCAGTCAAGCACTCGGTCACAGACCCACTCACGTAGTCACACCAGGAGTGCCACCAGGAGTGTTGTACAACCTATTAGATGAGAGATTGGGGCTTTAGGTAGCAGAGATCTATAGAGACTGCCCACCTCTGGAGGCAGCAGCAGTCATGACCCACATCCAGACACCCCTCAGAGATGATTATTGATACATCTATTCATTATATTTGATATATCTTGTTAAAACATTTGATATCCTTGTATACCTAGATATTTGTTTTGATGAGATCTATGATATGCAGTGGTGATTTGATATGCATGTGTCATTGGTGGTTTATGATGAATGATTATGTATGCATGTTTATTTTTATATATTATGATATTTGTGGTTTCTATGATTATGATGCAATGATGATGCAATGTAAATGATTTAAGATTATACATGATATATGCAATATGTATGAATGTGTTGTTTATTTTTCTCAATACATGATGATGCAAATAATGTTTAATGTACATGGATAGTGAAAATGATTTAAATGAAATGATATGAAAAATTAATGATAACGAATGGTAAATAAATGATAATGAATGGTGATGCTAAAATATAATGATATGATAATAAGTGATGTCATAAAATGAAATGAATGAATGATAACGAAATGATACATAATGTAATAATACATAATGATATGATGCAATTGATGTAGAAATGAGAATGAATGAGTGATAACAAAATGAATGATAATGTAATAATATGATAATGTTAGAATACCTAATGATATGATGCAATTGATATGAAAATGATAACCTAAATGATGATATGAAATGGATGCAATCTTTATTTTATCAATGTATATTTAAGCAAACAAATGATGTGAAACGAATGCAAATGAAAATGTTGTGAAATGATATAATAGGAGATGAATGATCAATAAATGATATGTACTTAATGAATGATTATGCATATGAGATGATATGATAACTAAAGATGGATAATGATCATGATGAACTAAATAAGATTGAATAATAATGATATGATATGTAATGATATGAAAATGGAAATATACAAATGAAATGATAACCATAACCTGAATGAACAGTCATGATGAAATGATATGTAATGAATGATAATGCAATGTGATGCAATAAATGTCCAAGTGTACTCAATTGTTGTCTGAAAAGATATACGAGAATTTTGCCAATCTTCAAAAATCTACTTAGATAGCCCCCAAAATGCAAATCTAAATGAATCATGCAGTCCTAGAATGTAGTAATGAACCATTCTCCTGTTTGTCATCCCATGAACCAATGTTGTGCATTTTTTGCATCATTGAGCCTTTTGATATGTTGAAAGTTAGTACAAGCATCAAAGGGGATATTAGCACCAATGATGACCTGAGTATTGCTTTCATGATGTTTGATATAGAAAGTTAATACAAGCATCGAGGTATAATTGAACCAAGATGACCTGAGTATTGCTTTCATAAATAGACAAAATTTAACCATTTTCCTATGCAAATTCTTAAATGTCATCAATGATACGTTGTAGAGCATGTCCCATAAAAAATTTGCACAATACTAGTGGTTAGCTTACAGACAACAAGCAAAGAAAAATCATACTCCTTCCTTGTGATTCGAGTTCAGTACATCATTGAACGACTCCAAAGATATGATGTCATCAAATCTCAAAACAACAATCAATGTATGCTTTAAGTTTGTCATTATATTAAGATCATCCAATTTGTTTCAAGTTCCTTTCAAATAGTCATGTAGACTCAGTTTAATTGGACAAGTTTCTTGTTTCTGATGTTTTGATTCTTGACATATGTTGTTGCTCATCTACCAAAAAGCTCCAAGAAGTGAATTCCCCCCCCTAATGACCTTACACTCTGACTCCTGGTAGACAAAACTATTTCTAAGGATAACTGTAATCATCAAACCATGATGAAATCCTTGTCATTTCAAGGAGATGTTTGGATGTATTATGCAGATGTGATGACCAAGCATGTATGTGATGTTGATGAAAGATAGATATGCAGAATGTATCCCAATAGATGAGAGAGCCAAACAAAATCATAAAACAATGCCTATTTGTAAGGTTTGCACCATTTTTTTTTTTTGCACTTTTTCCTGATTTTATGATTTGTTTTTTTTGTTGTTACCAAACGCCTGTTTGCCAGGTTTTCATCAAGGTAACGATTTTTTTTTCTTTTTTTTTTTGTATTTTTGTTCTTTTTTATTTTTTTGTATTTTTTCAGGACCTTTTCTACTGTTTTTGATATTTTTTAGGCATAAAACTTCTTCAGGTGAATTTTGGTCAGATCTTTAAATACGTCCCCTTTTGATGTTGACAGCTGATATGCCCTCGATCCATATGCTGCAATGATAACGAACAGGCCCAACCAATTAGGTTCAAAATTTCCTTTCTTTTCCCGATCCTGCTGATTACGAGGGTTTTCCTTGAGAACCAAGTCACCCACTTGAAAAGTTTGTGGTTTGACTCTGTGATTGTAGTTGTGGGACATAATTTTTTGATATCCCTTTAAATGATTAACTGCAGTTTGATGCCATTTGTCATGCAGTTCTAGCTCTTGCAACCTTGATACTTTATAGTCTTCATCATTGATTAGCCCCTTTAGTGATACTCGAAGTGAGGGAATCTCAAATTCTAGTGGTAGAATAGCTTCTGCTCCATCGACCAAAGCATAGGGAGTAGCACCTATCAGTGTGCGAATACTTGTTCTGTATTCCCACAATGCTAGATTTAATTGGACATGCCAATCACGACCTGCCTCATTCATTGTTTTCTTCAAAATTTTCAAAATCATTTTGTTTAGCGCTTCAGCTTGAGCATTCCCTTATGGATAGTAAGGTGTAGAGAACCTATGTTGGATGCAAAATCTTTCACATAGTTCATCAACATCCTTATTTTTAAAAGGTCTTCCATTGTCTTTGATAATGGAGTTGGGAATACCATATCGACAGATGATATAGTTCAAAATGAATGAAGATATTTTTTTCTAGTAATAGTTGTTAGAGGAACAACTTCAATCCATTTAGTAAAATACTCAGTGGCTGTGATGATGAATTTGTGTCCATTTGAAGATGATGGGTGTATCTTGCCAACCAGGTCCAATCCCCACTAAGCAAAAGGCCATGTTATAGTGAAGGGTTGTAATTCCTAAGCAGGAGCATGAATGAGATTCCCATGAATTTGACATTTTGCACATTTCTTCACAAATATGAATGATTCCTTCTCCATGGTCGGCCAATAGTAACTGAATCTAACAAGTTTCTTTGCTAAGGTTAGTCCAATTGAGTGTGTCCCACAAATGCCACCATGTACCTCTTGCAAGGCCTTTTCTGATTCATCACATTCAAGAAATATAAGGAGGGTACCATCCAGACCACGCTGGTATAAGGTGTTAGCAATAAAGGTGTAACGGGAGGATTGACAAATGAAATTCCTTTTCTGATTTCTAGAAAAGTCTAAAGGTAAAATAGTATCCTTTAGGTAAGTGTAGATTTGACCATACAAGGGAGAATTAGAACTGGTTAAGTGGCAAATTATTTGAGTTTTTGGATTGTCATAGGTGGGAGAAAACAATTGTTCCACTAGGAAATCGTATCGTGCTTGATTCTCTAATAACTAGAGTAGAGATGCGATTGTAGCCATAGCATCTATAGCTTTATTATCAATACGTGGAATTTGTATGAACTTGATATCAACAAAGTATTTCTTGAAATCGTCCAACATCCTTTTTTTAAGGTATTAACTTGTCATACTTAGTGTGATATTCATCATTGATTTGATTTATAACAAGTTTTGAATCACCAAAAACTTAAAGTTCAGTGATTTTCCAGTCTACTGCAATTCTCATTCCAATTAATAGTGCCTCATATTCAACTAAGTTGTTTTTGCAAGGGAACATTAGCTGATAAGATTTTGGAATTTTATGTCCTTGAGGTGTAATAAAAATAATCCCTACTCCTGAGCCATGTTGAGTGTAGGAACCATCAAAATAGAGTACCCATGATTGCTTAATAGTTGTTGTGAATACATCAACATCAGGAAAATCAATGTGTATTGGGTGTTCTACTAGCATTGGTGCTTCTACTAATTGATATGCAATTACCTGTCCTTTTATAGCTTTGCAATCCACATAATGAATGTCAAACTCACTCAGGATCATGACCCATTTAGCTAACCTACTAGTTAAGGTTGCCTTACTTAGAAGATATTTGAGTGGATCAATCTTAGCCATAAGCTTTTTTGTATGAGCTAGCATATAGTGTCGTAACTTTTGAGAAGTGAATATTACTACCTAGCAAGCTTTTTCAATGAAGGTGTAATTTAGCTCAAGAATTTTCAAAGTTTGATTGATGTAATAGATTGCTTGCTCTTTTCCTGAGTTGTCTTCTTGTGCCAGTAATGCTCCTAGGGACACTTTTGTGGTAGAAATATACAATATAAGTTGTGCACCATGCACTGGTGGAATCAACACTGGTGGATTCATTACATATTGATTTATCTGATCAAACGTTGCTTCACATTTGTCTTCCCATTTAAATGGAACATTCTTATGTAAAAGATGAGTAAATGGTAAACTTTTATCTGCTAATTATGCAATGAGTCTTTTGATGGATTGTAAATGTCCCTGCAAAGAGCGTAGTTGACTAATGTTCCTTGGTGGTGGCATATCAAGAATTTCTTGTACCTTAGCTGGATCCACCTTAATTCCATTTTCTGACACAATATAACCCAACAACTTTCCAAATTTCACTCCAAAGACAAATTTATTTGGATTCTCACTTTGAGTAATTCCATTCTTTTAAAAAATTTAGATAAGATAGCTATGTGTCCTTCCCTGGTGTTAGATTTGGCGAGGAGATCATCAACATAATCCTCCATGAATATATGCATCATATCATGAAAAATCATTGTCATTGCCCATTGGTATGTAGCTCCTACATTCTTCAACCCAAATGGCATTACATTCCAGCAATAGGTACCCCAAGGACATGTGAACGTTGTTTTATCCTGATCCTCTGGTGCAATCCTTATCTGGTTGTATCCTGAAAAACCATCCATTAATGAATACATCACATGTCCAGCAGTCAAATCAACAATTATATCTATGTTTGGCAAAAGGAAATCATCCTTGGGACATGCCTTGTTCAAATCCCTAAAATCTATACAAATTCCAATTCTCCCATCTTGCTTTGAGACAGGTATGATATTGGATATCCATTCCACATAGTTGATAGACCGAATGAATCCGACATCTAAAAGTTTCTTTAACTCCTCTTTAACCAATAATGCAACATGTGGATGCATTTTTCTGAATTTCTACTTCACAGGATTTTCCCTCGCCATGATAGATAGATGATGCATGATGAGATCTAGATCTAATCCAGGGATATCTACATAGGACCATGTAAAACTGATTTGATTGTTCTTGAGAAATTGTGTGAATCCCGGTATTTCCTCTTATGTTAGAGATGCAGCAAGTTGTAAGACTTTGGGCTGTTTTGTAGTACCTATATTGAGTGCATTCATTGGTTCTATTAGATTAGAAGACCTTTCCTGGTAATGTTCTGGGAGAGTGTCAAGTTTCCCATCCTCCAATTCCTTTGAAAGGTTTTCACTATTGGATACGCTTTTTATTTTTCTCTTTTCTTGATCTAATACTACCTTTGTTAGGTTTTCACCATTAGATCTTTCTTTTATGTTATTTATTTCATAGCTGAGAAACTTGGCACTTTCCTGTCAAAACCTCTAATCGTGTGATTCCCTGGTGGAACTTGTTTCCGATTGGGATGAACAAAGGAAGTTTATGATGGTTTCGTCATTCGAAAAAGTTGGGATATCAATTGGTGCAATTTTTTCCCAATCAATGAGTTTAGGATGGACCAAAGGAAATTGATCATTAGGATGAGTAAGGTCACTGGCCATTAGTGTCATGATGCTATCATTAATGTCGTTATGGGAAAGGTCTAGGATGGTATCCTCCTGTTGATGATCTGTCTCACTTTGAATCGAATCGTTCTCACTTGATTCATGATTACTTAGTAGAACGTAATCAAGTGGAGGCCTTGAGCTTTCCCCATGTATGAATGTGGGTGTGAATTTGTGTATGAAATCCACCTATTTATCTCTCCAGAATTTATCATCAAAGATGGTGTCCCATTCATATTCATTGGAGTCAGTGTCAAAATTATTGTCTTGAATTCTCAAAAAAAATTCAGCTAACTCCTCATTGGATATTCTTTGTACTACTTCTTCCTTCGTATCTTCAACATATCCTAACCCAGTTTTATCCCTTGGGTGCATTGTTTTCAGTTGGATAGGTTCAAAAATACTTTATTTTCTCTTTCTAAAAGGGCCATTTCCATCATAACCCATTTTCTGCATGATCGCATAACCTTTTCCATATTGTTGTGTGGGTAACTTGACATGTTTTACTAATTCTTCATCTTTATAGAGCCAATCAAGGATAGCTCTATCTTCCATTTCATTTTCTTTGATAAATACCACATTAAACTTGATGATGGGAACTGAAGCTGAGGCTAAAGTTGCTATAACCTGTTGTATGGATGTTGATGGTTGACCATGGGATCTTGGGGATATGGGTAGATTAGAGAGACATAAGGAATATTCTCCTACCCCATTATCGTTCAATTTCAGCTTGGTACCAAAATCACTTATCATTTATCGTGCTTGCTCATTGTATTTGGAGGTGGAAATGGCCAAAGCCTCTCTATTATGTGGGACAAATGTGTCCTGAGTTTCTCTTAGGTTAGAGAAAGTTTGACTGCTAATGTGATCAACAGGTATTGTTACTTCTTGTCCATCATATGGAAAATTTAAGCATTGATGATAAGTAGATGGAACAACTTGCATGTCATGGATCCATGGATGAACCAAGAGTATGTTATAGGATAGATCCCGATATGGAACCTGACAAAAGGTATTATTCACAACAGGTCCCACTCTAATTGGTAGCATGATAAGGCCTTTGGAAGCTCTTTCCTCATCATCGTATGCCTTGATTATAATCTTCCTTCATGGACCCATAGATTCTTCTGAATATCCCAAAGCGAGGACCAATTTTAAAGTACAAATGTTTAATCAAGCTCCCTCATCTATTAGGACATGTCTAATTTGGGCTTTGTGAACCATAACCTCTTGGTAGAGTAATGAATTATGCGGATGGGTCATGGATGATTCATCCTTCTCAGTAAAGGATAAACACATGGATGAGGACAAGTGTCCCACCATGGCTTGAAATTTATTGATATCCAAATCATGAGACACAGTTGTATCAACAAGTGCTCTTTCCAGAATGTCCTTTTGTGTGGGTGATAATTTTAAGAGCTCCAAGATAGAAATTTGGGCAATGTTTTTCATAGTTGATCCACCAAATTGTATTGACTTGGAGGGGGAATTGTCGCCTTAGATGATCTTCCTTTTACAATGATTTTGGCTTGTCCCCTT
Organism: Sequoiadendron giganteum; assembly: GCA_007115665.2. Classification (NCBI taxonomy): domain Eukaryota; kingdom Viridiplantae; phylum Streptophyta; class Pinopsida; order Cupressales; family Cupressaceae; genus Sequoiadendron; species Sequoiadendron giganteum. Next base: position 326,191,349 of record CM021110.1, read on the forward strand.
GTTGTAGTGTTGACCTCTCGATATTCTTGCTTACCTTTGATTCTGATAGCATTGATTTTCTGATCATCAGTATAAATATGATTGATAGTAGTGTCATAAACATGATTAATATTCTTGCCTTTGTCACCCGAAGATTCCCCTTTTTGATAATTGGGGAGAGGATCCTTGAATGCCTGATGGTCATCAATTGTATTATGTCTCTCAACCATGATGGTACAGTTATCAATCAAATCCTGAACAATATTCTTTAACCCTTGGAAATTATTTGTCTTATAACCTTTACACCTATGATATTCACAAAAGTGGGAGTCATTCCACAATGGTGGTTTAACTCGAGGCTCATAGTATCTTTGTGCTGGCAATGTAATAGCATTTTGATTCAACAACTCTTTAAGAATGGACTCCAAAGACTGGCCCAAGGGAGTAAAACTCCGTCGATTTGAAAAATATGAAGATCTAGGCACATTTGAATTTTGATTATTACCAAAATTATTTCCATGATTATTGGTCACATTTCCTTGATTGGAAATATTTCTTTGGGTACTAGAATTTCCAGAATTATTGCTACATTGGACACCTGATACATTAAGAACAGTAGGCTTCACATTCACGTTGTTAGCATCTACTACCTCATCATTCACAACATTTTTATTTTGAGTCCAAAATCGTGACTTGTCATTGTTGTTACTATTTTTGTTGTTGTTGTTGTTTTGGACCTTTTTTATCGAGTTTCAAAACTCCACGCTTGACCAAGGCACCTTCAATAGTAATTGCATTTTCAATCAATTTTTAAAATGATTGAGGACAATGAAGGTTTATTATGTAACTCATCTCTTGATTCAGACTATCGATAAAGATCTCCATCTTCTCTATTTCAGGAACATGATAGGAGTATCTAGAAAAAACCCTTCTCAACCTTTGTAAAAATGTGGTGAAAGATTCCCCTACCTTTTGTTTCACTTTACACAAATCAAGCATGGTTATCTGGTGTTGGATGTTGTAGGAGTATTGCAATATAAATTTATTTATTAAATCCTCAAATTTTTTGATGGGGGGAGTGATCTTTGAAAGCCACTCCATGGATTGTCCACCTAGACTTTGTGGAAACAATCACATTAAGTAGGTATCTTAATGAGAAAATTCTAAGCTCATATTTTGAAAATCCCTTACATGTTCAATGGGGTCCGTTTTCCCATTATACCTACCAAATTTAGGGATTTCACAATGTTTTGGAAAAGGAATCATTTGAAGACTCATCTCAAATGTATATGGACATATATCATCCAAAACATACTTCTTTGTTGTACCCCCTTGGATTTCCTTTATTTTCCCTTGTAATGATTCTATCTGTTGAGTAAGGGCACTAAAATCATTAGGAGGAGGTTCTTGATTCTCTTTAATCCCTTCTGTATCAAAATCGGCAGCTAACTTAGCTCCTTGATTAGCTAATGAAGGAAATCCCTTTCCTTGTTTCGTTCCAAAATCCTTTCCATAAGAGTATGGAATTGGGGATCCTGTTCTGCTTCTTGGAGCTTCTCTTCTGTTAGCTCTTCAGTATTTGAATTATGAAAGAGATTATCTTCCCTATCACTATTGTCAACCATTTTGCTTAATGTACTTTCCCTTTCATCTCTTTCTATGTGATTTCGAGATCTTGTGACAACAGGCATAAGATTTTGTGAAATTTCTACAAACTTTGATCAAAAGAATGAAATAGTGCAATTTTTGATGGATATGAAAGTCAGAATAGAATGAAGATTCTATGACTTATGAGATTTCTAATCTTTAGCTCATGATTCCCTGATTGAAAGGATGATAATCCTATTTGCGAGAATTAAACCAAAGATCTAAAATAAAGATGATTTTGCACTTTGTGAGGTTTGATCGTTGCTTTGTAAAAATAAGGATTGTGATAAATGCCTAATGTTCTCGAGTTCTCTATTGCAGAAATTGATTAGGACAAGTAGAGTACATAGTTACAGGTTGGGGTATGTAAGAGGAACAAATATGCTGACTGTTATTATGCCTTTGATAAAGGGTTCTTCTTTGAAATAAATCTCGTGAGTATAATGGCTCTACAGCATAATCATCAGTGAAACCTTTAACAAAGTCGTGATATCGATGAATAAAGGTTTTTTGTTCAAGCAAGACCTTTAGACTTTGGTATAAAAATTTCCTCTTTTTCAATAACTTCTTATAACTGAGAGATTTATTTGTATTTCTAATCTTCTTCTCTAGGGACTTCTTGGAAAAATTTGCAAACTTCCAAACCCTGAGCATAGAAAAAGACTAGACTGAGATGACTGATTTCTGAGTGACAAAAAAATACCCAAGCTCAGAACATAGATTCGCTAAATTTTTCAGTAGATGCGCTAAAAGATCCAACCTATGCACTAGAATTTTGTAGGTATGCACTAAAACAGAGCACAAATGTGCTAAAACAGAGCATGAATGCACTGAAACAAATCACAAATGCACTAAAATAGAGCATGAATGTGCCAAAATAGAGCACAGATGTGCTGAAATAGAGCATGAATGCACTAAAATAGAGCACAGATGCGCCAAAATAGACTAGGGATGCGCTAAACAATCCAATTTTTTTTTTGAGACAGACATCTTTTGATAGTTTGATGTTTTCAGATGATCTTAATCTGATTCAAATGTGAAAAACATGGCATATAGTAGCAGACAGTTGTTTTGTAAATCCTAAAATGTAAACAAAGAGTGTATGTTCTTGAGATTTTCATGAGTATTGAAAAACATAAGCATTTCAAATAGACCCACTCTTAATTTGTCAAATAGGTCATCATAGGAATCACAACCCATAGCTTAAAATCGTGTCAACTCACATAGCCATGTCACCCCCTAGAGGGCGCCCGTGTTTTTGTCTTTTCCAGGTGCTTACTCAAGGTTAGATTTCTCGATCCCTTGAGCAAAAAATCCATGGCGATTATATGGTGAGTGTCTTGGGGGATAATTCTTCCCTCCCCTTGCACTGTGGTTGAAATGATGTTTGGATACTGACACGAATGGCTTTCTACACTATGGTTCATAGTAAAGGTTTCCATTCAGTGTGGCAATAGATAAACTCCCTTGGGAGACCTCCCAATCTTTAGAACAAAGATTTTGGGGATGGTTATCTTTCTCACTTCTGTTGAATACGGGTTTCCCCAAAATTCACTTTTGATTGGAGTGGGTTGGAAAACCTAGCTTTGGTTGTTCCCACTTAGGTCATTCCCATAGGGTGAGTACTTTTTCCCACTAAGACAGGCCTTCTAAAGGATGTAATAAAGCATAAATTGCATAAAATAAAAAAGGTAAGTCTGGTGTTCTGATCACCCAGTAAGGGGGAGAGCATATACCTATTACCTAACAATCACAAAAAACAAATGGTTCAATTTTAAATCCAAATAATAGTTTTCTATGCTAAGTGAAGATTTTGCTTCACAACAAACATTGGATTCATTTTAACCAAGCAAGAATGATGTTTGGTGACTATCCTAGGATTGATATTTTAAATGTCTATCCTAGGATTGCTTCATTTTACTTTAAAACTTAACTGAAAAATCCTATCCGTGGATGGCATCAGAATCAAAATTTAATTTTTACAACCTCTGTATGCACTAAAATAGGCCACCAATGCACTAAATGAACAAACAACAATGCACTAAAATAGTCATTAAATGCGCTAAAAGAACTAGTGTATGCGCTAGAACAGGCCACCAATGTGCCAAAATAGTTTGTCCTATGCGCGAAAACAGAGCTCGTATGCGCTAATCCAAGGCTCATATGCGCTAAACCGAAGCTTTAGTTTGTCACTTGCCAGAAAAACCAGTGACAAAAAGATTAAAAATGGGGCAAAGCCCCATGGTGGGCGCAAAAATGTGTTGTTAGAATATGTGGATTAATTAGAAAGTAAACTAACACACCAATGAAGCATTAGATTGAAAGAAACTAATTTAGAAAAGACAAATGCAAACTCTAAATACCAGCAGCTTCTTCAAATCCGTGCCAATGTTCTTTATCTCCAAGGATTCGATTCAAGATACTGGCTCTTAGTTGGTTTAAGCAGCAGCTTGTAGAATGACAACCTAGGAGAACAAGATTGATGTAAAATGAATGTCCATTGCTAATGATTTAAACTATGAAATTGAAGAACTAAAATGCTATGATATTGCTAAAATGTTGATATGCTGATTCAAATGCAACTATAGTAACTATGCATAAAATCTAGGATGAAATCTACTCACAAAATGGCTTTATTTATAGATTTTCGAAATGCGAGAATCTAGTTGGCAAAGATCAATGATTGAGTTTCAAACCTGTCAAGATGAATGGTGTGAGATTCTTGAAGTTGAGAGAAAGATGGAAGGTTGAGAGAAAGATGGAGAATGTTTTCAACCCATGAAACTATCTTCATTCAAAAATGGAGACAAACATGCTCTTTGTCTTTTCATTTATTGAAAAGTTAGTTGAAGTTTGAAGATAAATCCTAATTAAATAAATAAATTTATTTAATTATATGTGACATGTATTTTGGAAACTTATATAATTAAATACTTAATTTTTAATTATGTGAGAGGTGAAAAAGATACGTAATTAAATATTTACAATATTTAGTTATGAAGTGAAGGATGAATTAGAAGAATATTTCATTGTTCGAATTTAAATGTTCAAACTTAGAAATAAAATGATAATTAAATAAATAAATCATGAAATTTATTTAATCTAATTAAGAGGAATATAATAACAATAATTAAATAAACTTATTTATTTAATTTAAACTAGAAGAATTAGAAAAATGAACGATATAAATAAATAATTAAATTTATTTATATGTAGATGACTTTAGAATAGTAATTAAATAATTCATATTTAATTAATTAACAGGTTTGATTAACCATGACCATTTTTAGATGTATACAAGTCCATCTCTCTCAGATTTGTTACCTAAGGTTATTTCATCAACCTTTTGGCCTTGTTTCTTGAATTGCCTCTATGTATAGTTTTTGTTGCCATTAGACAAAAGATAAGGAAGTTGTGAACATACACCAATTTTAGTACATTTTTTTAAATCCAATCTGTTTCTTTTCACAAAATGAATGGAATCCATAAATACTCCAAGTTCCCCATGAAAAGAATATCTAGCAACCTGTGAAATAAATTGTGTGGAAAATCTTTGCTACTCAGGTACATGAATGTCATAACATTCCAAATATCTAATGGGATTTGTGGTTTAAGTTCTATCATATAAGTTACTCACTGATCCAAACTTACTTTGAGCAGAACAAAACAACTTTGTTGCTCACATGACCCAGTACTGGGACTGAATCAAATCATAGAAAAACCTTTTCTTTCTACAAAGAGTGGCATAGATATCCCACTTTGTTCATTGTGAATAAAAACTAATTCTCATCTGAATTGAGTGAAATAATGGGTTGCAGCTTGTTACAAAGGAACCATCTTGAGGTAGTGTCACCCTCGTGAACAAACATTTTCTTCAAGAAAAAATAGGAATATCATATAATAAGATCAATTGGTGGGTGCAACCTCATTTACAATTGTAGGTTTGTCACATTCATCCTTTAGAGTCCCAACTGATCATGAAAAACTTGAGACAACTTCATCATCTTCAACTAGCAATATATACTCCAAAAATGAAAATCAATGCCTTCTTAACTACAATGACAATTAAATCCTATGTGCAAGGCCTAATACCTACAATCTCTAAAGATAATTACTAAAAAAGAAAGCAAGTTACTGGAAATAAAGTTTTCAGGAAAACAAAATTAATGAAACGATTTGTGAATCTCATAATAAGTCCATCACGATTTTCACCCCACAATGCTAGTGAAGGGATAACAAATGAAAAAATGTCAGCCCTAATATGGTGTATTGAAAAAAAAATTAATTAATGAACAGTCCATGAAATTTTCAAATGCTCACTAATCTGCATGATCCAAATATCCATGTTAGTGAACTGAAACAAAGCACTAGAATGCCAATGACTTGATTTACCATAGGATTCTAGATTTGGGCCTTATAACCTTGATTAGTTCACCTAATCAACACGTCATATTTTGAATGACAAAATTTATGGATAATTGAACTTCCTCCTGAACCAATTCTCGCAATTAAAGATAAAATAATAATGTTGACTCCATGGTATGGCCACCCCACAAGACCACATATCCATCAAATGTAGTATAAAGACCTTAAATGATGATAAATACTCACATCTACAACAATTCCATATTAATTATTGGCTTCATCACCCCAAGAAAAATAGCATCCATCTATTTGTTGATCAAGTTGATTGATATAGCCCTTGGAAATGGGAGTCTCATGTCTCAAATAAACATCACCCAACATGGTGGAGCTAAAATCCAAATATTTTTCCTCTGAACACCTAAAATGATGTAGTATTATCAAACACAGCCTCATCAACACTTGAAAGATCCATAAAAGTCATGTTTAAAGGAGAGCCTCCAAAATAAAACTAGGTGTCTTATCTTCATTTGCACCAGATAATTGGACAATAGTGGGAGTTCCAATGCATGTTGATGCATCCTAAAATGAAGCCATCTCATCAAATATGTCATCTCTCTGAATGATGATTTAGATTTTACCATGATCTCATGATCGCCAGACCTTTGTTTCCTTTGCATAGATTTCCATTGTGCACTTGCAGTTCTTGCAATCAAGATTTTTCCTCATTTCACATTTAGTATGGACCCAAGCCACAATCAAACATTCTATAGTGAACAAAACTTGGCTTCCTACCACACCATTTCAATTATACTACCACATCACAAACAACTTCCATAGGAACCTTGTTATGATAGCAAATACAATAAAAGACAACTTTGCACAATGAAATTGCCATCTCAAACCACACATATCCATCATGGTGAGCTCCTCTTGTTCCACAACCAACAAGGAGCTCAATAAAATAAAAGACAAAGTCTTACCTTCTTCTCTTATCAAAGTTCAATTAGAGAAAAATGTGGATAGAAATGAATCATATGGTGGCTTCAAGTTCTCAAGGATGATCTTAATGATCTCACCATACTTTTTTCATACTCCTTTCTGCACTCCTCTAATTTAAATAGATCATCCTTCACATGAGCTAGATAGTCCACAATTTTTTCAAACACTAATGGATCAAATGTATATGGTTCATGATTCAATTTGTAAATACTATATTTATATATGTATTGGAACATATTGTTTAGTAGATCTAATATATTATCTGGGGTTTTTGACACCTTAAATGAATGCCAAGGTTTGTTGCAATTTGGTTTAGCGAAGTTTGTGTTTCTTGATCTTTCAATAGTAGTAGGCACCCCTAAAAAAAATTCTTGAAGTCATCTGAATGGATATTTAGGGGTTGTGTCCATTTAAGTATAAGGTATGTTAGTTTTTACTGGTTACCTTGTTGAATAATGTTATAATTGTTGTCATATTACAAAGAGGTAAATGATAATGACTTGGTAGATAAAGCTAACTAGTGGTTATATGGTTGTCAGTGGCTAGTGTTGGATTTTACAATAAATCAGTCATATGAAAGACTTTGGAGGGGTCCATATCCCAAAGGTTTTAATTTTTTTAAATAGGAAGGCTAATTTATGAAAACCTTGGAAGTAAGAAATATATATAGAGAGAGAGAGAGGCAAAGAAAAGGCTAATTTATGAAAACCTTGGAAGTAAGAAATATATATAGAGAGAGAGAGAGGCAAAGAAGAAAACTGGAGCAGGTTGTCAGTTTTTTCTTAATTTGAGTTCAGTTGTATTTCATTTTTGCAAGCTCATCAAAATGGACACTAAAGTGTTTTGTCCATTTTGGTATATATTATGTAGTTAATATTAATTTTTTGAATGATATCATAAATGATACATGATTACAATATTTAGAGTTAAATAATTTTATTAGGTACAATCACCAACCAATGGTTATATGCATTTCTTGTATTGGGTTTGATTTGAAATGAATTGGTCACATGCAAGACTCGATAACTCAAAAACTTAAATCTTCAAAGTCTAAAAGGTTTTTATTGAAACCTTGGAAAGGGAAAAAGAGAGGAATAGCAAGTTAATTGGATGAGGCAATCAGTGTTGTCTAATTTTAGCTTCAGTCAAATTTTATTATAATTTCTTTTGAGGTGATCCAAACAATGCTCATTTTAGTGTTTGGTATTCGGTAATTTTATTGTTATGGGAGCTTTAATATGTGGAATCTCATGTTAAATGGATAAAATATATATTAAATTTCATTTTATAAAATATAAATGATGAATTTCCCTACCAATATTACATTATGTAGTGTTTCTACAGGTGCTAATTGCATAGGTCTTACAAATTGAAATGTGACTACAATTAGAAAGATAGAAATAGATTATCGAAATTTCCACAAATGAATAAAAGTACCACATGCACATGCACACACACTTCACATAGAGATACACATTCAAACACACACACACACACACACACATCTTTCTAGATGGTCCTCAGTTTTCAGGCTCTTCTCTACAGTTACTTTACTCTCTTACTTCTCAACTAAAATTGAATGTACTTTTGAGTCTTGTTGGCTTGCTTTTGGTTGCTTGTAAACATTAATATTATTTTTTTCTAATTATATTTCTATTTCAAAAACTAATGTTTAAATAGATCTTAATGTAACATTGGTTGGAAATTTTCCATATTTATTTTACAAAAGGGACTGTAGTAGACATTTCATCTGGTGAGGATGATAGTCACCTGTTAATCATGTTCAACATTTTTCTAGTAAGAACTATTCCTAAAAACAATCATGAGATCTATGAAATTTAATTCCATTGTGATAGTCAATCACACTTTTTTTCGTATATTTTACTTGGTGATTGATTATACTTGAAATTCGTGATAGGATCAATGTGTACAATGTTGCAAACACCTTTTTACTCTATGTTTTCTATACCTAATATGTAATTGGTTTTTTTTTTGCATTGGAGATTGATTTTAGTAGCATCCTACTTTGTCATTCTTCCAATTTTTATATGGTTTATAAAATTTATGTTGTTACGTTCATTTTTCTGTAGGTTTTAATACAATATCTGCATGAGAAACTTAATCTTAGTAAGGTATGATAAAAAATTTCCATGTATTATTATTCTAATTAAATAAAGGAAATTGATTCTTTTGAATTTTTTATGAGATATAAGATCCAATAGTGAGATGGATTGGAATTTAAAGGAGTATGAATATGGCCATAATTTAATTATCTATTGTGTTGTGTTGGCAAACTAAAAAAGCAGTATTACTGGAAATACTCAGCCTATATTCATATATGATCCACATGTACCACATATTTAACTAGCATCTTAGTAATAATGTTTAGGGTGTCCTCAATATATCTAGCATGGGCAAGAAGGTCAACATGCACACCTAATGATCAACTATATATGTAAATTGTAATGCAATAAGGGTTACTGACATGTGAAGTATGTGTAGCCCTCATCCACTAAACCTGCATGACTGCATGCATCTAGAACCCAACCAAAACTTACAATGTTAGGATGTGTTCCAGGGTGCTTCATTAATTCAAAGATTTTGAGAGGTTCCTTGCAAAATCCATTTTTTTCATATGCTGAAATCAATCATTTCATTCCATGAGATGACATCTCTTCGAGGAATTGTGTCAAGCAATTCAGGTGTTTTATCTATGATTCCACATCTTGCATATATATCTACCAAAGCATATCCTGTTGGTGTAATTAATTATCTAATTACACTTTATTAAGTTTACTTAGGTTTTGCCTAGGTAATAATTAGTTTACTTAATTAATAAGTAAGCTTTATTTAGTTGAGCTATTTTTAGGTCAACATTAGGGTTGCATACATTTATTTTATAAAGAAAATCATCTCTTGTAATATCTTAATTCAAAATATATCAATTTTCACATCTTCATGCAAAGCTCTTGCTTTTTATTGTTTTTCTCTTCTGTGGAAGGCCTTTTGGTTTGCATGTCTGATCTTGTTTTATAACATGGTATTAGAGCCTTGGCATGCAACCCCTTCTCAAATTCTGGAGAAAATCATTGCAGAGTTCGTTCGAGGTTACTCAAGGATTTCATGCCTTGAGCCTATCTATGTGGCATTTTGGATCAAATCGAGCTTCACCATTGGATTTAGAGCACCGGAAAAAGTCAAGATTGGCTTTCATTTTTCAGATTTTGGTCATCATTTTCCAGATCTGTGACAGTTTCAAATTCGGTGATTTTTTGGAAGTTCTGGGGGTAGCCTATTTTTCGGAGCATCTTGGAGCAAAATGGACACTGCCATTGCGTTCGTAGTGGCTAGAAACCCTAAGATTGCCTTTCATTTTTTCAATTTCTGAGGAAATTTTTTTTGGCTAGGGAGGTCGTACAGCCTCCCTGACATGCTTCATGAGGCAAATATTTCACAAACATTGAAAAAAAAATCACAAAAAAATATGTTTTTTGGGACTACCATTGACACCTCTAGTTTACACATCGGGTGCCACCACCGCGCCACCAGGAATGGTGGCCACCACCATGCCACTAGGAGTGGCAGCCATCACAGTTCCACCAAGAGCAGCTGCCACTAGGCGGCACCACCAAATCCTGTTGCCCTCCTTCGATAGCCCTCGCGGGCTCGGCCAACAGACGTCGCGGTCACATGGGGGACCGGGCGCTATGCGCCCAGCCCCTAGCCGCCTCCTGTAGAAATCACGTGGTCATATGGATGACCAGGGGCTCCACCCCATCCCCTAGTCTACCAGCCCCTAGTTGCGCATAGGACCAGGGGCCGAAATTTTTTTAGCCCCTTGGGCTACCTTCAGGCCATATTGGCCATTTTAGAGCACCTTTCACTAAAACGGGCATAACGTTTGCATACGGAGTCAATTTTTTGCAAAAGAGATATTTTTGGAAATCTGGTTCTAAGCCCATTCTATTGGTATAGGTATTTTTTCTTGATGATACTCCAGTTTTATTTTGCAGGTCCTTGAATGCAGATGTTGTTGTTTTCACTCGAGAGGGCATATCTTTTGACTCGGTGATCCTTTTTTCGCCATTCTTGCGGCATTGGAAAGCTGATTCAGTACTCTACACAGATCTAAGGTATATTTTTATTTTATATTTATGCATGTTTAATAATTATATCCTTTTGGAATCATTAGATATTGCAATAAATGACCTGATATAAAGTTCCATCAGGGGGGTTTCTTGCATAATAATTTGATTAGAGTGTGCATGCACTTTGATCTTCTTATTTTTTGATGACAACTCGCATGGGTTGTATTTGGTTTCTTAGTTTCTTTTGGCCACATTTTGTCTTAGCTTGACACATATCAGATTCATATTAGTACACACTTTATATTGAGAGCCTATGGTTAATGATCCGCATCGAATCCATCTCAGTTTGAGGGCCACTAAATTTGTGGTTAATGTTCCAGAGTCTTTATGGTACTTGTTCCCATGGAATAGTTTTAGTCTCAATTTGGCATCGACATCGAGATACATGGCTTCTAGATTCCATCATTCATTTTATCTATTGTTGCTTCATAGATTCCAGGGTTGTTCCCGTTTGGAGTTTTCGAGTGTTCTGTGGCATCGGGTGTGCTGTTGCATTATTATGATTCTGATATGGTTTCTTGTAAACAGAAGTATCTTTCCTTACTTTCCGAATTTTGGTTCCAGTGTTACTCCGCAGTGTTCTTCTAGTGCTTCTTTGTAGCAGGTCATCTCATTGAGGAGGGGTTTGTCCCACTAGGTTTTCTCCTCTTTCTCTTACTCTTTCATTGCATTTGTACATGGGTTCCTAATCAAGCCTTGTTTCTGGGACCCATTAATGCTTTCTTGCATTCATCTTAGTTCTAGGTGCATTCTCTTTTAGTCTCCCTAAGTTGCACTTAAGGGAGGGTGTTGGTGTAATTAATTATCTAATTACACTTTATTAAGTTTACTTAGGTTTTGCTTAGGTAATAATTAGTTTACTTAATTAATAAGTAAGCTTTATTTAGTTGAGCTATTTTTAGGTCAACATTGGGGTTGCATACATTTCTTTTATAAAGAAAATCATCTCTTGTAATATCTTAATTTTGAATATATAAATTTGCACATATTCATGCAAATCTCTTGCTTTTTATTGTTTTTCTCTTCTGTGGAAGGCCTTTTGGTTTGCATGTTTGATCTTGGTTTCTAACATATCGAAATATAACATCTGACAAAAATTCCCCTACTATTATTCTTTGGTGCATGTTCATAGCCCATTCCAAAGCTCCTATTTTGACACAGGTAGGGAGAACTCTGGCAAAAAATTGGCTTTATACCTGCCAATTGCATTCATTTGAAAGTTTCGAAAGCCTTTTAAACAAATTTTTTTTTGCAAAACTTGCAATCATTTCTTTCCATGAGATGACATCTCTTAAACGCATTTTGTCAAACAATTCATGTGCCTTTCTTATGCTTCCACATTTTGCATGCATATCTGCCAGAGCATTTCCAACCATAATATTTGATAGAAATCCACCTTTTGTTATGCTTTGATGGATGTACATGCCCTATCCAAATATCCCATTTTATTATAGGTAGGGATTATGGTAGCAAAGGTTGTGGAATCTAGCTTTACACCTGCCAATTGCATTTTCTTTAAAGTTTCTAAAGCCTTTTCAACAAATCCATTTTATGCATATCCCGCAATATTGTAATCCATAGACCACATTTCTTATAGGGATACTATCATGTATTTTCTATGCATTGATGGATATTCATATCTTGTTTCAAAGCTCCCATTTTGGCACAGGCAGGGAGGATGTTGGCAAAGGTTATGGAATTTGGCTTTACACCTGCAAATTGTATTCGCTTGAAAGTTTTTAAAGCCTTTCCACCAAATTCATTTTGTGCATATATATTGTAGATGTCCTTAAGCTATATTATAAAGGTGTATATACAATTTGAGATCAATTGATAATATGAGACATGTAATATTTATTTTATTTACATTTTACTTAAGATATAATTTTATTGCATTGCTAAATTTCATAGTTCAATAATTGGGATTCTCAATTATCTTGTATACCCAAAGTGTATGTGATAGAAAGAAATTAGGTAGTCATGTAAATTAGTTTGACAATTTGAATGATCTGAAGTTCATAAGTACATAGTGATAAGTTTTGAAAAATAATATAATTTCTTCTTGCATTTATCATAGAAACAAAGGCCTCTTTTGATTGTAGTAGAGGATGTATAGAGTGAAGCATTGGCTACTTTGATATTTGAAATTGATGATATTTTTACTAAATTGATAATTTTTGAAGTTTCTTTTTCTTTCTTAGTTTTTGAGTCTAATTAATAAGTTTAATGTTGTCTTGCAACTTCCAGGTGAGTATGTTGATATGATAAAGTGTAGCATTGGCGATCCTCTAAAAGTTATCAGAATCGCATTAGTTGATGATGAAAGGTATAACTATTTATATTTATTATAATTAGTGGAACTTACAACTACAATATCTAATAAAAGTCTACTTCCAAATATGATTTTGATGGATGTTATATCTAATTGTAATACATTCACTATATCTAGAGCCTAAGTTTAGGGTGCCATAGTTGGAAAAGGAAAAGAAAATGTTTGAATTTTATCCTCTGTATTATTTGACTTTTTTGAGTTTCTGATGTGCAAATTTTGAAACCTTATTTTAAAGCTACAACTCCAAATTGGAGAAGTGAAAGGTGAATACCAATGAGGAAGAGTTTGGAGGAGCCAAAACCAATAGCGATTGGAAAGTTGTGGATTTGTAAGGGGATTAAATGGGTCGAGCCCCTATAGGAGGTCACTGCCTTTCCAAAAGTACCGTAGTTAAGGAAGGGGAAAAGAGTATACGTATATGAAAATAGGAGTATTTTGCTTATATAGTGTCTATAAGTTGTATATTTTCACTGAGACATTGAATGTAACCAATGAGATTTTGATTGTCAAATGAAGCTTAATGAAGTAAATTTTTAGAGTGGTTTTTTCTCCACTCATAAATACTTTGTTGTGGCTCCTCTTGATTTTTAATTTGTTTGTGTTTTTGTTTGATCAATCATATTTTTTCAACAAATTTAGTCTTCATCTCATGGTGCTTCCTCAACATTTGAGTATCTATGATACTTTAAGTTTATATGCATAAATTTGTGAGGATTGATTAAGTTAGATTTGATTTGTAATGACTAAATCTATGACTAAAGTAATGACTAAATTAATTACTAAATATATGACTAAAACAATGAATAAATTAATGACTAAATATATGACTAAAGTAATGACTAAATATATGAATAAATTAATGACTAAATATGACTAAAGTAATGACTAAATAAATGACCAGTTAACAACAATCAATGACTAAATTAATGACTAAATATATGAATAAATTAATGACTAAATATATGAATAAATTAATGACTAAATATCTGAATAAATTAATCACTAAATATATGAATAAATCAATGAATGAATATACAACTAAATCAATGACTAAATCAATGACCAAATCAATGACTAAAAATCAATGACTAAAATAGTTTAGTCATAAATTTGGTCGTGTTATAAATGACCAGCAATAAAATACTAAGAGTCACATCACTAAAATTAGTCATTTATATGGAATTTTTAGTAGTTTATTTAGTCATATATTGATGTTTATGTACTAGTGGCATTCTAGTTCGGATATAGATGGGTTGTACTCCAAGAATCCATCACATGTTATATGTTCATCCAATGGCAGAAGAAAAACCTCATGAGTACTAGTACAATTAAACTCTTCAGGCAATAAGGATTCCCTTAGGTCAATCTCACAAATAGGTTCATATTTATTAAGAGAGAAATTAATATTTTCACGCTCACTATCCTGGTCACCCACCTTCAAAGGTACATTAGCAGTACTTGCAAGTATGACAATATCATCATCTACATTACTAGATGGATATTCTTCTTCTACAAACTCTTTATCCATTTCTTGAATAAACACTCGATTAATAACAATAGGAGGAGCACCACTATCATCCTAGGACATCATATTTTTCATATATTCATATTTAGCCTCCTCAACCATCCTGATCCAACCAATTATTTGATCAAAATCCTGAGGTTTTAACACCTTAGGCAAAGTACTAAGCCTTGGCTCATAAATTTCATAGAATAGGTCAATACAAATTGAATCTCTAGGTTGTAACCTTATAGGGATCTCAAACAAGGAATCCAATAATATTGCTAACAACTCATAGGGTAGTTCCCCTTCATGTCTCATACTAGATAATCTAAACAATGTCTGATCATTATTACTCAAATTTTGTTGTATCTCCTCTTGCATCCATTAATGATTAATATGTTGTGATGATGAACTAGATAAGACATTAGTAAAATAATCATTGTAGTCATCCTTTTCATCCTCAACTATTCCATTTATATGGCGTGCATCAAAGAAACAAACACTTGCGGCCATATAACCCCTCATCATTGAAAATTTCATGATATTTTCAATATCCATAGAAATGAGAAAGTCCTGATGTAATGTTTTGGGTTCTTTATCCATTTTCAAATAACTCATATCATTATAAAATGCACCTTGATATAGAATTAAACATTTTGCATCACAAGGACTTAAGTGTTCAAGGATACCTCTTACTGCTTTTATGAATCTCAAGTTAAAAGAATGAACCATCTCATCCTCATCCTTTCATATTTCCATAAGTATTTTTCTTACCTTACTAGGACTAACCCTTTCACCAAATTGTTCCAGTAATGCTATCATGAATTCATTCCATGAAGTTACATAATATACTAGAAAATATGAGAACCAGTCCCTAGAGTTTTCTTTTAAAGACTGAGCAAAGAGCTTCTTGACAAAATCCTTGTGATCTATCTCAAAGTCAGCCATCAAATCTATGAATACACTTAGGTGTTTAGAGGCTGACTCATCACTTTTCCTTGTAAATTTAGGAAAAAATTTCCTAATATCATTAGGGATCTTCTTTGGAAAACCTTGAATACCATTATAACTTAATGACTTATATCTCTCAATAGAGAACTTCTTTTGATGGCACAATAAGGGCTACATGACTTGCATATTTTTACTTGATGTTAAACAAGGAGATACAAGGGATTGATACATTTCTCTTGTATCCTTATTCCACCTTCAAAAATTAACATCTCAATCAAAAATATACTATCTCATTCTTTAACTTTAATCATAATTTTAAATCTCAAACATATCCATGCTTTAAAACCTTTTAAGATGTACCATTCATGAGTAAGCATACTTCTTCAACCTTACTAAAATACTACACATTAAACCCCAAGAGTATGAAAAATGACTATTATTCCCTTTATTTGTGATTAATTCACATAATAGGGAAGCATAATTTTCACCAAACCTTTTCAACATATCCTTCTCATAAATTTAATTCTTCTTAAAAACCACCGCAGGGGAATAATTCCTGGATATGTTATAACCATTCTTGAATTGTGTCCCTGAGTAGTAAATCTTGCAGATCTGGAACCCTCTTTAAGCTTTCCTTAGGTTCCTACGCATAGATTCGCCACCTCCTTTATAGAGGACTAATTTTCCGCAATATGAAGTTTCTTTCATCAATAAATTCCATTTCAACCCTCCTTAATCAATAGAGTCATACACAAGTCTTTTACACTTTCTTATTTCCAACAAATTTTTATTCCATTTTACTGGAATCTCTCAAAATAATTTACACTATTACAAAGAATTTCAGGAGTTGCCACCTAATTCTAGTGGGAATTTCAACAAATATTCATGAAATTGTGACATATCTTGACAACATGTGCATGACACACAACAAACTCCTTCAATATCCCAAATTATTAACTCATTAACAAAATTCTAGGCTAGGCAATATAATTACTTTGAATCTTAAGGCAAAATTATCTTCTATCAAAAATTTCTCAAATCCATCCCCAGTAGAGTCACCATTTTTGTTGGTGACTTGGATGGGAAAATAAGATTTCAAATTTTTCAATCTCCAGTTAAAAATAATAGTTCAATATTTTAATGACTCTTTAACAAGATAGTCTACAACCAAATTTCTGACTGCATTCCCTAGTAGAGTTGACATTTATGTTGGTTATTTTTATGAACCAAACTTGATCTCATCCCTCACCTATGAATCTTCTAGAATTCAATAATTAGTAATGTTGAGGATTGGCCAACACATAAGTAAGGATTTGAAGGCCCCTACTTCTTCACTATGGGCTTTGTGAGACCCAAGAGGGTAATCCTAAACATGCTCATGTGATATTCCTTAAACAAGAGCATTTCTACACATAGATGAATTCCTCCAAAGTGAAAATGGTAAACATGATGGAACTTCAAATTTTTTCTCTTTGACTTCCATTTTATCTTGCCTTTGTCTTGGTCTTTCATATTGTTTGGGAAAAACCTAAGGTTGGGGTTTTTATTTTTTGCCTTCATGAAAATCCTCATTTTAAATGTTATGCCTTGGGTGGGATCTATTTGGCCATTACCTTTTTGGAGTGGGTTTTAAAACAACTTATGCCCCATCGCTTCCTTTAGGCTAGGCCCCTTTTCTGATTTATTGTTTTAATTTTTCTACTTGACTTTATTACTCCCTAAGTCTAGGTTGGCCTATGCCCCATGTTTAAAAACAACTTAAGCCATTGTTTGTCATCGACCTAGGTGGTGTCCCCTTGTCCCTTTAATAAATATTTTATATTTTGCAGGGAACAACTTTAAATGATCGTTGATCAACCATCGGTTGATCTCAGGCATTCCCCACAATCCCATGATGACCCCACCATAGAGTCTCAACCGATTGCGATATCACGGGCAAGCACCACGTGTCTCAGCTAGTGGTGTTGGAGAGATGATGAAAATGCTATAATATATCTATCAGGTTTTAATATGTTGTATGGCGGGTTACTAAAGTGGCTATGAGATGCACATGCTCCAAATCAACGAAGATGTTATAATCTTGATGGAAAATTTGTTTGATGGTTATGTTCAATGCTGGTGACTGTTTTGAGTGAAGATGATTGTCGATGGTGGAGATCAATGGTTGTCCACCATCGTGTGATCAAAAGTTATGAAGTTTTTATTGATCACGATATCACAGGTGGCTGTCATGTGTATTCATTTGGCGATACATAATATGGTGGGCCCTTAGTGCTGAGATGGAGATTGTGTTCACCTATTTTGAAGGTAGTCATTCGATGATCTGATGGAAGTGAAGGATCGACAGTTGGAATTTGAATTCGCATCAAATGTGATTTGAGCCATTGGTGCGGCATGCAAGTAAGCTTTAATGGCGGATGAGATGTCTATTGGCTCAATTTAATCGACATAAAGTGATTTTCCTTTGCTCTATTTTCTCACAAAGTATTCAAGCACCTTTGCGAAGCAGTTTCAGAGCCAAAGATGAAGTTACGAGTTATCACAGCAAGGATTTTGGTTTTCTGCAAAGCACAAATGCCGTGAGTTGTTTTCTATGCTTCCTAGTTAATTTGATTGAGATTTTGGGGAAAGTTGTGGTGTGCTTGTCAGAAAAATTGTTGATATTTTTTTTAGGGCTATTGGTTAGTTGAATTGTGAGAAATTACAAGCTTATTTTTTGTAATTTCATTTTTTGTTTAGCCCTAGTCTGTTGAAAAATTTGGAGTTAAGGAAGCCCTAGTTTACCTAAGATGGCACTGCCAAAGCAACATTCTGGATATGTTGATTATTTGCAAAGGAATTTGTATGATGATTTATTGGATTTATTCCCATTGTCAACTAATGATAGGAAGAATGGGTTGGTTTTGATGCATGGAAGAATCCTAGGGGAGGGATTAGTATGTAACTGCTCCAGCATTGCCCATGCTAGGGTTTCCATGACAAGTCTGGAGATGTTCAGGTTGTGGTATGGATAGAGGAATTTTCCTCACCCTTTCTCGAATGGTTGGAGATATGAAATGGGGAAGCTGGTGGTACCAAATGTATTTGCCGATGTGGATTTTCTCGAGGTAGTGGAAGCACGTTATGACCCTGTTACAAGACTGATAAGAGATAATGATGGAGGGGTCTTATTAAGTATAAAGAAAGAATAATTTAAACAATTTTTTGACCTGAGTGAACCTAGCCCATTATTGGTTCAGATTAATCTTGAGGAGATGAAGCAAGAGTATTCAAAGTCAAAGTCACTTTTCATGGTCAAGCTACTTCCACCTCATCTGGCAAGGGCAGGCGATTCAAGGATTTATATCAGACCTAGTGACTAGGAGCCTTTCAGGCTAAACTATTTTGCAAACCACTTCCTGGCCACTTTTTATTCATTGTGCCATATTTTGGGTTTTAACCCTAATACAGTGGTGCCAATTTCCCATATGTTTATGGGGGTGCAAATACAACACCCTAACTTCTCAGTGATCTAGGATTTTGCATCCTTTTTGGTAGAGAAGATACATGAAGGTTTGTTAAAGTTGTAGCTAAAGCATGCAAGCACTCCATTATTTTGGTATTATCTGTTGATGTACATGTTCCTTTATAAGAATTTTGATTTATTATCAGAGAAGATGGAGTTGAGGTGAGATGTTAATGGAGAAATATTACCAGTGCAGGCATGGACTGAAGATTTATCCTATAATAGGGAGAGTGCTAGTTGTGTGCAATTTGATAATTGTTTTGCTTCGAGACTAAGGGATAGGTTGGTGGTGAATGTACCCAAAATCCCTAAGGACTTAAATGATTTTCTCGGACCAAAGGGGAGGAATCAAGTTTTCAAGGTTTGTCACAACTGGGGTGACATTATCATGTACCCAACCAACACTATTTTAAGAGTGTATGGATTCCAAGTAACTCCATATATCCTTCCATTCAATGTGCCAGTAAGAGTAGGGTTTGCTGAGGTTATGTGGAAAATGGGTTATATTCATGAAGACAACCTGACAAGGAAGGGTAAGGTAACCTTTTTCCCTGATTATAGTGTTGTATCTGATTTTGTATTCTCAAAAGGAGGTTGGGTCCATTTTGGGATGTTTTTGGATGATTATCATTTAAGGTGTGGTCCCAAACGATAGCATGACCTTGAGGGCCTTTTTGCTTTTCAGACAACAGATAAAGGGTGGTAAGTTTTCACATGAGTTCAATTTTCCTGAGGATCTGATTAGGAATGAGTTTGATTTGAATAAGCAGGAATTGAACAAATAAAAATGGATAGCATATGTGAATCTATTAGCCATTGTGCATAAAACGGATCCCAAATATGATCCATTAATGGAATTCACCCCATCCCACAAGAAAATTGATTTTTTGATGTACAACGTCATGGAGATCATGGGTATTTTGATGACAAAGAAGATAAACTTGGAGTTGGAATTTGGCACATAGGAGCCAAATGTGAGGCCTATTGAAATGAGGCCAACATATCAACCTACAGTGAAGTGGCCTTTTTATAACAGAAAGATAAATGACAGTATTGATGAGGAGGAAGAATATAAGAAAGGAAAACAAATCATGAAAGCATTAGGACACCCAGGTCTGAAGGTTAGACCACCTAGGGGAATAAAAATCATTGATTTGGACCCATCACTAGAGGATAACCCTTCACCACCACCATCAGAGCCAAGCCCTAAGAGGAAAAAGATTGAAAAGGCACAAGAGGATCTGATGGATGAAATCATTGTTATAGTTCAAGATATCCAAATTGGAATGCCTTCTCCTCCAAGGTCAACTCAGTTAGTCTTGTCTAATATGATGTGAAGGGACAGTTGGTGCAAGATGCTAGGATGGAGGCATGTAAGGCATCTTAGATGATGATGCATTTGTTAAAACTCCAGTGTTCTTGAAATTAATATGGAGAATGAGATTAGAGGAGTATCAAGATAAATGCAAGAAGAGAAGAGAGTTGAGGCATGATAGGTCAGACAAGGAGAATGATGATGAAGTAAAAAATAAATTGATGGAAGAATTTAAGAACATCACTCCTGAGGATGGGAGAAAATTGGTGACTCAGGATGGTGTATTAATTTTTCCTGAAAGGGATATAGCAGATGCAGCAGAATTTAATGCTATTCTAAAATCCAAACATCCCTTGCAGAATTTTGAGGAAGAGGTCAAGGCAGCATTGCAAGATTCTACCTTCAGCGAAGAATATGAGACCCTAGCAATTTGGGCTTTGGCACCTTAGGGTAGAAACCCTAATGTCACTGACATTAGCCCAAACCTAAGGGGAGGGTTAATAATAAAGAGAGCCTCAGAAACATCAACTACAAAGGCTACTAACTTAATTGTGAATGTGGCCAAATTGGCCCAAAAGACTGCTAAGAGGGAAGAAGCAGAGAAGAAGAGCTTAATGGAGAAGTACACCCTCATAATTGCAGAGTAATCAAGGTGCAACAAAGGAATGTTGAGCTGAAAAATAAGGTGGATAGGTTACAATATAGGCAAGTTGGGGAGACCTCAAGTGCTCCAAGTATCATGAAATTTCCTTCCACACCAAGATCAGTACCTCGTAATTCTCCAATTGTTTCTACACCAGGGTCCCCCACCCAAACCCCTTCTCTTAGTCCTGCATTAGAGAAAATTTAGGAAGAAGAAGAATTCTCTATGGATCCTACCAAGAAGCAACTAATGCACAAGATTACAATGTTACATGCAGCTTTGAAGGAAAGTGAGGAGGGAGCACTCGAAAAATAGGGTCAAATTGTTGACATAGCTTTGAGGCACTTGAATGAAAAGGTTGATGGAAGATTGCCATCAGTGTATTCTTTATATTCTTTATTTTTGGATGCAATAAAGAATATCAGCAGGGATCAAGAGATAGTGTTGCCTTTAGTTGAGAAATGGATCCCTAGGGCCAATGATTTAGATATAATGTATAAATCCTCAAGGTTAGACACAAATAATAGGCCCCAAACATTAAGGCCTACTCAAATATTTTTAAAGTCATTGCAAGGCTTTCAAGCCTTACTAGATGATTTGAGTAGGAAAATCAAAGAATTGGTAAAGAATTTTGATGATTGGAGTGATACATCTTTACCTGATATAATTGATACACAGGGGAATGTTAAATCATTATAGTAGTGTCTAGATAGAGAAAATGACATCATCAATGCACAAATCAAATTGATTTATGATGACTCGGACTATGATATTTTGGTAAGCTGTATGGACAAGATTATTAGTACCAGCACATTTTTGGAATATTTTGAGAGAGAAGAAAATAAGGTAGCAGAAAAGTACACACCTTATAGTGCTAAAGTGAATGAGGTAGTTAATTTTGATTGGCCAGTTGATGAAGAATACCAGAGATGGGTAAATATATACTTAACCGAGGAAGAGTAAAATAGAGTTGGCTACTGGTGGTAAACAACTCAACCATTGTAGGTACAATAGATTTCGGTTATGTTCTTATGGTAGTTTTGGCACAGGTTTTTTGAAGTTTGGCTAATGCATCAACCATTTTCAGCGGGTAGGATGAGCAAGAAGATTCTTCAAGGACCCAATTGTTGTAACAATTTTTTTGAAATGTCACAGGGCTGTCAAAGTGACTGGTGACATGTGTACTTATGGTGGATCCTTTTTTTGTCCTTCATTTTCCATAAGGAGGATTTCAATGCCAGAAGTATGGGTTAGCAAGTTAGATAATTTTTGTCAAGTCTAGGTGAAGTTGCAGAGCAAATTGTAAAGCCTGTTAGTTTTAGTGAAAATACAATTTAGGTTTTGTGTCATTCTATAGTACATTTTGAACTCATGGGAATTTGAGGTTTTGTGATAGTACTGATAGTTGAATTAAAATATTTTTTTTCAAACTCATGTCTCTCCATTGTATAAGCATATCAGAATTTTGAATAAAATGATCAAGGGTTGTTTCGTTCATCTCACTATTGTGGTGTGTATGATTCTCAGGTTAGCTTTCATTCAAAGAATTAATTAAAATGATTGAATGGGATCATAGGTGGGTATGTTTTATATAAGGATTTGATAAGAATTATTTTGTTATAATACATAATGATGATATTGTAAGGCAATATTATAAGAAATCTTACGTGTTATGTGTTAAATCTGTCATAAACCCTTAAATGCTTATGAATTTGACTCCTCCAATGGTATGTGGCACTGATATAGGTTGTACTTATTTTTGAGGTTCAATATTTGTTTGTCTCTACTTAGATCTTGCTATAAATTGCAAATCAATGATAATTTTATACTATGAAGTGTTGTTGTAGTTATCTCATGCTCCAAATAGTTGATATTACTGATGAACAACCAATTCTATTCGGTATTATCCTGCTATGTTGAGCTATTAAATGATATTATCTATTGTTGTTAATGTTGTTTATAATATTGGTGCAAAGGTTGTAAACACATTAAGGAGATCACCCTCCCAGGTCTTGTAGAGCCCAAAGTGTAGGAGGTTTTGTTAAAATCCTCATCAGTTGGTCCCGATCCTTCGAGCTACCCTTGATTGGAATTGGAAAGTCCATAGGTAGATTAGGAATTCAACCTGGTTATAGTAAAAAGAATCCATCAAAATGGTAACTCTATTGGGGATGTTAATCTAAATATTTCTGGTCAATATGTCAATTTTCCATTTTGCATAGATTTTTCAAAAGTATTTCTATGCTTTGAAGGTTGAGCCCATGGTTTTTTGTTTTGTTTGTCCATTTCTTCTGTCATTCAAAAGTTTTGAGTTATTTCATGAAGTATTTTTGTACATTGTTAGTACAAGAGTTCTAAAGATCTTTTAAATTCCAGCAAGTGTCTCTGAATAGTTGGTATTCCCAAGATAATTGGGTGGTGACTTTGAAGTCTCTACACCAGTGTGCATCTTATTTGAAGATTTAATATTAATTGAAATACTTTTGGACAAGCATGGAAAATAAAGAACACTAGGTTGTTCATAAAGAATCACCCAGAACAAAAGTTGGAGGGTGAACTTCCTAAAATGAAGAAGAATAAATGGATAAAGAATAAACCAAAATCTTTCAATGTTGCTCCTACGTCATAGAGTCTTGTACACCAAGGTACAAGTAAGCCTTTACATCCTATCCCTGAGACTCTTGAACAAGTGTCTAGACATTCAGAATCAGATATTTGTGGTTTTTTTGATGCATTATTTAATATAGCTATTTAAGAGGATGTAGCATGTCATAATAAAGGACGTGTTAGTGTCCAATATGTTGAAAAGAGAAGAGGTAGGAGTAGAAGATGAAGCCATCACAGAGAAAGAACCTGTGATGTGCCTCCTCCTCCTTCTAAAGATGATGGAACACCTTTATTGTCTAAGCATGTGCTTGAGGAATTAAATCTGATAGACTTAAGTGATACATCGAGTTCTGATATGACTTTGCCTGACCTTGATGATGCTTTTGGAGATATTGATTCCTTAAGACGGGAGATCCAAAAACAAGCTAAGCTTGGGATGGAAAAGGACAAGGAGAGGGAAACAAAACTAATGCATGCTATAATTGAGAGGGATATATTAATTAGACAGTTGGCAACAATGAGGCTCCTAAACCAAAATTGACCTGAGACAGAAGAGGAAGGTCCTGTTGTACAAGAAATTTTTGATAAGGGGGTAAATCCATCATCTAAAGTGAATCTTGTAGGTCAAGTTGATGCCCAACCAAAACCTGCAAACCCAAAATCCTCAAACCCTGTTAAGCCTCAACCAAGTAATCTAGACCCTAAGCCAGTTTTAGACAAAGGAAAATAGAAGGTTGAAGGGATAAAGATAAATGATAGGGTGACTTCTCACCCTCCTAAACAAGATCCCCTATTGCATGTATCATCAGAAGTTGATACTTCCTTAGAGAAGGTTAGGAGGGAAGGTGAGGCTCTTACAAAAAAGTTAGAGAGGACTAAGATTGAAGCTGCAAATGAAAAAATGAAGAGGAAAATAAGTTTCCTAAAAATTTCAAGCGTGGATGAGGTCACACTAGCTGCAACCTCATCAAGTCACCAAGATTCCTTGAAAAATGGTCCTAAGACCAATCTGGACAATACCACAAACAATTCTGGCTTGAAGTTTCATGCAACTAAGTTTGTAAATCTGAATTAGGATGGCCCTAGGGTATAGAATACACGGTCTGGTGATGACTCTCAGAAGATTGAAGGACTATTCTAAAAGAGACCTATACAATTGGAAAGGTATAAGAAATTATTCTTTGATGGTATTCTGGGTTATTGAAACCCCATCCTTGATGAGCTGAGAGAAAAGATGAATAAGTTTGTTGGAAACAATGTTGTGATAGCAGAGGAACATTTAAAAGCCTTCATGGATATGTTAAATGACTATGAGGTAGAGCATGAAGATGTTGTAATGAATTTTTTTGTACAATCTCTAGTGGAAGATGCAAGGGATTGGTACTGAGGCTTACCAAATGCTAGTATCGGTTCATGGGATGAGTTTGAAAAATTCTTCAAGGAACAATATGGTGATAAAACTAATGCTAGTTTCATGTTAAATGAATTCAATAATATCAAGATGTCATTGAATGAACCTGTGACAAAATTTAACCTTAGATTTCAAAAGGCAATGTATAAGTTGTTTCAAGTTTTGAGGCTTGATGAAAATGTTTGTTTAACTATATATTTCAATGCTTATGATGCTAAAATAGTACATCTCCTCAAAGATAAGGACCCTCGGACCATGAGGGATGGTTTTAGAGTGGCCATTAATATTGGAAGTACTAGGAGAGCTTCTTGGAAATATGGTAGGAGGGAGGAACCCACTCTTTTGAAAAACCCTAAGGATAAGAATGAGAAGGTTTCTACTGCAAACCCTAAGGATGATGAGAAATGGGATAAAGTCTTCAACACTTTGAAAGACATAAAGTATATTGTTTCCAAGAAAGAGAAGGGTATAGGAAATGAAAATCAATAGTATGATAAAAATTGCAGACCTCCTAGGCTACAAAATCATCCTTACAACACAAATTGGAAGGATGGGAAACCAATATTGTTGGTCCAGAAGCGTAAAACTGATCAGAATACACCACACCCATTGTAGAAGCATTCAGTAAATCTAGTACAAGATAGACCATGGTGTGAGGTGTGCGAACATCCACATGATCAAAATTATTGTGGCATTCCTCAATTGCTTGTTGATGAAGGAATAAAGGAAGATACTCATGAGAAGACTCCTAACTATGAACAAGGTGATGTAGATTTTTGTATGGCCCAATCATACATTGATGAGGCTGAATGTTCTCCTGATGATGAGTTACAAGAAGCTGATGTGGATAATTAGAGATAGAGAAGTGAGGTGTATCATCAACAAGTCTTTTATGATGAAGAAGGTGATTTTGACCACCATGCTTGCAATATGGAGCAAGCCGAAGATTCAGTGTCCTTAAGGAGACCATCAGAAGAGGAGATTTCCTGATTGACTAACGAGATGGATGCTTAGATGAGAAGTACACTTCAGCTGAGAAAGAGAATTGTGGGTGGTGAACAAGGTAAGCCTACTCGCCTTTTTATCAAAGAGAAGAAGGACAAGAACAAGGGTACTAATTTGGATAGAAAAAATGATGTTGTCAAAATCAAAGAGGTTAAGAATGACAAGTTTTGGGAAAAAAATATTGAAACCCCAAAGCCTCAACAAGATGTTACTTCATCATTGGTAAAGACCAAGGTGATTACAAAGTTTTCTGAACCTTCTCATGAAGAAAAGAAGCAAAAGAAACTTGAAGGAAATCAACATCTAGAAAGGAAAGAAAATGATGAAGGTATGATTTATAACCTGCCTAAATATACACCCTTAGAAATGTTTCAAGTGCTTTCTCAGGTTAAATTTTTTGTACCATTGTTGGAGATGATGAGAATAATTGAGCACAAGGAAAAGACAATAGCCTTGATTGCAGGTGTTGATAGTAATAAGATTGAACAAGGTAATTGTAAAGAAGCAAAGGATAAAGATGAAAGAAAAGAGAAAGAAGTGGAGGGAATTATGTCACAAATTCCCCCTGTGTATTTAGGGAATTCTATTAACATGTGCCTTGAATATATAAACCCCTTTTTCTTAAGTGTTGATATAAATGGGAAAACTTTGAGAAATTGTATGATAGATTCAAGGGCATCCAATAATGTTATGCCAGTCAAAATCATGGAGGCGATGGGTTTGATAGTATATACTACTCAAGGTAAATGCTATGCATTAGATTCAAGAGAAGTGCCAGTTATTGGGACTATTAAAGCATTGCCTTATAAATTAACTCAGTATCCTGAGAAGGATTTAGCCATGATTGTATTGGTTGCAGACATCCCACCTCATTTTGGGATGTTGTTGTCAAGAAAGTGGAGTGCATCAATGGGAGGTAATATGCAATGTGATCTATCATTTTCTACTTTCTACATTGATGGAAAGGATGTCAATATTGAAAGAGAGTCAAAAGTGTCCCATATGATTGAGCATGATCTGATTGAGAATATGACATGTTTTACTGATAGTGCAATAAATGAATTTAGGGCTGAGGAATCCCCTAGTAATTATGATAAACATACTGCACCGATTGATATAGAAGTAAAACATTTTTTAGAGTCTGATGACTTGTGGACTATGTACTTTGATGGTGCAAGTTCAAAAGAGGGGTCTGGTTCAAGTTTTTTGTTAAGATCTCCAAGTGGAAAGACATTAAGGTTATCTTTCACTTTGTTATTTGAATGCACCAATAAAGTGGTAGAATATGAGGCCTTGTAATTGGGGCTAAGATTCGATGAAAAACATGGGTTCCAGAAGCTCAATGTAATTGGAGATTCCAAGCTTGTGGTTTCCCAAGCCAGATCCAGGTATGTATAAAAAAAAAACAAAGGGTTGAAACAGTATAGGAATGTTGTTTGGGATGAATTGGAAAATTTTGATGCATTTGGAATGGGTTGGATGGAGAGAGGCCACAACAAGGTGGCAGATTTCTTAGAAAATATTGCATTCAAGCCAGATGATATAACTTATCCTGGAATTTCAAAGGTTGAAGTGCAAACCAGACCATCCATCCCTGATAATATAAAAAACTGGCAATTTTTTGATAGTGATGATGATATATTGAGGTTTTTAAATTGTATGGATGAATATCAAAGTCAAGAGATTGAATTTGGAGCTTTTATTGAAAAAATTGATGGTAAAGATACTGTGTTTGGTAATGAAGTCATTCAATTGAAGACCAATACAATTCCTAAAGGTTTAGTTATACTTGAAAGAGTGTTTGATAATCAAGATAGAACAAAGGCTAATTGTTTTGCTTCCCATCTTGATGACTTGGAGGAGATAAACCTTGGAACAGAGGCATCACCTAAAAAGGTGTATATTGGAAATAAATTATAACCAAGGGTGAGAAGGATACTAATTGATTTATTAAGGAAGTTCATACATGTGTTTGTGTGGTCTTATGATGATCTTAAGTCATATAAGGAGGATTTATTTCAACATGAAATTCCTTTGAGTGATGATGCTAAGCCGTTTAGGCAAAAACAAAGGCCTATTAATCATACCTTGGCCCCTAAAATGCAAGTAGAATTAATGAAGTTAAGAGATGCAGGGATCATCAATCCAATCAAACATTCATCCTGGGTATCAGATTTGGTGCCTGTGAGAAAGAAAAATGGAGACATTAGGTTATGTTTGGATTTCAAAAACTTGAATGTATCTTCATTGAAAGACAACTATCAATTATCGAACATGGAAGCCATGTTGCAGAAGGTGACAAGATGTGAGTTAATGTCTATGATGGATGGGTTCTCTGGCTACAACCAACTCATGGTCAAGGAGTTTGAATAGTTTAAGACAACTTTTAGTACACCCTGGGGAACTTATGTCTATGTGAGAATGCCTTTTGGTCTAACAAATGCAGGGGCTACTTTTCAAAGAGCCATGGATGTGGAATTTTCAGATTTCATTGACTTGTTTTTCGTGACTTACCAAGATGATTTGACAGCTTATTCCAAGAAATAAGATGATCATTGTGAACATTTGGAGAAGGTATTTAGTAGGGCACTGGAGTATGGTATTTCCTTGAATCCAAAGAAGTGTGCTTTTAGGGTAAGGGAAGGAAAACTATTAGGACATATAGTTTCCAAGGATGGGGTCAAGATTGATACAGAGAGGGTAATTGCAATAGATAAAATCCCACAACCCCACAATTTCAAATGAATACAATCTTTCTTTGGGAAGATAAAATTCCTAAGGAGGTTTGTGATAAATTTTGCTGAAATAGTACACCCATTTTCAAAGATGCTTAAGAAGGGAGCCAAGGTTGAATGGGGAGAGGAGTTCGTACAGGCTTTTCAGGCCACTAAGCAAGCGATAAAGGAAGCTCCTGTGTTAAGAACCCCTAACTTCTCTAAACCCTTACATATTTTTTCATTTTCTTCTTTCCACACAATTACAGCTGTGTTATTGCAAAAGAATGCAAAAGGTTTTGAACAACTTGTAGACTTTTTTAACAAATCTTTATAGGTTGCAGAACTCAAATATGACATAAATGAAAAAATGGCATATGCATTGGTAAAAGGAGTAAAGGATTTTAGCACTTATATGATGGGAGCTACTATAATTTCCTATGTACCCAGTGTTGTTGTGGAGGACATTTTCACACAGCAAGAAGTGTCAGGAAGAAGGTGTAGATGGATCAATAGGATCCATGAGTTCAACATTGAGATCTAGATTACTAAGCTGGTGAGAGGACAAGGATTGGCCAAGCTTATGGCCCAAAGTAATTTGGAAGAAAATAAAATAAAATTTCTTGAAGAAGAAAATAGATCACCCATATGTGATATGGAACATTCTAAATGGTATAAGGATGCGATCTATTATTTACAAAAGATCAAGTGTCCTGATAATTTGAGTGAAAATGAAAAGAGGACATTGAAGTTACATGCTATCAATTATATTATCATAATTGGAAAGCTCTAGTGGAGAAATGGAGAAGGTGTTATGTTGAAGTGTGTTGACCAAGATCAAGCATAGGGAATCCTGAATGAGATGCATAGTGGAGTTTGTGGAGGGCATTATAAGGCCAAAACAACTGCACACAAGGTAATGAGGGCTAGATTTTGGTGGCCTACTACTTTTAAGGATGTACACCAATTAGTGAAGACATGTGATGCATGTCAACATTTCTATCGTAAGCTGAAATATTATGGTAACTTACCCTTAAAACTAGTTACAATACAATCTCCATTCCAGCAATGGAGTATTGATTTTGTAGGAGAAATAGCATGTAAATCTAGTGGAGGCCATTCATGGATATTGGTGGCTACTGATTATTTTACCAAGTGGGTGGAAGCAATTCCAACAAAGAAAGCAACTAGTAAGGTGGTAATTGATTTTCTAATGAGTAATATATTGACTAGGTTCAGATGTCCAAAAAGGATTGTGTTAGATAATGCAATGTGTTTTAGATCTGAAGAATACATGGAATTCTGTGAAAAACATGGCATCCAAATTTCTTACTCATCAACATACCACCCACAAGGAAATGGACAAGCAAAATCAAGTAATAAAAGCTTGATGAAGATTATTAAGATAATCCTAGATCAAAATAAGAAGGCATGGGATTTTAAATTGAGATTAGCAGTCTAGGAAGACATGGTAACTATGAAAAAGGCAATAGGTTGTGCTCCATTTGACTTAGTTTATGGGATAAATGCAAGGTTTCCCAAGAATAACCTGATGGAAATGTATAAGTTTGTCCAGATGTATGATAATGAAATGGATGATGAAATGCAATTGAGATTGGAAGCTCTCATAGAATTAGATGAAACCAGGAGGGAGGCTCAAATGAAAAATGCAAAATTGTTGTTGCAAGTAAAAACTTTGTATAATAAATGGGAAATTGCAAGGAGCTTCCAAGATGGATATTTGGTCTTAATGTGGAATACCAGATTGGAAGATAAAGGAAAACATTGTAAATTTGATGCAATCTGGTTGGGTCCATTTTTGATAAATAGTAAGTGGGGTAAAGACTCGTACTTCCTCCAAGATATGACAGGAGACATTCTTGAACTACTAGTTCATGAACAGTTATTGAAGTTGTACTTCAATTGAAGTATTGTTTTAGGTTTCTTTCCTGCTGGGTTGTTTTGTCTGGACAATCCTTTTTGGTTGTCTCTACAATTGGTCTTCTCAACCTAAGATTATGAATTCTTGCTTCATTCCTGTGGAATGAATGTCCCCAACTGGAGCCACTGATGGAACTTCAATTTTTTTCTCTTTGATTTCCATTTTATCTTGCCCTTGTCTTGGTCTTTCATATTGTTTGGGAAAAACCTAAGGTTGGGGTTTTTATTTTTGCCTTCATGAAAATCGTAGTGTTTTATGTTATGCCTTGGGTGGGATCTATTTGGCCATTACCATTTTGGAGTGGGTTTTAAAAAAAAATTATGCTCCATAGATTTGTCTAGGCTAGGGCCCTTTTCTAATTTATTGTTTTAATTTTTTTGCCTGAATTTATTACTCCCTAAGTCTAGGTTGGCCCATGGCCCACATTTAAAAACAACTTAAGACATTGTTTTTCGTCAGCCTAGGTGGTGTCCCCTTGTCCCTTTCATAAATGTTTTATATTTTTTAGGGAACAAATTTAAATGACCATTGATCAACCATCGGTTGATCTCAGCCATTCCCCGCAATCTTGTGATGAACCCACCACAAAGTCTCAACCGATTGCGATATCACAGGTGAGCACCATGTCTCTCAACTGGCGGTGCTAGAGAGATGATGAAAATTCTTTAATATATCTATCGGGTTTTAATATGTTCTATGGCGGGTTACTAAAGTGGCTATGAGATGCACATGCTCCAAATCAACAAGGATGTTATAATCTTTATGGATAAGTTGCTCGATGGTTATGTTCAATGTTGGTGACTATTTTGAGTGAACACGATTACCGATGGTGGAGATCAACGGTTGCCCGCCATTGTGTGTTCAAAAGTTGTGAAGTTTTTATTGATCATGATATCATAGGTGGGTGCCACATGTATTCCTTTGGCAATGCATAATATGGTGGGCCCTTAGTGCTGAGATGGAGATTATGTCAGCCTGTTTTGAAGGCAGCCATTCGATGATCTGACAGAAGTGAAGGATTGACAGTTGGAATTTTAATTTGCATCAAATGTGATTTGAGCCATTGGCACGACATGCAAGTAAGCTTTAATGGCAGATGAGACGTCTACTGGATCGATTTCATCAACATAAAGTGGTTCTCCTTTGCTATATTTTCTCACAAAGTATTCAAGAACCTTTGCAAAGCAGTTTCAGAGCCAAAGATGAAGTTATGAGTTGTCACAACAAGGATTTTGGTTTTCTACAAAGCACAAATTTTGTGAGTTGTTTTCTATGCTTCCTGGTTAATTTGATCAATATTTTGGGGAAATTTGTGGTGTGCTTGTCGTAAATATTGTTGATAGTTGTTTTAGGGGTATTGGTTATTTGAATTGAGATAAATTGCTAGATTATTTTCTGTTATTTGATTTTTTGTTTAGCCCTTGTCTATTCAAAAGTTTGGATTTAAGAAAGCCCTAGTTTAGCTAAGATGGCACTGCCAAAGCAACATTCTGGACATGTTGATTATTTATAGAGGAATTTGTATGATGATTTCCTGGATCAACTCCCATTGTCAACTAATGATAGGAAGAAGGGGTTGGTTTTGATGAATGGAAGAATCCTAGGGAAGGGATTAGTGTGTAACTACTCAAACATTGTCGATGCTAGTGTTCCCATGACAGGTCTGTAGATGTTTAGGTTGTGGTATGGATAGAGGAATTTTCCTCACTCTTTGTTGAATGGTTGGAGATATAACATGGGGAAGCTGGTGGTACTAAATGTATTCCTCGATGTGGATTTTCTCAGGGCAGTGGAAGAATGTTTTGACCCTATTACAAGAGTGATAAGAGATAATGACAAAGGGGTCTTGTTAAGTATAAAGAGGGAATAATTTCAATAGGTTTTTGACCTGAGTGAACCTATCTCGTTCTTGGTTCAGATTAATCTTGAGGAGATGAAGTAGGAGTATGCAAAGTCAGAGTCACTTTTCAGGGTTATGCTGCTTCCACCTCATCTGGCAAGGGTAGGCAGTTCAAGGATTTATATCAGCGCTAGTGACTAGGAGCCTTTCAAGCTAAACTATTTTGCAAACCACTTCTTGGCCACTTTTTATTCATTGTGCTAGATTTTGGGTTTTAACCCTAATATAGTGGCGCCAATCACCTATTTGTTTATGGGGGTGAAAACACAACACCCTAACTTCTCAGTGATCTATGATTTTGCATTTTTTTGGCAAAGAAGATACATGAAGGGCTATTAAAGTTGCAGCTAAAGGATGCAGGCATTCCATTCTTTTGGTATTCTCTATTGATGTACATGTTCTTGTACAAGAATGTTTATTTCTTTTCAGACAAGATGGAGTTAAGGTGAGAGGTTAATGGAGAAAGATTACCAGTGTAGGCATGGAATGAAGATTTATCCTATAACAGGGAGAGTGCTAGTTTTGTGCAATTTGATAAAAAAATTCTTCCAGACTAAGGGCTAGGTTGGTAGTGAATGTACCCAGAATCCTTGAGGACTTACATGATTTTGTCAGACTGAAAGGGAGGAAGCCAGTTTTGAAGGTTTGTCACAACTGGGGTGACATTATCATGTACCCAGTTAGCACTATTTTAAGAGTGTATGGATTGCAAGGAACTCCACATATCCTTCCATTCAATGTTCCAGCAAGAGTAGGGTTTGATGAGGTTATGTGGAAGATGGGTTGTATTCATGAAGACAACCTGACAGGGAAGGGTAAGGGAACCTTTTTCCCTTATTATAACGTTGTATCTAATTTTGTATTCTCAAAAGGAGGTTGGGTCCATTTTTGGGAAGTTTTTGGATGATTATCATTTAAAGTGTGGTCCCAATCGACAACATGAACCTGAGGGCTTCTTTTCCCTTTTCAGAAAACAAATAAAGGGTGGTAAGTTTGCACATGAGTTCAATTTTCCTGAGGATTTGATTAGGAATGAGTTTGATTTGAATAAGAAGGAGCTGAACAAAGAAAAATGGATACAATATGTGAAGCTATTAGCCATTGTGCATTAGATGGATCCAAAATATGATTCATTAATGAAATTCACCCCATTCCACAAGAAAATTGATTTCTTGATGGAAAACTTCATGGAGATAATTGGTATTTTGATGACAAAGAAGATAAACTTGGAGTTGGAATTTGGCACATAGGAGCCAAATGTGAGGCCTCTTGAAATGAGGCCAACATATCAACCTATGGTGAAGTGGCCTTTTTATAAAATAAAGAGAAATGATAGTAGTGATGAGGAGGAGGAAAATAAGAAAGAAAAACAAATCATGAAAGCATCAGCACACCCAGGACTGAAGGTTAGAGCACCTGGGGGAATAAAAATAATTGATTTGGACCCATCACTAGAGGATAACCATTCATGACCACCATCACAACCAATCCCTAAGAGGAAAAAGATTGAAAAGGCACAAGAGGATCTGATGGATGAAATCATTGTTATAGATCAAGATATGTAGGTTGGAATGCCTTCTCCTACCAAGTCAACTCAGTTAGTCTTGTCTGATATGGATGGGAAGGGACAGTGTGTGCAAGATGCCAGGATGGAGGCATGTAAGGCATTCTTAGATGATGATGCATTTGTCAAAACTCCAATGTTCTTGCAATTTATATGGAGAATGATATTAGAGGAGTATCAAGATAAATGCAAGAAGAGAAGAGAGTTGAGGCATGATAGGTAAGACTAGGAGAATGATGATGAAGTAAGAAATGAATTGATGGAATAATTTAAGAACATCACTCCTGAGGATGGGAGAAAATTGGTGACTCGAGCTGGTGTATTAAATTTTTCATAATGGGATATAGAAAATGCAGTAGCATTTAATGCTATTCTAAAATCCAAACATCCCTTGCAGAATTTTGAGGAAGAGGTCAAGGTAGCATTGCAAGATTCTACCTCCAACAAAGAATATGAGACCCTAGAAATTTGGGCTTTGGCACCTCAGGGTAGAAATCCTAATGTCATTGATATTAGCCCAAACCTAAGGGTAGGGTTAATATTAAAGAGATCGTCAGAAACTTCAACTACAAAGGCTACTAAATTAACTGTGAATGTGGCCAAATTGGTAGAAAAGACTACTGAGAGGGAAGAAGATGAGAAGAAGAGCTAAATGGAGAAGTACAACCTCATAATTGGAGAGTACAACAAGGTGTAGCAAAGGAATGTTGAGCTACAAATTGAGGTGGATAGGTTAAAATAAAGGGAATTTGGGGAGACCTCAAGTGCTCTAGGTATCATGACATTTCCTTCCACATCAAGATCAATACCTCCTACTTCTCCAGATGTTTCTACACCAGAGTCCCCCATACAAACCCCTTCTCTTAGTCCTGCATTAGAGAAAACTGAGGAAGAAGAAGAATGCTCTATGATCCTAGCAAGAAGCAAATGATGCACAAGATTACATAGTTACATGCAGCTTTGAAGGCAAGTGAGGAGGGAGCACTTGAAAAACAGGGTGAGATTGTTGACACGGTTTTGAGGCACTTGACTGAAAAGGTTGATGGAAGATTGCCATCAGTGTATTCTTTATATTCTTTATTTTTGGATGTAATAAAGAACATTAGTAGGGATCAGGAGGTAGTGTTTCCCTTAGTTGAGAAATGGATCCCTCGGGCCAATAATTTAGATATAATTTACAAAGCCTCAAGGTTTGATACAAATAATAGGCCCTAATCATTAAGGCCTGCTCAAATATTTTTAAAGTCATTGAAAGGATTTCAAGCCTTACTAGATGATTTGAGTAGGAAAATAAGAGAATTGGTAAAGAATTTTGATGATTGGAGTGATACATCTTTACTTGATATAATTGATGAATAGGGGAATGTTAAATCATTGCAGTAGTGGCTAGATAGAGCAAATGAGGTAATCAATGCACAAATCAAATTGATTTGTGATGACTCAAACTATGACTTGTTGGTAAGTTGTATGGACAATATTATTAGTACCAACACATTTTCAAAATATTTTGAGAGAGAAGAAAACTATATAGTAGTAAAGTACACACCTTATAGTGCTAAAGTGAATGAGGTAGTTAATTTTCATTGGCCGAATGATGAATAATACTAGAGATGGGTAAATATATACTTAAGTGAGGAAGAGTAAAATAGAGTTGGCTACTAGCGGTAAACAACTCAGTTGTTGCATTTACAACAAATTTTGGTTATGTTTTGATGGCAGTTTTGGTGCAGGTTTTTTGAAGTTTGGTCGATACATCAACCATTTTCAGCGGGTAGGATGAAGAAGAAGATTCTTCAAGGACCCAATTGTTGTAATTTTTTTTTTGAAATGTCACAGGGCAGTCCAAGTGACTGGTGACGTGTACTTCTGTCCTAATGCTTGTTTTCTCCTTCATTTTCCATAAGAATTATTTCAAGGCCATAAGTATGGGTTAGCAAGTTAGATAATTTTGGTTGATTCTAGGTGAAGTTGCAGAGCAAATTATAAAGCTTGATAAAGCTTGATAGTTTTAGAGAAAATGCAATTTAGGTTTTGTGTCATTCTGTAATAGGTTTTGAACTCTTTGGAATTTGAGGTTTTGTGATAGTATTGACAGTTGAATTAAAATAAATTATTTCACACTCATGTCTCTCCATTGTACAAGCATATCAAAATTTTGAATAAAATTATCAAGGGTTGTTTCGCTCATCTTACTGTTGTGGTGTGTATGATTCTCAGTTTAGCTTTAATTCAAAGAATTGATTAAAATGATTGAATGGGATCATAGGTGGGTATGTTTTATATATGGATTTGATAAGAAGTATTGGGTTAGAATACATAATAATGATATTGCAAGGCAATATTATAAGAAATCTTGTGTGTTATGTGTTAAATATG
This sequence comes from Sequoiadendron giganteum, assembly GCA_007115665.2. Classification (NCBI taxonomy): domain Eukaryota; kingdom Viridiplantae; phylum Streptophyta; class Pinopsida; order Cupressales; family Cupressaceae; genus Sequoiadendron; species Sequoiadendron giganteum. The sequence continues at coordinate 326,228,256 of CM021110.1, forward strand.
TCATAAACCCTTAAATTCTTATGAATTTGACTCCTCCAATGGTATATGGCACTGATCTAGGTTGTACTTATTCGTGAGGTTCAATATTTGTTTTTCTTTACTTAGAGCTTGCTACAAATTTCAAATCAATGACTATTTTATACTATGAAGTGTTGTAGTTATCTCATGCTCCAAATAGTTGATATTATTGATGAACAACCAATTCTATTTAGTATTATCCTATTATGTTGAGCTATTAAATGAGATTATTTTTTTTTGTTAATGTTGTTTATAATATTGGTGTAGAGGTTGTAAACACATTAAGGGGATCACCCTCCCGGGTCTTGTAGAGCCCAAAGTGTAGGAGGTTTCGTTAAAATCCTCGTCAGTTGGTCCAGGTCCTTCGAGCTACCCTTGATTGGAATTGGAAAGTACATAGGTAGATTAGGAGATCAACCTGGTTACAGTAAAAACAACCAACAAAACATTCATCAAAGGTATGGCTGACCTTTCAATAAGCTATCATCCATTGTAGAGAATAATGCAACACTTCATGTTTGGACATTATAAATGAAAGCTTTTATAAATTCATTCTCATTCTAAGCCTTTGGCTAGGGGTTTACTAACTCAACTTACTCTAAGATAAACTAATGAAAGGGACTAGTGCCTCATCCATGGGATAGTGGATTCATCCTTTCAATTGATCAGTAATACCCTAACAATTCAATTTAGTAATTTTGGATTATTGAAATACTACTTTGTAGCATTCAACTCACTATGTCTAAAACATAGCTTTTTACCAAATCCTATATCCTTTCCTCACAAACCCATGACCTTACTTCAACATTAAATCAATCCTTTGAAAGAGGCATAAATAAAATCATTCATTCTATTTAAACAATGAAAGACAAATGAAACTATCTTTAACAATTTCATTTATAATCTACAAGGAAAATACATAGGTGAACATATATCTTAGAACTAATATTTCTATTACTCATGTTATTGTACAACTATTTAATACCATTACATCATGACTCATACCTTAAACTTGTTCCTGGTATATTCATCATTCTGCCTATTTACATTTATAATTCCTTCTAAGCTTAGTATGCTCACCTAGACCATTCTGAGACAAAAAAAATTGAACCCCCGTAATCAACCCTGAAATCCCTTTTATAAAATAAGGGAGCAACTAGCATCTGACTAAATTATGATTACATTTCACATTTCATTTCAAAACCAATTTCAACCGTATTTGACATATTCCCCTAAATGGTTATGTGTAATCATTTGCATAATAGGGGGAATCAAAAGACAAAACTCTCCCAAATCCGTTGAAGGAAAGTAGCCACATCACCCATAGGGTACCATTAACTTATTTCTAAAAAATGGTGAAACAACCCCAAAAGCTGCCATGCCCTCCCTTAATCTTCATTAGTCAACCACGATCTGAAAATTAGCATGCATATCTAACCTTGATCTATTCCCTTTCATTTATATCAAAAAAGTACAAAGAGCTAACACTTGAAGATAATATTCCTTGGAACATCCCATCGTGTGTCGCAAATTGTCCCCACTCCTTTAGGGCTCAATTAGCGACAAGGGCATTGGCACGATGAAAATAAAATTGTTACATCACCACTCATTTTTGGAATCCACATCACACATCATACATCGTTGATTTTCTTTACCTCTCATAGGTGTAAATACTGATGTAAGAGCTCACATGATGATATCTCAGCTGTTAGATCTAAGACCTATCCTTGATCACATTTCGTTTCCATAATGCATCATTGACTAATGATTCATTCTACATATCACATCAATGAAGAGAGATAAGGTGATGGAGACAGATCAAGACATGTGCACCTGCATGAAAAATCAATGGCACAAGATACATCACTCACAAGAGCAACATAAATCAAGAAAAGAGAGCCTTGAACAAAAATGACCTCATCGCTCATCGCCAATTTGAAACATCAAATCTTAAAATGGATCCGCAATGAGTGATATGAGAAAATATAAAGAGCACCAAAGGCCATCACGTATCGATAATCATCATTATAAAACACATGAGCTATTAGCGATAAAAGAGATACCAGCAATAACATAGTCCATCGTGCATCGCGCATCGCTAGTACAACTTTGAATGTTTAGAACAAATTTGTGATGCGTGAAATCAAAGAAACACCACTCATTGCTCATTGATCATTTGAGTTCACAACTTGAAAGCTATCAATGATGAGCAATATGGGACTCAAGTGAAGACAATTTAGCACATTCTCGTAATTTTTTTTAAGATAGGGACCCACCTAAGATAATGAACAAAAGGCCTTAGTGAACATTAAGACACATATTTTCAAAGGATGTAAAGGCCAAATAAGGTTAATGGATATTGAATATAAGAAATATCAGACCTAGGTATGAGGGGCCAGTCACCCCATTAGTGTTAATGACTCAAGATGTTTTAAGATGACCTAAAAAAAAGAAACATAAGGTCAACAATGGAACATAACATTGACTAGGCCAAAGACTCATGTTTTTAAAATAGTACAATAAATTTCCAATGGCAAGAGCCATGAGAAAACCCCTAAGTCTAGGAACATAAAAATCGGCCAAATTTTGCGGAGTTATAAAAAATGGAACCAAAATTAAAGGGTTGGATCACCTACAAGAACAAGAAGCTTTAAAGGTGACCATTTTTGTGAAGATCAAGGAATAAGGAGGAATTGTTAAGATCCTAGGACTCCCTAGTACAATAGAGTGGTTGAAAGGAAGAATAGGACTATTCAGAAAGAAACAAGGACAATGATGAATGAAGAAAACCTATTGGAATTCTACTGAAGAGAACAAATTCATACTATAGTCTACATATTTAACAAAGCACAAGCAAGGACAAAATGTGGAAAGACTCCCTATGAGTTATGGTATGGAAGGAATCCTACTGTGAAATATCTCAAAGTTTTTAGAAGTAAATTCTATATCAAAATAAATGAAGAAAACTTAGGAAATTTTGATGCTAGATCTGATTAAGAAATCTTCCTTTGATATTCTACAATTTTTTTTTTAATAGTGCTATAACAAGAGGCTAAATATAGTTGTTGAAATTACATGTGTCAAATTGGATGAAGAATTACACAAAAGTTCAGTGATGATAGATGAATATAAATTAGATGTGTCATCTTGTAGAAAAGAAGAGAAAGATGATGGTAAGGTAAAAGAAGTGCAAATTGAACATGAATAATATATGAAAAGGATTGCTAAGGCCCCTATAAGTGGTGAATATGTGAATGAGATCAAAACACTTCTTAATAAGACATTATATCAATGATTAAACAAATTGAATCAATTCAAAATAGTAATCAATTGAAAGCATCATATTGCTCTCTATCTCCAAAGATTTATTAAATCTAAATTGCTCTCAGATTGTTTAAACAAATAAGACTGTTAAAATGACAATTCAAAGAACGAGATAATGATAATGCAACGCTAAATAATTAAACTAGCATGATATTGATGTGAAACAGATAATTGTAGCAACAGGAGGCAGCCATGGTTGAAAATTCGATTGCTTGATACTTGATGTATGAATGCTTGATGCTTGATGTCTGAATTCCTATAGAGTAAGAGTGCAAAAGCTTGATTATTTGGATCCTTTTCTTGGTTGAATGAGACTGTATTTATAGATTTCCTAGCTATAGAAATGCACAGGGAAAGCTTTGAAAAGCTTGGATTCAATCTAGAGAATTGAATGGTGAGAAATGAAGGAGATTGAGAGAAATATGGAGATTGTCTCTACCCATGAAAACACCAGGCAAGAGAAGAGGAATAATTGATGGAGGAGGATTGAGAGATCAAATTCCAAATTTGTCTCCAATTTGTCTCCAAAACTTCCCATGAAGTTTCAATCAATTAATTTGACATATTTTAGACATAGATTAGACATAGGAAATCTAATTCATTTTTGAGGAAATATAGATTGGAATATTCCTTATGCTCTAATTCAAATATTTTGATTTATTTAAATTAGGAAAAGGGAAATAAATAATTTAATAAAATGAACTATAAGATAGTTGTTTATTAAATTAAACAGAAGAAAATGACAATTAATCAATAAAGTGTTTTGTCTTTATTTAATTAATTTAAGATTGATGTGATAGATTGAAATAAGGATGTGATAATTAAATCGAACAAAGTATTTAATTTTGTTTATTTAATTAAGATGAGATGTTAAAAGAATTTAAATGTGGTGTGATTGTGAACTATTTAAATAAATATTTCTATTTATTCAAACAGTAGAGGAAATTAGGATAATTAATCAAATAACTTGTATTTAATTAATCAAGATTCTCCAGACCAATTTTAGGTGCATACATTTTGCCCCTCTTCGAAGTGATGTGTTTACACATTGCTTGGAAGAAAAATTTTCTGCTACTGCTAGGATTGATGATAATAAAAAATAATTTTGTGTGCCCCAAACATGCCCCAGATTTTGATTTTTAGATGATTTGATGACAATATGCCCCCTCGGGAGATAAATTAATGATATCATGATTTTTAGAAATTTTTCAAAAATTTGATGATTTTCCGATGTTTTGACGATATTTCAATAATAAAATAATTTATCTCCTGATAAATGATGAAGAAAAGAGCCTTTAGATGAGTTTTAATTAATTTCATGGATAAAATTAATCAAAATGTAATCAAATCCACCAAAAAAACCTTTTCAAAATTTATAAATAGTGCTAAAGGTCATTTTCAAAGTCATATGTGCTTTTGGAGTTCAAAATTCTTAGTGATAAAGACTTTCCTGCCAGCTGGAGCGAGATGCCTATCCCCTACCACACTCACTGATTTGAGCGTGTTCGATGTCACCGACGGCCACTTGCGTATGGACCTTTGGTATGTGCCCCTTTACCTCCTCGTAATTCGTGCATTTCTATTTTTTATGCTTTTTAGCCTCTAGGCGTGTCTAGGTTAGTTTTAGCACTTTCAAGCCGCGTTGTAGCACTTACATTCTGATGTAGCACTTCCAGTAGGTATTTTAGTGCTTTGAGTTTTAGCGCTTGCATTTAAAACTCTAGCGCTTCCATGCTATAAAGTAGCACTTTCAGTGATTTAGCGCATAGGAGTCAAGAATTAGCGCTTTGAAGCCATATTTTAGCACTTTGAGACTTTTAGCACTTTTGGTCAGTGGATTAATGCTTTCAAGCTAGATTTTAGCGCTTCTAGTAAAGTGGCACTTTGACGGACTGTTGTAGCGCTTCGATGCACGAAAGTAGCACTTCAGGACTTTTAGCACTTCGGAAGCCTATTTTAGCGCTTCGAGGTGCTGAAATAGCGTTTTCAGGGTTTTAGCGCTTTGAGTCCCTGATTTAGCGCTTTTAGCTGATAAAGTAACGCTTTTGGGATTTAGTGCTTTGGAAGCCTATTTTAGCACTTCCATGTCAGAATTGAAGATTTTGATTTAGTGAACCTTGATTTCGTCAATTCCGATCATGTCCATTCTTCTAATTGGTATGATTGACAATCCACATTATTGATGTTGGATTTGATGATTTAAATAAGACTAACTCTCATGATAGGCGAGAAGAAATCATTTATTGATGATCCTCATGATAGGTGAGGAAATGATTCAATATCTGATAAATCTCATGATAGGCGAGATCTAGATAATGTTTGATGAACCTCATGATAGGTGAGGTTTGTTGATGATTTGAGAACCTCATGATAGGTGATGTTTGGTGTTCGCCTATGAATTTTGATCGAAAATTCATACCAAAGCTTTTGAAATAGACTAATAGTAGAATGGCCTTTAATTCCTTGACATAGTTCACTGATTGTAGATTTTTCGTTATGATGATAGGAGAATCTGGGTACTCTCCAGATGTGAGATAGGTTTCCTCATATGATAGATTTGATACCTCATTTGACACCATATGAGCTTCAGGTGATAGGCCATTGTGGCCTTACGAGCTTACTTGAGATGCCCCAGATTAGGATTAATCAGGGTCTGTTGACTGCATTAGCTGAGAGGTGGCATAGTGACCACAACACCTTTCACCTACCCACTGGTGAGATGACAGTCACACCAGAGGATGTGTGGCGTATTTTGTGCATTCCATTCATGGGAGATATTGTCACTTATGATTCTCATGGGACCAGCAGGAGAGATGCTCTCCGCAGAGTATTTCAAGATCAAGACATAGAGGTTCTGAGCATTCAATGGCAGAGGATTGCAGATTCTTATTCAACACTACTAGCAGTGCTAGCTAGATTCATTGGAGGTTTCTTTTGCCCTGATCATAGGTCAAAGGGATTCCTCATCGATTGGGGTAGGACTCTAGAGAGCATGATGGTACATGGTACCAGATATGCATGGGGGTTGTGCATGGTAGCGCATCTTTATCATGATCTACACTCGGTCATGTACCTAGGTGCATGTAGTTTATCGACAGGAATGACCCTGCTATAGGTGTGGGCTTAGGAGCATTTTGCTATTTGTGGGTCGTTCCCATTGTAGACAGACCAGCTGACAGACTGTATGTTTTTAGATATAGAGGTCGGTTTACACAGGCCCAGATGGACAAGTTAGAGCACTAGAGGCGGGTGTTTGATGACACCAAGATAGTTATCTAGTGTCCATACCTTGACTGTGAGGAGTGGGAGGAGGATGGTGCAGTATTGGGATTTCTGTGTGCTTCTATGTACCTCATTGGTCAGACACCATTTGTTCTTGAGAGATTCTTGCTCTGTTGGGTATATAGATAGTATGGCATTGTTCAGTGCATGCCACAGGGAGTAGCCCATTATGCTAGGCGACAGATGAATATTCTTGATTGGGGTCCCACATTGTCCTATGATGTTCTTGTAGAGGGGTATAGGGCATTACAACCATCTCCTTGGGACATGTGGAGAGATATCTCATAGGCAGCCATGGTAGAGGATTATGTAGCATTTTTGGCCTTGGTCCCCCATCCTCGTATTACCATCCCCGATGAGCCAACACCTTTACCTATAGAGGAGGATGTGGCAGAGGGTTCTCCAGATAGTAGGGGTGGAGATGATTCTTCATCAGGCAGTAGTTTAGAGAGTAGCGGGAGCTCTGACAACAGTAGTGATGATAGTGACGGTAGCAGTGGAGGAGACAAAGCGGTAGGGCCAAGCAGCAAGAGGCAAGCAGTGACAATGCCAGTATTCAGGGAGCAGAAATAGATAGTTGGGCTCCAGGCACAGGTCCAGACTTTGCAGGGGCAATTGGTACAAGCTCAAGGTATGCTTGTGCAGACTCAGACTCAAATGCAGGCCCAAGCATAGGCTCACACATAGGTACAGGGACAGTTAGCAGCCATGCAGACATAGGTTGATACCCTGACAGTTGAGTGAGATAGTGCTTGACAAATTGCTGAGAGGGCACAGGAGATAGCAGAGACTCTCTAGAGATTGGCCGATGGCACTTCCATAGGTGATTATATGAGAGAGGTTCTACGGGTTGGCCGAGAGGCCGAGTTCTATAGAGGTCGATATCATGATGCAGTGTTTGCCGAGCGTCGAGTAATTTATGCCCCGTCAAGATCTGGGCGGACACATACATGGACAGTCAGTGAAGGGGTGACATAGCCTCCACGCAGAGATTCTAGAGATCCGGGTCCTTCTGGGGGTGGTGGTGGTACATGTCCCATTGGGCCTTCCCATTCTGGCAATAGCAGGTCGTAGATGCCCTTGTGATCCTCTATGATGTAGTCATTTATTGATTATGTATTTTGTAGACCAGACTTCATTATATACTTGACATTTGTGATATATATGAGATGCAGTTGATGTGATATGACGATGGCTTTATGATTTTTATGTGATGAATGCTTTTATTATATGATTTTGTGATTATTTAAATCTAAATGTGATGATGTATATGAATGATTTTATTTGAATGTAATGATGCAATAATAAATGCATGTGTAGAATATGATATATGGATAAATGATGTGATGTGATAATATGTAGGGATGGTTGGATAAATGATTTTTATTTTATGGAATGATTTAATGATTTCATTTATTAAATGTATGGATGGTAAATGATGTATGCATATGATGTTTGTAGATGATAATGTAATGATGTAATGAGAATAATGGTAAAAATGAATAGGATGTACTTATGGTACAATTTAATTCATAGTTTATTTGATGTATGTATGAATGATGAAATGATGATACTAAATGATGTGATGATGACTTTTACATGTTTTTGATGATTTTTGGATTTTATGTCAAGTATACTCAGTCTTATTTGTAGATTAGATAATCATTGATTGGAATCCTTTATGCAACAAATACTCTGCAGATAATGAATGATGATGAATGCAATCTAATTTAATCATGCAATGATATGCAAAACATATGTCATTTTAATAGTCTTTTTGTGCTTGGTATCATCATAGAGCTTTATTGAATGTTGAAAGTGGATACAAGCGTCAATGGTTGTGTTAATCCAATGGCGACCTGAGTATTACTTTCATGATTTTTGATATTGCAATCGAACACAAGCATCTAGGTATAATTGAACCGAGATGAATTGAGCATTCATTGCATAAATAGGCAGAGATAATCATTTGAGTGTGTGAATTCTGAATGTCATTGGTGATACATTTGCATAGCACATCCCCCGATAATTCACACATTTATATGGTTATCGTACATACAACAGACAATAAAAATATGATTCTTTTTCCTTGTTTCTCTAGTTCAATACATCATTGAGTTACTCCAAAGAAATGATAATCAAAAAGTACAATATATCCCTTGTTTACTTAGAGTGTTTCATTCATTATTCAGATTTTAGATCATCCATCCCGATTTTGACATGTTTTTGGATTTTTGAGATTTTTGACTCAAGACCTAACCTACTAACATATCTTAGGGGCCTTGGGGGTTGACAAAAGATTAGCCTTGCCTACGTTACACACGTAGTGACCACATAGTTTGACTGACACAGACCTATGTTTTTGGATGTTGCTTTTTCAGACTTACCTTTAGACATGTTTTTGGATTTTTGATGCGATATGGATGGTTGATGCTCTTCTGATGATGATTGATATTGCGCTTTGGTTTTTTTTTTGGTTTTCCTGCTATACTGTTGTTCGTCTTTTTGTGAAATCGATGCGTGTGTATTGCCCCTAGTGATACCCAGATGTTGCCCCCAAGCCATGGAGTGATACTTGACTATTTGAAAATGATTTATGATTATGAATGTAATGATGGCCAGATGAATGATATGATATGATCAGATACTGACTTTTAGACGAAAGATCCTGATATATATCCAGATAGATGGAAAACTTGATCTTAGAATCACATACGACACCTGTTTCCAGGTTTTCACCATATGCTTTGATTACACCCTTTGTGTTTTTCAGTATTTTTCTCATTTTTTTGTTTTTCTTTCTTTTTTTTTTTGTTTTTTGTATTTTTGTGTTTGCCAGGTTTTCACCAAGGAAACAATTTCCAGTAGTTTTCCCCGTGTACTAGGAGATTTCATAGAATTTTCTAAGATGAATATTGTTGATAGGTTCATCAAACAGATCCCGTTCTGACGTTGATAGCTGATATGCTCCTGATCCATAAACTGATATGACGACAAATGGACCAAGCCAGTTAGGCTCAAATTTTCCTTTCTTTTCTCTGTCTTACTGATTCCTAGGGTTTTCTTTTAGTACCAAGTCACCAACCTCAAAGACTCTTAGTTTTACCTTGTGATTGTAACTTCTTGACATCCTTTATTGATGAGCTATTAGATGATTAACAGCTTGTTGACGACGCTCGTCCAGCAATTCCAGTTCCTATAGTCTAGATACCCTATAGTCTTCATCTAAAATGATACCTCTGAGTGATACACGAAGGGATGGAATTTCAACTTCAATGGGAAATATGGCTTTTGATCCATATACCAAATCAAATGGCATAGCTCCCATTGGTGTTTTGATGCTTGTTCTGTAGGCCCATAGTGCAAGATTGAGTTGAACATGTCAATCATGTCCAACATTGTTAACCATCTTTTTGAGAATTTTGAGTATGGTTTTGTTTGAGGCCTCTGCTTGGCCATTCCCTTGAGGATAGTACGGTGTTGAAAAATGATGTTGGATGTGGAACTTTTCACAGAGCTCTTGGACATCTTGATTCTTGAAAGGTCATCCATTATCAGTGATAATAGATTGAGGGATACCATACCGACATATTATGTAGTTCAAGATGAAAAAGGAAATTTGCTTCCCACTGATTGTAGTAAGAGGTACTGCTTCAATCCATTTCGTGAAATATTTTGTAGCTGTTATAATGAACTTGTGTCCATTAGATGAAGATGGATTGATTTTCCCTACTAGATCTAAGCCCCATTGACAAAAAGGCCATGTCGATGTGAAGGGATGTAGTTCTTGTGCTAGTGCATGAACTAGATTGCTGTGAACCTGACATTTTTGACATTTCTTGACAAATTGATATGATTCTTTCTCCATGCATGGCCAATAATATCCCAAACGGAGGAGTTTCTGAGCTATAGTTATTCCACTCAAGTGAGTACCACAAATACCCTCGTGAACTTCTCGTAGGGCCGTTTCAGATTCGTTGCGTTCTAGACATCGGAGTAGGTTACCATCAAGACCTCGACAATAAAGGACCTTTGTGATTAATGTACATCGGGCAGATTAGCAGATAAAGTTTCTTTTTTGGTTCCTGGAAAGATATGGAGGAAGAATATCATCTTTCAGGTAAGCATAGGTTTTTTCATAGATGGAGGGTTCAGTGGTTTCTAGATGGCATATGGTAGCGGATTCTAATTGATAATGGGAAGGACATGATACTTGTTCTACCATAAACTCATAACAAACACGCTTCTCAGGAAATTGTAGTAATGAAGCAATTTTATCCATAGCGTCTGTAGCTTTGTTCTCTACCCTTGGAATTTGATCAAACTTGATACTGACAAAGGATTGTTTTAGATTATCTATTTGCTATTTGTAGGGCATCAATTTTTCATCTTTTGTCTGATACTCATCATTTACTTGGTAAATAACCAATTGAGAGTCCCCATATACCTGTAAATCTTTGATTTTCTAGTGAATTTCTATCTTGACCCCAATAATCAATGCTTCATACTCTGCCACATTATTTGTACACTAAAACATGAGTCTATATGATTTTGGAATTGTGTGTCCTTGGGGGGAGATGAACAAGATCGCTACTCCTGATCCTCGTTGTGTATATGATCCATCAAAATATAGTATCAATTGTTGGGGCATTGCTATCATAATGTCTGCATCTAGAAATTCCATTGTGATTGGATGATCATCTCGTAGAGGGGCTTCAGCTAGCTATTCAGCGATTGCTTGTCCCTTGATTACCTTTCTCTCAACATATTGAATGTCTAATTCACTTAGGAGCATAACCCATTTTGCCAATCTACCTGTTAAGGGAGCTTTACTTAGTAGATACTTCAAAGGGTCAATTTTTGCAATTAACCTGATTGTATGAGCCAACATGTAGTGTTTCAACTATTGAGTAGCAAACAGCACTGCTAGGCAAGACTTTTCTATGAACGTATAGTTTATTTCATAGCCATTTAAAGTTCTACTAATGTAGTAGATGGTGCGCTCTTTCCCTTCATAGTCCTCTTGTGCTAATAGTGCCCCCAAAGAGATATCTATCGTGGCAATGTACAAAATGAGAGGCCTTCCTTCTATTGGTGGCATGAGAATGGGTGGTGACATTAGATATTGCTTGATTTGATCGAATGTTACTTCACACCTCTCATCCCACTTGAAAACTATGTTCTTATGCAGTAGATGATTAAAAGGATGACTTTTGTCTGCCAGCTGGGAGATGAATCATCTAATTGATTGAAGTTGTCCTTGTAGTGATCTGAGTTGGATGATATTCTTACGAGGTGGCATCTCCATAATTTCTTTGACTTTTGCTGGATCCACCTCAATGCCCTTTTCTGAAACAATGTATCCTATACTTTGGATGATGTAACCCCGAAGACACACTTCTTAGGGTTTAACCTGACATTGAATTTGTCCATCCGTGTGAAGATTTTGTCTAGGATATGTAGATGTCCTTCCCTTGTAGTAGATTTTGCTAAGATGTCATCCACATAATCCTCCATGAAACTGTGCATCATATCATGGAATATTGTCGTCATTGCTCTTTGATAAGTGGCTCCTGCATTCTTTAGACCAAATGGCATGATGTTCCAGTAGAAGGTTCCCCATGGACATGTAAAAGCCATCTTTTCTTGATCTTCTGGAGCTATTCTTATTTGATTGTACCTAGAGAAACCGTCCATGATTGATAACATGGCATGCCCTACCGTCAAGTCCACAATGATGTCTATATTCAGTAGTGGAAAATCATCCTTCGGGCATGCTTTATTGAGGTCCCTGAAATCCGTGTAGATTCTGATGTTGTTGTCTAGTTTTAAAATAGGTACTATGTTAGATATCCATTCAGCATAGTCTATAGACCTTATGAATTTAGCATCCAATAATTTCTTTAATTCTGACTTTACCATCAATGTGATGTGAGGATGCATCTTTCTTAATTTTTATTTAATAGGCTTGATTCCTGTTGACAAAGACAAATGATGCATAAGCAGATTTGGATCTAAGCCTGGCATATCATAATATGACCAAGCAAAGTTGATGCTTCTTGCTTTAAAGAAATTGATAAATTTCGGTCTCTCTTGATCAATCATTGATTTTGCTAGATGTAGAATTTTTGCCTTCTCTTCTATGCCAATGTTCACTGATTGTGTAGGTTCGACCAAAACTAATGATCTCTCATGATAATGTTTGGGGAGAGTGTCAAATCTTAAATCCTTCAGTGCCTCAAAAAGGTTTTCACCATTGGATGCATTCTTTATTTTTACTTTTTCTAGATCTAATGCTGCCATAGAATGGTTTTCACCATTAGATCTATTATCCCTATTGTCAATTTTGCAACTAGAAGATTTGACACCCTCCTGCTAAGTTGTTTTGTTATGAGTAGTATAGATAGTATTTGTATTAGGTTTGGTATGACATAGGAAATGCATGATGGCATCATCATTTTCAAATTTTGGTATAGTCAAAGGTTGGATAGGTTCCCAATCAATAAGTTCTGGATGGATTAATGGCATGGTATCATCAGATTGATGTAGGTCAATGGAAGTAAGGGTGAGGACAGCAATATCATCATAATTGTCATTTGAGATATTGAGATCCATGATGGTACCCTCTTCAAAATCATCTAGTTCACTTAAATTTTGTTTGTCCTCACTAGAGTCATCGATATGTAGTGATCCCGTGACGAATGGTCTAGACCCAGAGCCTTGGCCCTCCTCACATGTAGGTGTATATTTTTGAATCACATCGACTGGAATATCAACGAAAAGTATATCACAAGGTAATGCCCACTCATATTCATTTGAGTCTATTTCAGAACCATCTCTAAAGTGAAGGATATTTTCCATAGCTGTCTTTGTTATTTCTCGCTTCTCTTCATCAGAATATCCTAGTCCTAGTTTCTCTTTTGTGTGGAGAGTGAGAGGTGTGATAGGTTCTGTGATGCCCTCCTTTCTTAATCCCATAGGTCCTTGTCCTTCATAACCCATCTTTTCGAGAATAGCCTTTCCTTTTCCATACTTGTCCGTGTTGATGCTAACATTTTTTATACCGATCTCTCATGTTGATGTTTCTTCATCCTTATATAGCCAATCCAAGACTATTTTGTTGTCTATTTCTTCTGCTATGGTTCTGGATTTTACAAATGTTTCTTGAAGAGCTATGCCAGGTAAAGATGTTGGAGGTTTCATCATTGAAGGTTGACCATATTTCCTAGGAGATGGCATTAACTGTGATAAGTTCAGCGATTGCTCCATTGAGTATTGTCCCATTCCTTTATCTGTCAACTGAACTTGCTTTTGAAATTTGTCTGATAGAGAAGTTTGTGTATTTGGATTTTTTGTTTCAACATGACTTGTTTCTTTTTCTTTACCTTTCTTTTCTACCCACTTGGTAGTGATACTCGGATGTTGTTCTTCGTTTGATGACTTTGAACTTGAAGCTTCCATGTTGTGAGGGATAAAGGTGTCTTGAGATATTCTCAAAGTGTCACAATGTTGTGGATGATTATAATCAACAGCTATAGTCACCTCTTGTTTGTTTATTGGAAACTTCAGGCATTGATGGTATGTAGAAGGTACGGCCTGCATTTCATGAATCCAGAGTCATCCTAAGAGTATGTTGTATGTCAACTCTCTTTCCAACACTTGACATGCTATATGCTTTATCATGGGTCCCACTTGAATGGGTAATACAATTAAACCTTGGGATGATCTTTCCTCCTCATCATATGCTTTGATGGTCATTTCCTCCAAGCATCAATAGTATCATCGGAATATCCTAGTGCACAGACTAATTTGAGGGTGCAAATGTTCAGACCAGCTCCCCCATCTATTAGAACTCTCTTAACATGATGATTATGGATACATACTTCGATATGCAATGCTGTGTTATGTGGATGATTTAATGAGAAATCATCTTGTTTAGAGAATGATAGAAAATGGGGGGTAGTCAGGTGTCCCACCATAGCTTGGAATTGAAAAACATCCAGATTCTTTGGTACGGTTGTGGCAACTAATGCTTGTTCAAGAACTTCTTTATGTGATGGTGACAAATTAAGGTGTTCCAGTATCGATATTTGTGTGGAGATGTTCTGCAATTGATCGACAATAGTATAATGAGATTGAGGCGTAACCGCACATTGAGATCCCACTCCTTTTAATACCACCTTGGCTTGCCCCCCTAGTCATGACGCTTGCCGGTTGATGTTATTGATTCTCTCGGGGAGTGTTTTGCATTTGATTGATAAAATCATAATGTGATGGAGGTGGAACTACATGTCTGGAGCCAATTCCTTTTAACATTACTTTAGATTGTCCCCTAGTTAGCACATTGGCTAGTTGATGTTCTTGATTTTCTCTGATTTTTAAGACATTTATTTGATTATCAAAGTTTTGCACACTTGGGGGTAAATCCAAAGAGGTAATGTTGTTGGTTTTGTTGTCATTAATGTTATCACTAACTGCATGATCATGTTTGACTTCAGATAGACACAGGATTGTTGTGTCATAGACATGATTGGAATTCTTTCCTTTGCTATTTGAGGATGATGCACCTTTGTCATAATTGGGCAAAGGATCTTTGAAGGCCGAATGATCATTGTTATTTTGAGGTCTTTCCACACACACTTTGTTGATGTCCACCAAATCTTGTACTACATGTTTCAACTCATATAGTCATTGGTTTTGTGACCCTTGTTGTTATGATAGTTTCAATAATCAACGTCATTCCACCATGATGGTTTGACTTTTGGATCCCAGAACCTAGCTTCCCATGTAGTGAGAAGGCCTTTGGTAACTAATTCCTTCATTGCTAATTTCATTGATTGACCCAAAGGTGTGAACCTTCGCTGATTTGATAGTTTTTTATACGACTATAGTTTTATGATTTCATTGCTTTGTATGTTATTTGACTTGACATCTTGCTCGTTGTTTTGATTCTTTGATGTGGATGTGGTCAAGTTGAAAACCGGTTTGACATTTTGGGGATCATTCATCGTTTCACTTGTGTTGCGATTCTTTTGCCAAAATTTTGGCTCCTCACCGGTTGAGTATTGATTTGAGGAGTTACTTGTGTTGTTTGTTTTATCATTAAAATGTTTGATAACTCCTCTCTTGACTAATGCCTCTTTGATTTTAAGACCATTTTCGATCACTTTTTCAAATGTTGGAGGACATTGTAGTTCCAATCTATAACTCATTTCTTCCATCAAGTTTTCAATGAATAACTCCATCTTTTCCTCTTCAGGAATGGATCTTGGATATCTAGCGAACAAGTGTCGCCATCTTTGGAGAAAAGACAAGAAAATTTCTCCTTTGTTTTTTTTGAGATTGTAAAGATCATTGATAGTAACATCATGTTGGATGTTGAATGAGTATTGAGAGAGAAATCTGTTGATGAGTTCCTCAAAAGTTTTGATACCTAGTTTTAACTTCGAAAACCATTCCATGCATGATCCTCCCAAACTCCTTGGGAATAATCTCATTAAATAAGTTTCTTCTTGTGCAAACTCAAGACTCATTATTTTGAATTCTCTGATATGGTCTATTGGATCCGTTCTTCCATTATATTTATCATATTTTGGGATCTCACAATGTCTAGGAAAAGGTATCAAGCCGACCGTTGCGTCGAAAGGATAAGGACAAATGTCCTGTATTGCATATCTCTTGGTAGTCCCTTTCATCATATCTTGTATTTTTTGCTGCAACATTTGCATCTATGATGTTAAAGTGGCAACCGGATCTATCATTTGTGTAGGTTGTGGTATCTCAGTCTCATTTATTTCAGGTGTTTCCTTCAAACGGTTTACATCAAAATATTTTAGAAGTTTTGCCCCCGATTCAACTAACATTAAAAGATATTTCTCCATATCTTGTTCTAGAATCTTTTCCATAAATATATGGAACTTGGGATCTTGTTGAGCTTCTTGGATATCCTCTGGAGTTATTTCATCTTTATCATTTCGGTTCAAGTTGTTCCAAGGATTTTCTTCTGCCATTTCTTGTGATTTTAAAATTTCTTGATCTAAGAGTCTTTGTTTTTGGTACCTACTTAAGATTGGCACACAAATTTTTACCCTTTCTTCCGAAGTGTTGATCTTATGTGCGGGATAGTGTCAATGGAACCTTTTTAAACAAAGTCGAATAAGATGACTAATCTTATTGATGAGACAATATTTAAAAAGTTAATTGCTATACTTTGTTTCGTGATGAAGGATGATAATATCCTGATAATGAAACTTTAGTATAGTAATTGATTGTGTATTTGATTTTGACACTTGTGATTTGCAAGATCTTGTTTCAGTTGATAAGTTGGAAATTTGTATAAACCTTTCTCACTTTGGTTCCTAGATAGTGATTCTGATAAGAAGAAATTTGATTCTGATGAAAAATGTGGATAAAATGAAAGACTGATGGACTGGTAAAAATCTTGAAGTCTCTATTTTAAAAGCGCTAAAACAGAGTCCAGAAGTGCTATTTCCCAGAAGCACTGGAACAGAGTCCAGAAGGGCTAAAATAAGTGACTGAAGCACTATTTTGATAGAAGCGCTGAAATAGTGTCTGGAAGTGCTATAGAATTTGATGAAAGCACTATTCTACTGAAAGCGTTGAAACAGTGCATGAAAACACTGCAAAATTTGACAGAAGCGCTACTTTACCAAAAGCGCTGAAATATAGACCTAAAGCATTGAAACAGTGCCCAAAAGCGCTATTTCCTAGAAGCGTTAAAACAATGACCAGAAGCGCTGAAATATTTTTCCAGAATGCTTAAAAATAGAAGTTTAATATTCTCTATTGTAAAATCTGGTCTGGCCTTGTGGCATACTGTATCAGGGACTATGGAAGATATGAAGGATGAATCCATTGACTACGGTTGTGGAACTGCGTAAGAGCTCTTCTTTGAAAGAAGGCTCGTGAATAGAGTGGTTCTACTGCATAATCTAAAGAGTGACCCCTAGCAAAATTGTGATAACTGTGAATGAATGTTCTATGCTGTAAGAAGAGTTTCCGATTTTGATATAGAAAACGTTGTTCTCTCAATTTATTTCTATAATCGAGAGGTTTCTTGGGCCTTGTGACTTTGATTTTTCTCTTGACAAATGTGGTGGAATTCCACTTTCGTAGCATGGATTTTCTGATTTGTTTCGACTTGACGTTTTCAGGATGATCCTTAATATGATTTAAATGAATTTGTGAAAACACAGCAAGCAATTTTGAATAAGTGTTTTAAAAGTGAAAAGATTGTGTATGTTCAAAAATCATGAATGATCTTTATTGATTTTGACAGGTCATTTTAACAATTTGTACACAAATCAAATAGACTCACACTTAAGGACAAGTAGGTCATCATTATACTAACAACCCACATCTTGAATTATGTTGACTCACACAGCTGTGTCACCCCCTAGAGGGTGCCCATGTTTTTGTCGTTTCTAGGTGCGTACTCAAAGTGACAGAAGTGGATACTGAATCCCTTGAGCAAGCAGTCCTTGGTAATTATATGGTGAGTGTCTTGGGGGTAGATTCTTCCCTCCCCTTGCACCGTGAGTATGACAATGTATGGATATTGACTCGGCGAGAAACTACTCTATGGTTCGTAGATAGGGTTTCGTTTGGTGTGGCAAATAGATAAACTCCCTCAGAAGACCTCCCAATCTTTAGAACAAAGATTTTGGGGATGGTTATCTTGCCTACTACCGTCAAGTTGGACTTTTATCAGCAACTTGCATTTCTATTATAGTGGGTTGGATAACCTGGCTTTGGTTGTTCCCACTTAGGTTGCTCCCGTAGGGTGAGTACTTTTTCCCACTACGATAGGCCTACTAAAGGATTTAATAAAGTGTAAATGACATGAAATAAAAGTGAATCTAGCACTTTGGTCACCTAGTTAAGCGGAGAGCATAAGCCTAATCACCACAAGCACAACATATAAGTTTGTCCTATTTTAAAAGCCCAAATTTTCTAATCTATGTGAAGGTGTTGCTTCACAGAAATCATGATGTTCTTTTTAACTTTTTACTATAAGAATGTGATGACTATCCTAGGATTGATAGATTTGCTTTAAGAAAAACAAGAAAGTGACTATCCTAGATTAATCAATTTTAGTCCAACTTTGAAATGACTATCCTAGATTGATCAATTTTAGAAAAATTTGAAGTGACTATCCTAGATTGATCAATTTTAGTCCAACTATGAGAAAAATTAAAAATCTAGCCGCGGATGCGTCAGATCCAGACTGATTTTTACAAAAGCACTGGAATATTGCACTGAAGCGCTAAAATAGTTACCTGATGCGCTAAAAACTGAAAGCACCGAAACAGGGTACCGAAGCATCGAATTTTGACATGGAAGCGCTAAAACACCTGATGCGCTAAAATAGTGACCGAAAGCGCTATAATAGTGACCGGAAGTGCTAAAATCGAAAGCGCTAAAACAATGACCAGAAGCACTAAAACAACAACCAGAAGCGCTAAAACTTTTAATAGAAGCGCTATAAGAAAAACATGCCGAGAACCTATGTGACACTTTCCAGAAAATTGATAATTTTGATAAAATTGGGGTTAATGCCCCATGGTGGGCGCCAAATTTTAAGTGGTGAATATGTGAACGAGATCAAAACACTTCTTAATAAGACATTATATCAATGATTAAACAAATTGAATCAATTCAAAATAGTAATCAATTGAAAGCATCATATTGCTCTCTATCTCCAAAGATTTATTAAATCTAAATCGCTCTCAGATTGTTTAAGCAAATAAGACTGTTAAAATGACAATTCAAAGAATGAGATAATGATAATGCAATGCTAAATAATTAAACTAGCATGATATTGATGTGAAACAGATAATTGTAGCAAAAGGAGGCAGCCATGGTTGAAAATTCGATTGCTTGATACTTGATGTATGAATGCTTGATGCTTGATGTCTAAATTCCTGTAGAGTAAGAGTGCAAAAGCTTGATTATCTGGATCCTTTTCTTGGTTGAATGAGGCTGTATTTATAGATTTTCTGGTTGTAGAAATGCATAGAGAAAGCTTTGAAAGGCTTGGATTCAATCTGGATAATTGAATGGTGAAAAATGGAGGAGATTGAGAGAAAGATGGAGATTGTCTCTACCCATGAAAACACCAGGCAAGAGAAAAGGAATAATTGATGGAGGAGGATTGAGAGATCAAATTCCAAATTTGTCTCCAATTTGTCTCCAAAACTTCCCGTGAAGTTTCAATCAATTAATTTGACATATTTTAGACATAGATTAGACATAGGAAATCTAATTCATTTTTGAGGAAATATAGATTGGAATATTCCTTATGCTCTAATTCAAATATTTTGATTTATTTAAATTTGGAAAAGGGAAATAAATAATTTAATAAAACGAACTATAGGATAGTTGTTTATTAAATTAAACTGAAGAAAATGGCAATTAATCAATAAAGTGTTTTGTCTTTATTTAACTAATTTAAGATTGATGTGATAGATTGAAATAAGGATGTGATAATTAAATCAAACAAAGTATTTAATTTTGTTTATTTAATTAAGATGAGATATTAAAAGAATTTAAATGTGGTGTGATTGTGAACTATTTAAATAAATATTTCTATTTATTCAAACAGTAGAGGAAATTAGGATAATTAATCAAATAACTTGTATTTAATTAATCGGAATTCTCAAGACCAATTTTAGGTGCATACAGCCCGTAATTATGTTTAGAAGAATCATTCAAAATATCAAATCACCAGCGAAAAAATCAAAGGTGTATTGACGAGGAGAAATGATACTTTGAAAAAATAACAATTAAAATTATTCTTATTGTCCAAATTTGAACCTAAAACAACGATTGAGTCATGTAAATATGAATTTTGGATCAAGGAAATGGAAGAAGAATTGATGCATATTGAAAAGTATCAGACATGGGAACTTGTACCAAAACTAGTGAACAAGAATGTGATTGGAACTAAGTGGGTGTTCCAAAATAAACTGAATGAGAATGGAGAAGTTTATAGGAATAAGGAAAGGCTTTTTGTAAAGGTTATTCACAAGTAGAAGGAATAGACTTTGAAGAAACAATTTCTCTAATTACAAGGATGGAATCTATTAGAATATTTTTGGCTTTAGTGGCACACAAATATTTCAAAGTATATCAGATGGATGTGAAGTCTACATTATTGAATGGTGAATTGAAAGAAGAATTATACATTGAACAACCAAAAGGATTTTAGTTATTAGATAATTGTAATATGGTTTACAGATTGAAGAAGCCATTATATGGAATCAAGAAATCTCCTAGAGCTTGGTTTGCAATATTTGATAGATGCTTGTTGTAGCAAGGATTTAATAAGGGTACCACAGATAGTAATCTTTGCTTTAAACTCTACAGAGATAAAATCTTTACTGAGGTTATGTATGTCGATGATATAGTCTTTGGAGGAAATGAAAGTATGTGTAAGAGATTTGTAGAAGAGACGTAAAAAGTGTTTGAGATGTCTATGTTTGGGGAAATGAATTTCTTGGACTTCAAATCGATTAGAAAAAGAAAGGTCTATTCATTTCACAATCAAAATATGTCAAGGAAATGTCAAAAAAGTTTTGAATAAAAGATTCTAGACCAGTATGTACCCCTATGGTTACTAGTTGTAAGATGAGTAAGAATGACGACTCCCCTAAGGATGATCAGAGCAAGTGCAGATCAATAATTAAAGGACTATTATATCTAACTACTACTAGATCAAATATCATGCATGTAGTTTGTGTTGTGGATAGATTTTAAGGTCCAAAATAATCACATGTGGGAGAAGTGGAGAATATTTAGATACTTGAAGGGTACTCCAAAACATGGCTTGTGGTATCCAAAAGATATTGATTTCTCTTTGAGTTCTTATATATATGTGGATTGTGTAGGCTGTGTGGATGATAGAAAATTTACAAGAGTTTGTGTATTCCTTCTTGGAAGTAGGATGATGTCCTAGCTAAGCAAGAAGTAGGATTCAATGTAACTATCTACTTCAAATATAGAATACATTATTACAATATCATGTTATACATAGGTTTTGTGGATGAAGCAAAATTTGAACGATATCAGAGTGGTATATGATGAACCCATTTCTATATTCTGTGATAATACAAGTGCTATTAATATTTAAAATAATTCTAGTAATGCATTCAAGGACAAATCATATTTCAATCTGTTGTTAGTTATCGAGGGAGAAGGTTGGAATGAATGAGGTGAACTTGGAATATGCACTCACCAAAGATCAAGTTGAAGATATCTTCACTAAGGCTCTCCCTAAGGATAATTTTTAGTATTTCTAGGAGAAGTTGGGGGTTATTTCCCCTCCTTCTTTCAACTAGATACATAAGGATATGCATCAATCCAGTGGATCTCAAGATTCATCCCTTGTTATGGACTGATGTTGATGGCTATCTATCAAGGGGAGTAGGTAGTAGCATTGTTGGTTGTTGCAATCAAGAGGAGTGAGTTTTTTCATTGTATGGTATACAAGTTTTTTCAATTATCATTTTTGTCAAAGGATTTTTGTCGTGGATGCTAGTTGGTTTAATTTTTTATGTACTCCTAAGGGGGAGTGTGTAGAGAAGTGGAAAGTGTAGGTGTGTAGAGAAGGTGTGAAGAAAATAGAGTGAAGTAAAGGAAAAAAAAGATTCAAAGAAAATACATGTGTGTTTGATGTCAAAGGGGAGAGATACAAGTGTGCCACCCTTTTCCATTGATGTCAAATGGGGAGAGAGTTAACTTAAAAACCTCATGAATTAAGGAGAAGATAAATCCTATGAAAGAAAAATTGTTGAAAAATGTATTCTTGTGTAATGGGGAGTTGCATTGTGGTGTTGTATATGAGTTGGTCATTAGGGTTCATTATTGTTTTTGTTATTGATAGTTTTTCCATGTGTTTCCTTCAATGAAAAAGGGGGAGATTGTTGGAATTTTTTTTTTATATTGATATCAACAGACCATTTATATTGCATTGATGTCAACTTATGGAGATTCTTTGATTGGTTTCATTATATTGTCATTAGTAGTATCACCGAGGTCAACCTATAGTGTTCCTCTTATGATCATGTTTTATTGATGTTGAACCTCTTGTGTGGTTTAGATGTTGTAGAAGTGATACAAATTATTAAAATTTGGTTGTTTTGCTTGGTTTCCAAGTGCTTTTGATAAAATTTCAATAAAAGAAGAAAGAGTGTAGTGAAGAGTGGTGCTCAATTTTTTTCTATGAATTTCTTCAAGGTTGAAGATCTACTTGTGCAATTCAAATATGTTGTTTAGAGGTGTTTAGAGGAGTTATTTCCAAAGTTTCATGTTTTTTATTATTGTGCATAAAAAATTATGTTCACCAATGTGCAATCTGTTTAAACAATGTTGTCTCGGGGAAATTGTTTTTCTCTGCATTTCTTTGTAGTTTGATTTTTGGCCTTGCAAATTTGGAAGTGTTCTTATATTACTAGTATCTATCTTTAGTCTTAGTTTTTCGTGTTTTTGTGCTCTTGAAGATTGGATTTTGGTGTTGCAATGTGTGGAAGGTTACTTGGTTGTGCAAAATGAATAATTTATTCATATGTATGATGTTGCAAAGGAGTTTGTAGATTTTAGGGTTTTTATGGAATATTCTAGATTGTGTTTAAGTGATGTGTGTGGTCCCTGAGCCATCTTTAGATTAAAGGAAGCATATATTTAATTTTTTAATGGTGTTAATATAGGTTCATCCAACCTTTGGTGTTTACACTAATTGTGGATATGGTTTGGTTTTTTTGGAAGTGTTGTATAGCATGCATAAGTAGTTTTAGGTTTGAGTTAAGGTGTTGTGTGATCCACCTTCATTCCTCTCCATTGTGGGAATGTTTCAGTTCCAACCTATTTGAATTTTCTTTTTTGCAGTGCATAGCTAACCTTGTAGATTGTTTTCAAGGTTGATGATGATTCTATATGTGTGTTAAGTTGATGGAGGATGTTGTGTATGAAGTTAAAAAGTGTGAAGTTAAGTATGATCCATAAGTAATAAGACTAATAGAAGTAGTGAGAAAAATGTGTCTACATTCTATAGAGAGAGTGTTACTGTTCTGGTGAAGCGGTGGTGGAACACTTTTGTTTCTTTGAGATTGATTTCTCATTGTAACAATCTTCCTTCTTCTTCATTATCTTCTGGAAATGAGCCATTGGTAGTGAGCCCTCTGATAGTGATCCTATTATACTGGATGTCACAATTACATTATATTGTGAGCTAATCCTCATCATGGTTTTTCCCTTCTTGGGTTTTCCATGTAAATTTGGTATTCTCATGTCTTTGGAGATGTTTTCATTATAGTTTCTCAATTTTATTATTTGCTAATAAATAATAAGGGCTTAATGATTGTTAAGAGTTTAATATGCAAATTTGATTGCTAATGAGAGAAATTTGATGTTTTAATGTACAATTGATACACACTCCCTCTAAGTTGTCTTGTACATTAAAAAAAAATTGTAAATGAAGTTATTCAAATGGATCAATTATTATTATTATTTTATTATTCATTCAAAACATATAAATATTAATTCAATTATAGAAAATAGTTTTGGAAATGTTAAATAAGTAACTTTAATTAAATTATGCTAAAGAGAACTTCTCATTATCGAACAAGATAATTGGTTTCTATGTATTTATATTTATCAAATGTTTTAATTGAAACTATTAATCTTTAAAATTTTATTTAATAGAACAATATTTTAATGGTGTTCGATAAAATTTTATATTCAATTATTGGTAAGATTTTCTTTAAAAATAATTAAAGACATTGGAATAGTTATGCAATTTAACTATTTTAATAAGACAATAAATTATTACGCTTCATTAATAGTTTAATAAATTATATAATTATATAATTGTGTAATTACTCATTTAAAAGGAACAATAACCCATATCCATTTTTCATCAATTTATGTTTTTTGATTATAAAATCAGAGATTAGGGACCTTATTCTAGACAAAACAACAAGAAAAAACAGGCAACACAACCCAAAAGTCCAACCATAGCACAACACAAAAAGAGCAGGCCACTAGGCCAAACAGTCCAACAAAAATTAAGTCCAAGAACAACTAAGAAACAAGAAAATAATAGTCTGTAATGCCATCAAAAAAAGAATAGAGAACCAAAATGAGGTGGCACACATGCCCCAAAAAAAGAAAAAAAAATAATAATCCTTTTGAATATTAATCATATCCCATTCCTTAGTGTTTCTAGCTCCTTGGTTCATGGGTCATCTCCATCTCTAGCATCTTCATCCACTAGCTTGTCCTCTTCCTCTAATGGTTTCATCCTTCATTTTCTTTTCTTGACAATTTTTGGCCATTCATAGTCCCAAAGAAAGTTTTGACCATTATCACATAGGTTATTGAAATCAACCTACTAAATTCATTGTCCAACCGATTAATTTTTTTTGTAGAGATGTTATCGACCATCTCCCCTTCCTTCTCAAGATTCTCCATAACTGTAACATTTACTTATTCTTCATAGTTTTCCTTATTTTTAGCATTCTCTTCATCTTCCTCTGAATATTTTACCACCTCTACTCACTATCATCTTCCTCTTCCTCCTCTTTAGAGTTAGAAATATCTTCTTCAAATTTATAACCTAAAACCACATCCATTTCATTCCTACTCAAATCCAAAGGATCCTCCTACATAGGGATGTATTCCTCATCTGATTGGTATTCTTCCTCTTCTTCAAAAGATAAAATTTTACCTTTTTCATTATAGTTAGATAGTCTAGAAGATCTTCTCTCCCCTTTACCACTTCTCCAATCTTGAACATTCCCTTCATCCCCTTAATCTAGTATGTCCATAGTGATATTTTTACCTATTTTTAGTTTCATATCTAGGCATGATTTTTTATGTTTAGTGCTTGAGGTTTTAGTTAGAGCCTTCTTAGGTTGGTTGGGTCAACAAGAACAAAATTATTCAATAGAAATATATTTATAGGATGAGGGTTTTACCTTATGGCTCACTATTTTTTTAGGGGGAAGGCCATTTAGAAGGAGCAACAAGGAGGGATGAAACCTCTTTAATCATGACAACTGATTTAGGGTTTCCAAACTTAAGCTTCTTACTAGAGATGGGGTTATCTTCTAGTAGAACAGGTTGATTGTTAAGGGGTTTAATTAGGAGGGGTTCCACTACATTATCTAGGCCAAGCAAGGGAGTAAGGCTGAAAAAATAGTTACACAATTGTTGAGTAAAATCTTGATGTAAGAGAGGGGAAGCCCCTTTAGCTTTACATTTTTTGAATGAAGTAGAAAGTAGGGAATACCAATCCTTTCATTTCTTCTTATGTGGTTCAACAAAGGAAAGTGATAACTATGCACTATGGTATATCTACCTTCTAAAGTAAAGTATTTCATTATATGAACACTTTACTAGACAAATGGAGTTGGGAGTTTCTCTCTACTGTAGTTGTTTTGGAATCTCTTCATATTTTCTTCTCCTTCTAGGAATCTGTCAATTAATTGTTGGTAATTACCATTATTGACCTTAAAAAATTTCAAAACCCAACAGTCTAGCCCCATGGCTTCTGTCATAATTTTTAGGGTAATGGAAAAGAAAACACTAAAAAAATTGGCATTGTTCTCCCACCATGATTAGTTAAATTTTGAAGTCGAGTTATTGTTATATCCCTTCATCAATAAGAAAAATGGGACCATACCCATTTCCTCAAACAGTTTCTATAGGCTCATTTTTTTTCTTAGTGGGACACATGATAACATCTTTGAATGATATCTTGGTCCCCCATATCCTCTTTGTAACTCTATTTTAGGATATTAGTGTCTATGACCCCAACCCCATACTTACCAATATAATCCCACCAAAAACAAGAATAATTTTCACCCTTTCTAGAAATGGTATAGAAAATAAAAGCCCTCACATCCCAGATAAAATTAGATATCAACATAAAACCCTCATCGTTAATCTAGAAAGCTCATCCCTAAATGATTTTCATATTTAGACTCAAGAATAACTAAATCTTAGGCCAAAATATTTTTATATTAATACATTACATGTAGATCATGTGAAATAGCCTCCCTTCAAGCCAATTAAATAGGTGATTTAATTTTGACTTACAATTAAGGGCTTTGAGATTGTGCCACCTATCTATAGCTTTCATAAAAATCATGTGAATGGCCTCGTTATAATTTTATAGGGACTCAATAAGGAAAAGGTAACTTTTTAACTTATGATTATCATTAGTGTTAGTTAGATCAAATCCCTTCTTATATTTAATATGCACAACTTGGGAATAATTATTCTAGATAGAAGTAAAATGTTGAAAATTTCATTCCTTTTTCATCTTTAGGGTTTAGGACTAAATGGGGCAATTTTCACTAGCTTTAATTCAAGAATAAAATATTGATATTGTTAGAATCCAAGGATCACCTGCATGCAAATGGATACCTGTCACATGCAAAAGACATGCAAAACCAACAAGATGTTCTGCAAACCTCAAAGTGTAAAATGCATTATTAGAATATCTGTTATTACAAAGAGATCAATCCTTATGAAGGAGATCAAGAAACCCTAAAAGGGAAACCCTAAATGAAACCCTAGTGTGCACACTTAATAATTAATAAATAATTATTAATGCACCTAAGTTTAGCTTAAGCAACTAAAGGAATAAGTGACTTAATTAATTAACCAGTATGATGTAATTAATTAAGCGTAATAACTTATTACTCTAACAGATATCTCAAAAGAGGAAGAGATCTTACAAGGGTATTGTCCTAAAGACTAAATATAAGCTAATAGGGGGTTCACCACCAAGTTTAGACTTGGAAAAGACAATGAAATAAAATATTTAAAGCAAAAAACCCCATTGAATGCAAACTAACTCTAAATGACCTAGAAAGTTGAAGGAAATGCAACAAAAATATGTAAAGTAGAAAGTGTGCACCTAGAAAACTATAAATGGCTAAATGGAGGTCCGAATCACTAAAAAATCTACTACCAAAGCTGACTCATACTCATTCACCAAGCTAGGTGAATCAGTCATGTTTCTGGGAAACTGTGCAAGAACAAAAATCTGCCAAAAGGGTATCCAAATCTAGAAAATCTTGAAAATTTATTGGAACTAGGACTCATTCACCAAAAGTGGTGAATTAATCTAGTTGGGATTTTCTACAACATTCAAAGTTGATTTTACTCTTCCTTGTGTTGGGTCTCGAAAATGTAGGTTTGAACCACGAGAGGTTGCCAAGCCCTCACAATGCTTTTGGCCAACTAACAAGGCCAACCAATATAGTTGAACCTTCTGCTCTTAAGGCTCTGCTAGACCAAGGTGGGTGTACCTAATGAATGATGCAGATTTAAAAGCGTTTCCTAGTTGATCAATCTATCCACAATGGCAAAGGGTAGTGGATAGATGAAAAACCCCTACAACCAATCCTACTCCTACTATATAAATCAAAGGTTTTTTGAATGAATTGTTTGATATAAATTTGTATCTCTAGGTTGAGGCAGATCAGTGCCTTCTATCCACATGGACAATGGATTCAAAAATAATGAATTATGTGTGCTTCCTTCTTTGGTTTAATTCAAGTTGTTAGGCACTTTAAGAAATGAAGTTCTAATGATTGGCATATGACTTCATTAATTTATGACTAGCATAAATAAGGCTAGAATGTTTTCTTACCAAATTATAATTCAACAATCCAAAAGAAATCCTAAATCACTGTGACTTACTTGAAGGAATTTAATTCTGACTTGCAGACACTCGCAAATAAAAATCACACAGAGTGGAGAAATACACCTTGATAAATTAAACATATGCTTGATATACTGATTTAAATGATCAGAGGACTTCAAGTTGGAGACAATTAGATAAGAAATATATATATAATTATTGTGTATGTTAGAATAGGTAAATCAAATTGAATCTAAACTAATACACCAATGAAACATTAGATTGAAGAAAACTAAATAAATAAAGTAAATGCAAACTCTAAATTGCAGCTTCTTCAAATTCGTTCCATTGTCCTCTATCTCCAAGGATTCGCTTCAAGATGTTTGCTCTCAGTTGTGCAAACAACAGCTTGTAGAATGGCACTTGAGAGAATGAGATTATCAAAAATGCATATGCATGTAAAGATTGAGCTCATTGAATTAAAATGCTATAAAATGCTTAAAATGTGACTATAATAACCACGCATAAAAATATGAGATTTAGGGTATTTTTCCACTCATAAGAGGGCTGTATTTATAGATTTTTGAAGGTAGGAATTCAATTGGCCAAGATCGACGGTCGAGTTCAAACCTGTTAAAATGAACGGTGAGAGATCAAGAATTCGAAAAGAAGGTGGAATTCCGAGAGACGAGAAAATGAAGAGACAATTTGAAAGGTGTCTCTCATAGTTAAATAAATAAATATTTAATTATGTGTGAGAGAAATGTGAAAAGGCTTTAATTAAATATTGCAAATATTTAATTATGAGAAAAGAAAAAGCCTTTTAATTAAATATTAAGAATATTTAATTTTGTGAGAGAAGAATGGGAAATTTGGAAAAAAATGATTTAATCAAATATTGAGAATATTTAATTAAATGTGGAGGGAAGAATAATCATTTAAATTTAGAATTTAAACTTTGATAATTAATGTAAATAGATTGTAAAATCTATTTAATTAATTAAGAGGAAGGTAGCATTAATTAAATAAACTTTATTTATTTAATTAAATTAGAAGAATTAGAAAATGAACAATATAAATAAATAATTAAATTTATTTATATGCAGATGACTTAAGAAACATTAATTAAATAATTCATATTTAATTAATTAATAGGTTCGATCGACCGTGACCATTTTTAGATGTGTACATTTTGCCCCTCTTTGAAGTGATGTGTTTTATGCATTGCTTCAAAGAAATTGCCCCTGATCTTGAAAAATTACTGATGATGCTATATGCCCCCTCGGGTGATGAATCAGATAAAGATGATTTTTGGAAATTTTTACTGATTTTCTATCTGATTCATTGACCAATAAAGATGATTGGATGAAAACCCCTATTGAAAAATTGATATGAAGATGAAGAACTTTGATTTTGCCTCGATTGATGATGCTTTTTGATTGATAAATTTGCTTCCATGGGATATGGAAAACAAATAGTAGATTTGATTTGATTGATAAATTTGCCTCCATGTGATATGAAAAACAAATAGAAATGATAGATTTGCTTTCCTAATTGAAAGTCAAATAGATTGAGTCACGATGACTGCTAAATTTGTTTCTATGCGATATGAAAAAAAAATAGTATTGATAGATTTGCTTTCCTGATTGAAAGTCAAATTGAGTCATGATGACTGTTAAATTTATTTCCATGCGATATGAAAAACAAATAGTATTGATAGATTTTCTTTCCTGATTGAAAGTCAAATAGATTAAGTCACGAGGACTGTTAAATTTGTTTCCATGTGATATGAAAAACAAATAGTATTGATAGATTTACTTTCTTGATTGAAAGTCAAATAGATTGAGTTGCGATGACTATTAAATTTGTTTCCATGTGATATGAAAAACAAATAGAAATTTATTTGAACTTGCTTGATGTACCGATTGATTGATGATATCCATTGTTGATTGATTTGCATGATTGCTTGATGATATTGATAGTGTTGTTGATTAGGGAATGATACATCCTAGAGCAACACAAGGATAGGGAAGGATACATTCCGATGATGATGATGATGATCGAGGCTTGCATTAAGGCTAGGAACAAGACCAAAGGTATGATTAAATGATTTGTGCTAGATTGAATTGATTGATAAGATGAGATTGGAAGAAATGATTGGATGAATTGATTGAGATGATGCAAATGAGATGTGATGGATATGATAATGAAATGAAATGATGATGTAAGTATGCAAGTGCAATGATAATGATAATGGAAAATGAATGTGAAATGAATGTGAATGATAATGAAAATGAGATGTACCAAATGTCCAGTCATACTCAACCATTGTCTAAAAAAGATATTCAAGAATGTGGCCAACCCTTAAAAATCTATTAAAAAGTCCATCAAAATACAAATAAATTATGCAATCCTAAATGAAATAATGAACCATTCTCTTTGTTGCCATTTCCTGCTATGTTTAGTTGTCATCATTGAGCCTTTTGATATGTTGAAAGCTAGTACCAGCATCAAAGGGTATGTTAGCACCAATGATGACCTGAGTACTGATTTCATAATGTTTGATGTAGCAAGTTAATACAAGCATCGAGGTATAATTGAACCAAGATGACCTAAGTATTGCTTGCATAAAAAGATAAAATTTAACCATTTTCCTATGCAAATTCCGAAATGTCATCAATGATACATTGTAGAGCATGTCCTGCACCCAATTTGCATAATATTAATGATTAACTTACAGACAACAAGTAAAGAAAAATCATACTTATTCCTTGTGATTCTAGTTCAGTACATCATTGAACCACTCCAAAGATATGATGTCATCAAATATCAAAACAACAATTGCAACTTATTGCTTTAAGTTTTCCATTCATTGAATTCAGATTAAGATCATCTAGTTTGTTTCAGTTTCAAAGTATGACATGTCTCAAAGCTGTTTTGACTAGGCTTGATTGGATATTCGATTG
This sequence comes from Sequoiadendron giganteum, assembly GCA_007115665.2. Classification (NCBI taxonomy): domain Eukaryota; kingdom Viridiplantae; phylum Streptophyta; class Pinopsida; order Cupressales; family Cupressaceae; genus Sequoiadendron; species Sequoiadendron giganteum. Next base: position 326,259,519 of record CM021110.1, read on the forward strand.
TTGATCTGATACTTGATAATTGACACATGTTGCTTGTTTGCTCAAAAAAAAAGTTGATTTCCCCCAATGAGTTCAGGATTTTGCCCCTAGTCTAGGGTGAGACATGACCATTTTATTGATGAAAGCATATGATTTATTGATTTTGCTTTGGATTTTAGGAATATTTTGATTTTTTTGAATTTTGATGTTTTTCAATTTTTTTGGATTTTCATGATTTGGATATGGACATGCATGCTGATATCAGTGCTTTGTTTTGAGAATTTGTTGAAAACCAAGCTAAGGTTGATTGATCAGATTGATGGATTGATAGTTTGACTAAGTGTGTTAAGTCAAACGAGGTGATAATGGATTTTTTTTTTAATTTGGCTAAGTGTGTTAAGCCAAACAAAGATGATAATGAATTTGTAAACTCAAGGAAGTTGTGTTATCCTAGAGTAAACTCGTTCACAAGATGATAGCTTGACTAAGTGTGTTAAGTCAAACAAGGTGATAATGGATTTGATTGATCAAGATTGATGAAGCTTGATTTGGAACAAAATTATTTTGATGATTTGATGTGGCATTGGCACGCAAGTTAGATGTGACTGATATGAATTGTTCAGATTGATGTTCGACAAAAGATAAAGCTTGATAAGGAGCATCTTCCTGTCAAAATATGCCATGGGCTAGTGATTTGGATCTTTTGGCTCGCAAATGCTTGACCAATTTGATTTTATGTCTTCCAATGTTTAGATCACCACATAGGTTGGAGGATATATATCAAGATTCATTCCTGAAGCAAGATGTAAATATTTGCCCCCAATTTCTAGCAATGTATGGAATGCCATGGTTGGATGCTTGGATAGATGTATCAATGGATGGATAGATACAGTAAGCATGCAAAGGATGCCAAGGATTATCTTGCAATAAGATAAGGTGTTTGAACAAAGGATGCTCACTTGGATAGTGCTTCAAGGCTCAGCTAATGTTTGGATTGGATAGGATCAATGAAAATGACCCATGTCAAGATGTTTACCATAAACAAGTGTAAAGTGTTTACCAAACTTTGTCGAGATCAAGATAATGTAAATAGATGGTAATGAGCTAGATAAACGGTTCATGGATGAACGGATGATATGGCTGGAATGTTGGCTTTATTATGGATACGATAAGATGCTTTCTCCTGAATTGGCGCACATAGATGCTCGATTCTACACATGACGCCTGTTTGCCAGGTTTTCATCATGGTACTTGTCCAAAGCACCACCGTAGTGGTTTTCACTAGAGGACGATTTTTTTCTTTACTGTTTTTCAATCATTTTTCTAATTCTTTTGGATTTTTTTGTATTTTTGATTTTTTTGTTGTCACCAAGAAGCCTGTTTGCCAGGTTTTCATCAAGGTAACCATTTTTTTAGGACATTTTGATTTTTTTTAATTTTTTGAGAGATTTTAATTTGATGTTGAACCACCTAGTGGTGTTGATGTTGATGCTTCTGTCATAATGTGCCATCGGTATCCTGCTTGAAGAAGTTGTTTTGCCAAGATACATGCACTTGAATGCAACTTTTGAGATCTTTGATCTAGTTTGCTGATACTGAAGTTGACCTCATCTTTGTACGCACATCACAATAGAGTGCCTTCTGAATCCTTATGATGAAGGGTCGCTACCAATACATGGTCAATGTGAGAATTGGATATCATGCGTGGAGGCGTGGATGGAGTGCTTTTAGGAGTAAAAGATGGATTGGTCGATAGTTTGGAACCTTTGACTCTCCAAACTTGGGAAGATGAGCAATAATGGGTGGATATGAAAGTATGCATGGAATTTGTACCAACTGCTTGATACACTTTGTACGTTGCTTGAGAAGCCTGCTTTTTCCTTTGTGGACATCTTTGATGCATACTTTTCCCTTTTTGATTTTGCCACATAGTTTCTTTGACTAATGGAGTTTGATAGGGATAATTTTTCTTTGTATTCTTTGGTATCCATATGTATTTGATTTGTCCTATATGCTCTTTAGCTTCTTTTTCCTTGATAACATTCTTCATACTTTGATTCAAGTCTTTCTTTTGACGTTGGTCCCAATTCGTGGATGGGGTGATGGGTGGATGAAGATTCATGACGTGGTGGGTTATAGTATTGACATCGGTTTCATCATAAGGATTCTTCATGCTCCCTATGTTGACGTTTGCTTGAGATGAAGTTGCCCCCAGTTTTGTGGAAGTATCACTGATATGTTCATATCCCTTGATTGTCGAGTAACCAAGGCCTTGATTCTTAGGATTTTCAATAATCTGTACTGGTTCTAGGATACCCTGTTCATGTAGGCCTAATCCTTTGCCTTGATAATTCATTTGTTGAAACATTTTATTTGCAAAAGGATATGATTTCCCTTGGAAACAAGGTGTTGCTCCTTCTTTGCTCTGAGGTGGATCTTCAAAGGTGATAGCTATTTTATTGATAAGATTATTTTCCCTTACAAAGGTGAGTGATCCAACTTTATAAGTGATAGGATCCTTTATCTGTGGGATAAATGCTTGATTGATATCCCTAGCTTGATCTTGTGAAATATCAGATTGTACTATTTCTTCAAGAAGTGTTGATGATTCATTGTCACATAAATTTTTTCCTCATGATTGATTCTTGATATGCTTTCACATGATGTTTCTGATTCACCACTTTTGTAGAATTCCTCATGACCCATTTCTGACATGTCTCTGGATTTTTCTATTTCTTGATCATGTGTACAAATTTTAACAGTAGGGGACTCTTGTTCCTCAGTAAGAGTATGAGACTCTTGTTTTGAATGAAGATCATCTATGTGTCCATCTAAAGAAAGCATCTCATGGGTAGATGGACGAGTATGTGCTATATGGACATGGTCATCTTGTATGGATAGGAGAGTGTCCATTATATCATTGTAGTAGCTTGGAGATACAAATTCTTGATATCAAATGATTTCAGAATTGCTTTCGACATGCTTTGGATCAAGTTCTTGACATGGGTTAATTTCAAAGAATGGATTTCTTTCTTGGATATCTTCATTAAGCATAGGAAGTTCTCAAATGTCATGAGGTCAAAGGATGTCCATATATTTTGGAAAGGATCATTGCTAGACATTGGTGAAAGATATTGATCATGCTTTGGAATAAATTCCTGAGATATGTCCTCTAACTCATTAGCTGATGTAGAGACAATGTCAACACGATCATTGGTGGAAGGATTTTGGATTATGTCAATAGGATCAAATATCGTCAACACTCCTTGAAATAGATCTTTGTAGGAGGGGTCTTGATCAAAACTAAAAAATGGCTCTTGATGAATGTTGATTTGATCACTAGATGGGGTAGACATATCTTCACAGTGCTCATCGATGGATTGATTTTGATAATTGTCTTCAACAGTTATGGTGGAGAAATTATCAATGTTTTCAACCATATGATCAAATGATGTTGGCATTTCTTGAAGAGGTGTGATGAGCCCTTGACGTTGGGATGATTGGATACTTTGATCTTGACTTGGAAAAGAATCATTAGATGAAGGAGATGGAGTAGCTTGAGCATTAGATGGAAGGGAAGATTTGGATAGCATGGAAGAATTGTCATGCTCCTCGGATGTGATTGAGTCATGAGAGGGTATGAATTCATAAGATGGGGTGGAGGAAGGACTGGGAAGAATATCTTGTTCTTGAGATGGAAGAGGATTATCATGGGTGAATAATGAAAGGAGGGGATCATCATATGATTCTTGAGATATGGGATCTTGATCAAATATTGGAAGGGTTTGTAAAATTTTGGTATCATGGGATGAAGTGGAGAGAATGTTTTGATCAAGATGTGTAGATTGAAATGAATCATTGGATGTAGAGGATATGATAGAAGAAGGTAATTGAATGGGATCATTGAATTGGGTGGAAGAACCATGAGGTTCATTTTGAATTATGGGGGATGAAGATAAATGCATGGCATGACAGGATTGGTCAATGTTATTTGATGGCTTAGATTTGGGCTTCCCCTTTAACCTTTGCAAAAATTCAGAAACATTGAATTTGGTTGATGTTGTTTTTAGAGGAGAAAAGGTCACGTTCATATTTCCATCAAAGGACTTTTTAGTTGTACCCCCTTTTATTTCCTTGACTTGACTTTCGAGTTCTCTTAATTGTTGGGTAAGAGTACTAAAATCGTTTAAGGGAGTTTCCTTCTTTTCAAGATTCTTTTTAATTTTCTCCATATTGTAGCTAGAGGGCAATTTGGCACCTTGTTTTGCCAATAAAAGAAAGTATCTATCTTTATTTTGCTCTAAGATATTTTCCATAGCTAAGAGAAACTGTGGATCTTGTTAAGCTTCTAGGAGCATTTCTTCTGTTATCTCTTGATTTAAGCTATTTCCATAAAGCCTATGAACAAGATTTTATTCCCTATCACCCATGTTTTAAATTTTTTGAATGATATTAATCTTATTTAAATGTGAAAAACACAGCATAGAGAAGCAGACAGTTGTTTTATTAATCCTAGAATCTAAACAAATAGTGTATGTTCTTTGACATTTTCATAGGTTTTGAACAAAATAAGCAATTTAGTTAGACTCATTGTTAATTTGTCAAATAGGTCATCATAGTAATCATAGCCCACAACTTAAAATCGCGTCGACTCACACAGCCATGTCACCCCCTAGAGGGTGCCCGTGTTTTTGTCTTTTCCAGGTGCGTACTCAAGGTGACAGAAGTGGATACCGAATCCCTTGAGTAAACAATCCGTGGCAATTATATGGTGAGTGTCTTGGGGGCAGATTCTTCCCTCCCCTTGCACCGTGATTAAAATAATGTTTGGATATTGACACGGCTGGCTTTCTACACTATGGTTCTTAGTAAGTCTTTTTGTTCAGTGTGACAATAGATATACTCCCTCGAGAGACCTCCCAACCTTTAGAACAAAGGCTTTGGGGATGGTTATCCTGTCTACTACTATCAAGTTGGATTTTCATCAACAACTTGCTTTTGATTATAGTGGGTTGGAAACCTTGGCTTTAGGTGTTCCCACTTAGGTCATTCCTCTTGGGTGAGTACTTTTTCCCACAAGAGCAGGCCTTCTAAAGGATCTAATAAAGCATTAAAGTGAAAAAAAATAAAAGGTAAGTTTAGTATTTTGATCACCCAGTTAAGGGGAGAGCATAGACCTATTACCCACAATCACAACAAACAATAATGGTTCAATTTTAAATCCCAAATTGACAATTCTCTACACTAAGTGAAGATGTTGCTTCACTAAAAACATGGGATTCATTTTAACCAAAAGAAAATTTATGTTTGGTGACTATCCTAGGAGTGATTAATTCCAAATTAAGTGTCTACCCTAGGATTGATTCATTCTGTTAAAAAAAATAGCATCAGAAAAATTATGTCCACGGATTGCGTCGGAATCAGAATTTAAATTTTTACAACCAAATGCACCAAAATAGAAGATGCATGCACTAGAACAGGTTATGTATGCGCCAGAATAGGTAACACATGTGCTGAAAGATATCGTAAATGCACCCAAACAGTCACCGGATGCGCCGAAATAGGTTATGAATGTGCCAAAAGGGTCCCCAGGGATGTGCCGAAACATAATATCTATGCACTCAAAGAGGTCACGTATGCGATGAAACAGGTCATATATGCACCAGAACAGTCATCGTATGCACTAAAACAGACTTCGTATGCGCTAAATCGAGACTCGTATGTGCTAAACCGCGATTTTTGTCAGTCACCTGCCAGAAAAATCTACAAAAAAAGAAATTAAATGCGGGGTTTGGCCCCACGGTGGGTGCCAGAAATGTGTATGTTAGAATAGGTAAATCAAATTGAATCTAAACTAATACACCAATGAAACATTAGATTGAAGAAAACTAAATAAATAAAGTAAATGCAAACTCTAAATTGCAGCTTCTTCAAATTCGTTCCATTGTCCTCTATCTCCAAGGATTCGCTTCAAGATGTTTGCTCTTAGTTTTTGCAAACAACAGCTTGTGGAATGGCACTTGAGAGAATGAGATTATCAAAAATGTATATGCATGTAAAGATTGAGCTTATTGAATTAGAATGCTATAAAATGCTTAAAATGTGACTATAATAACTACGCATGAAAATATGAGATTCAAGGTCTTTTTCCACTCATAAGAGGACTATATTTATAGATTTTTGAAGGTAGGAATTCAATTGGCCAAGATCGATGGTCGAGTTCAAACCTATTAAAATGAACGGTGAGAGATCGAGAATTCGAAAAGAAGGTGGAATTCTGAGAGACGATAAAATGAAGAGACAATTTGAAAGGTGTCTCTCATAATTAAATAAATAAATATTTAATTATGTGTGAGAGAAATGTGAAAAGGCTTTAATTAAATATTACAAATATTTAATTATGAGAAAAGAAAAATACTTTTAATTAAATATTAAGAATATTTAATTTTGTGAGAGAAGAATGGGAAATTTGGAAAAAAATGATTTAATCAAATATTGAGAATATTTAATTAAATGTGGAGGGAAGAATAATAATTTAAATTTAGAATTTAAACTTTGATAATTAATGTAAATAGATTGTAAAATCTATTTAATTAATTAAGAGGAAGGTAGCATTAATTAAATAAACTTTATTTATTTAATTAAATTAGAAGAATTAGAAAATGAACAATATATATAAATAATTAAATTTATTTATATGCAAATGACTTAAGAAACATTAATTAAATAATTCATATTTAATTAATTAACAGGTTCGATCGACCGTGACCATTTTTAGATGTGTACAATTATAACACAACAACTGAACACAGAATGGATTTCACTAATTCAAAATAATTTGTCCATTGATTTTCTTCAAAAAAAAGGTTTGTCATTATTTACATTCCCAGTCCCTTCTCAAGAAAAAACTAACTCCTACCGTCTAACTACCACCTACTATCTCTTATCTCCCTCTCTTTAACTGATTTTTCAGTTCATTTTATACATTACATTTCAAGAGTCACGACTCTTCAATTTCTGTTACAACCATTTAAATTCCTTAACAGGAATTAAAATATTTAATTGTGTTGCCTTATCAGCAAATTAAATATTGTTTACATAGTTATGCATTTGATTTTGTTTTAATACTTTACCGGCCTTCAATATTTCATTTTAAACCTTAGTGTTCTTTACACTTTATTTCCCCATGGCCTTTATCATTTTACCTCCTTGACTTTGATTGGTCCCACCACTATCTACTGTGTTACTGCAGTCTCTATTCTGCCCCGTTGTGGGATAGCGGTTGGCATTTACTGTCTCCACTAGTCAGTGCTGACTCTCCAGTGCATCACTATGGTCATCGTGATAACCACCAATGGTATCGTGGTGGCATCTCAAACTATCACCTCCAGTGCTATCCACCATCTACTGCGATCACCGTGGTCTATGTTCAAACCATGCATGGTATAGCGGTAACCACTTACCGACCGCTACGTTGCCACTGCCTGTCGGTTATCTCACCACCATCATGATACCGCGGTCAATGAATTGACCGCGTGTGGTGGGACGGTAAGAAATTTTTATGCCTACACCTATAGCTGCTACCACCATAGCGCAGGCCATTTGTGGGAGGCCGCGGTAAAGTAGTGAGTTGGATTTTAATAAATACTAAGTCATCAGTATATGGTGCAAGGTATATATGGATGGAAAATAATTTTTAAAGGAAGGATAGTGAAATATGAATATAAATGAATAAAATTCCTTAGGGTAATGATGGAAAATTTAGATTCAAATGGGATAAACTTAGGGTTTTTCATGGAATTTTTCAGTTCTAACAGTGGCTCCAATTGGGGATGAGTGATTTTGCAAATCATTGCAAGAATCCATAATATCTTTGGTAGAGCAGACTGAGTAAATGATATGAAAAATGAAAGCCATGGCAGATGTAGGGAATGAAAAGGTGAAAGGATATGAAAATGGAGCAAATGGAGAATGGGAAATGATCCTAAGCTACTGTACATGGAAAGAAAACCAAATTTTTCAACAAGGGAGTTTATGAGAATTTCCATGTACTGGCAAACCCAGACCCTTCCTAAACTACTATGCATGGAAAAGAGTTTTTTAAAGAGGTTTTCTTAAGAATTGTCCATGCACTAGCAATCCTTATCCTATGTACCTACTATGGTTCAAAAATCAAACCACAAGGAATGGCCCCAGGCCACCCTAAAAAGAAAAACCTGCATTTTCCTCTGTCATAGAGTTTGTTCTAATTAGAGCTCATCAGGTTTCTTTTGAAACTATCCATTCCAGCTACCCTACAACATGCACTATCATTGAAAACCTCCAGGAAATCATTGCATTCAACTTGATTCATATTCATTTTACCACTCTACATTTCATCATTCTCATTATCATATAAAAAATATTTATCATCTTCAGCATACAAAGTGTATCCACATTCAACAAAACATTCATAGGCATGCTCACCATCATATGTTGGTGAATGTGCCTACAACTGCACTAGGACCTGAAAATCTAAATACTCCTTATGGCAACCAAAAAAATCTATCTCATTAATATTTTTTGAAACAATCAAATCACTTTCCATTTCTTTCCCATCACCAGTTGGCATTGACACACACATTTGATCCATACAGTCATCCTCACACATACTTGAATCAACACATGCTGAATACTCATCATCAATAACATGCAAACCAACATCCTCTTCTTGTAGGAAAGAATAATTTAAATCACATACCTCCTCTTGGACACAAATGGATTCATGATCAGCTTCAAAGAATTTCTCATCATTGTGAAAGATACACATGGGGTCATATGAATTATTACTTTCACTATCAAAACAAATGTAGGCTGGAGCCAAAACTTTGGAATCATCTTCATGTGCATATCCTTGGTATTCAAGAGTCAATAAATCTAAAACTTGCTCACTGCTGAATGAGCATGTTTCATCCAGATCTCCTGCTATTCCTCCAACTTCTTGATCTCCATATGAACCGCAACAATCATTCTATCGTAGATCAACAGCCACCATTTCATCTTCACAATCTAGATCACCATTTGTTATGCAAGAGAGACTCTCCATATTTTCACTATTGGATGGCATGGTACCTTCTTCTATTTCAGCTTCTGAAGCATTTCTTATGTACTCCCCAGATGATGTGTCCCCACCAATATCATTAATGTTGCAATCATCTTCTAAATCTGAAAAATTGTCATTAGAAATCTCAATTGCACATTTATCCTCAATTGGCTACATTATTTGATCATTCATGATATCACTATTTGATTCGTTGTTGACAGTGTTCATATACCTTGTATCAAGCACGGAATCAATAAATTTATTTGCTACATCAAAGGCCTGTTGTTTTAATGACTCTAACTAATAAATTGATTCAGGCTCTGATGCTCTTAAAAATTATGCAACAAATGTGGGTCTTATGGGCCTAAAATGAGGAGGTAATTGCATACAGACATCTACCATCCTTTTGTATAAAAAACTCATAGATTCTCCCTTATATCTCCTTATATCAAAAAAAACATCCACAAGATTTTTTCCTCTCTCTTCAATTTGAATATACTCATCAAAAGTACTTTGTTGTGAATATAGTACATTACCTTTGTTTCCAGAGTTCTCCTCAGTTGCATCATGGGGCACTTGTGGTGTCCAAGATCACCTGACATTTGTGTTGGTTCACTTGTAGCATCTATTGTCTCAATTCCTTCAATTCTCTTATTGACTATTGTCTTCTCTCTTCTTCTGACATCTTGAAAAAATGTGACTCCTCCACAATATCCATGCATTATTTATCAAATCTAAAACAAAGTCGCCACCTACTTTTCCAAAAGTATGAAAATGAAATGGATTGCTTTGGTTTGCCCCAGCAGAATCTCCAAAAAAATTGTAAAACTTTGCTGACTCTATAAATGGAAAGGCTGAAAAAAAATCTTCCTGAGTAATTCCCTAGCAGAGTCGCCAATTTGTTGGGTCTCAAAAATGTAGGTTTGAACCACAAGAGGTTTCCAAGCTCTTACAACACTTTTGGCCAACTAACAAGGCCAACCAATATAGTTGAACCTTCTGCTCTTAAGGCTCTGCTAGACCAAGGCAGGTGTACCTAATGAATGATGCAGATTTAAAAGTGTTTCCTAGTTGATCAATCTATCCACAATGACAAAGGGTAGTAGAAAGATGAAAAACCACTACAATTAAAACTACTCCTACTATATAAATTAAAGGTTTTTTGAATGAATTATTTTATATAAATTTGTATGTCTAGGTTAAGGCAGATCAGTGCCTTCTATCCACATGGACAATGGAGTCAAAAATAATAAATTATGTGTGTTTCCTTCTCTAGTTTAATTCAAGTTGTTCGGCACTTTAACAAATGAAGTTCTAATGACTGGCATATGACTTCATTAATTTATGACTAGCATAAATAAGGCTGGAATGTTTTCTTACCAAATTCTAATTCAACAATCCAAAAGAAATCCTAAATCACTGTGACTTACTTGAAGGAATTTAATTTTGACTTGCAGACACCAGCAAATAAAAATCACACAGAGTAGAGAAATACACCTTGATAAATTAAACATATGCTTGATATACTAATTTAAATGATCAGATGAATTCAATTTGGAGACAATTAGATAAGAAATATATATATAATTATATCACAACAACTGAACGCATAATGGATTTCACCAATTCAAAATAATCTATCCATTGATTTGCTTCAAAACAAAGGTCTGTCATTATTTACATTCCCAGTCCCTTCTCAGGAAAAAACTAACTCCTACCATCTAACTACCACCTACTATCTCTTATCTCCCTCTCTTTAACTTTTTTTTCAATTCATTTTATACATTACATTTCAAGAGTCACGACTCTTCAATTTTTGTTACAGCCATTTAAATTCCTTAACAACAATTAAAATATTTAATTGTGTTGCTTTATTGGAAAATTAAATATTTTTTACATAGTTATGCATTTGATTTTGTTTTAATACTTTACCGACCTTCAATATTTTATTTTAAACCTTACTATTCTTTACACTTTATTTCCCCATGGCCTTTATCATTTTACTTCCTTGACTTTGACTGGTCCCACCACTATCTACCGCATTACCGTGGTCTCTATTCTACCTTGTCGCGGTATAGTAATTGGCATTTACTATCTCCACTAGTCATCATTGACTCTCCACCACATCACCGCAGTCATCATGATAACCACCAGCGGTATCATTGTGGCGTCTGAGACTGTCACCTCTACTGCTATCCACCATCTACCGCGACCATCGCAGTCTATGTTCAGACCATGCATGGTATAGCAGTAACCGCTTACCGACCTCTACGTTGCCATTGCCTGCCGGTTACCTCACCACCACTGTGATACCACTATCAATGAATTGACCACGTGCGGTGTGGTGGTAAGAAATTTTTATTCCTACACCTTTAGCTGCTACCACCATACCATAGGCCTTTTGTGGGAGGCCACGGTAAAGTGGTGAGTTGGATTTTAATAAATACTAAGTCAACGGTATATGGTGCAAGGTATATATGGATGGAAAAATATTTTTAAAGGAAGGATAGTGAAATATGAATATAAATGAATAAAATTCCTTAGGGTAATGATGGAAAATTTAGATTCAAATGGGAAAACCTTAGGGTTTTTCATGGAATTTTTCATTTCTAACACCTTGTCTGCTATGCTCTTCTTGACTGATTTCCAAATCTGAATCTCTGATTTGCAATCTATAGGTGATATCTAATGTTCTCCAAGGCTTGATGACAACTTTGACAACTTTTATCACTTGAGAACTTTTCTCTAATATTTCTCCTTAGGAAATTTGCAACCTAGCCCTGCAAATCATGCATAAAGGAGAGGTAAAAATGTTGTGAGGTAAGTGGATAGGGGTTTTCATTGGTCAAACCCCTTGGTGGTAATTAAACCTTGAAATGAAAGAAAATATGAATGGAGAATGATGAATGAACAAAATACAATGTTGTGACTCACCAAACCCTAGCAATAAGTTGCTAAAAATATGCTTGAAATGGATACAATGGATGTGGTTCTTGACTATTGCTTGATTGGTACTGATCTTGCTTGAAATAATTGCTTGAATCATTAACTCTACATCACAATTTTTAGCACAACAACAAACATGATGAATGCAATCTTTGACATGATGATTGGCACTTGAATGCTACTCTAAAATGCTTGATAATCTTCCCTTCAATTCCCTTGAATTATCTTGTGAATTCTTGTGAACACTTGATTGCTTGCTAGATTTATAGGTGTGAATATGAGTGAAAGAGCCTTGTATTTATACTCAATTATGCAAGAAGTCTTGAAATTACAACACTAGAAATAGACATAATATTTAGGAGAATAAAATCCTACCAAAAATTTGAATTAAATTTAATTTTGGGCCACATGGGACTCATTTTCCCAAGGTGGCAAATGAGTCGCACTAGACATAATGTATGGGACCAAAAACTAAAAGTGCTTAGAAATGTGTGAAAATTGGTTTGGGGCCAAAAGATCTAGGTGGTACCCATTCGTCCAAGGTGGTGAATGAGTCCCGAATCCCTAAATCTAGGCCACACAATCCAAAAACACCTAAATTATGATTGGTTATTGAATGGTGTTGGGATTATCCTTGAAAATATGCAATAAATGAGGCATGTGGATGCAAAATAAGACCAATTAAAGCATAAAAGTCCCAATTATTAATGGCAAGCCTAGAGAAGTCTGAACGTGTATTACAACACTTTACAACACTCCAAATAAGACAAGATTAAGGTTTATTATGCTTAGTTATTTGATAAAAACCTAGAAAAGTGTGAAAATGAGTTACAACACTTTACAACACTTCAGCAAGGTACCATTAAAATTCATTAGTTCATAAGGGCCCAAGACCTAATGTGAATGTATCATCCACATTACAACACTAAATCAAGGCAAAATTAAGCCAAAATCCATAAGGAGGTCCCAAAAAAGTGTGAAAATGTAAAGGGATACATTTTTCTAGACTACATTTAGCCCCCACTTTAGTGATGTAAGGAAACTCAGGTGCGGAAATAGCTTCCTACACTAATCTCTTAAGGAAAGTATGGTGCAAATTCGTTTTAAACCCTTACAATTTCAGATTCGTTAATCTACTTAACAAAGATATTGCAGCAATATACCATACATACAGAAAATGAAGAATGACACAATGATTTACCCTGGGGAAAACCTTTCGGTAAAAAACCCCAGCACTCCAAAACCTGCACAATGTATTATCTTCAACACAACGGTTACAACACACTTGCAATGCAAGTTCTTTCAGGAGATTTCCAACTCTTGAAGACAAAATGCGGCAGCATGAAAAAACGTTCCAACAATACACTCACATCACAAATCTTCGCAACCCTAAAAAACGCTTATATCATGCGCTTCCCTTTTAGGGCAACTTCCGAAGATAACTGTATTAGGGTTTTACCATTCTCCGAGAAAATAGGAACTCGAAAATTTTTTTCGGGGCGATGCCCCGAACCCCACTATCGTGGAAGAGTGTACAGTACTCAACTTTATCAATTGCCACATGTCTTCACCTGTCATTGAATCTTCCAGACATAGCTCTTACGTGTCATAGGAATCCGTCATAACCGTTTCACCATGATCTCCTTACACCATTCAAGATGCCGACACATTAAGTGGAGTGACACATCAACATGCAAACTAGACATGTACACTCACACTTAATTACATTATTTGCAAGAAATACATTTTACAAAACAAATAATAAGAATAGGAATTATCCAAGGTTGAGACACCTTATTCCTAACAAGTGAGAGGATGAACTTACATCAAACTCATGCTAAAGTAGACCAACACACATCAAGAGGGGTCTAGGTGTACCACTGTCAATAAGATGATATAGTGATCAAGAGGGATGATGAAACCCCTAGGATCAAGATCCCATGACAAATCAACATAAGTACAAAAGAACACACATGGGAATGATGTAAATAATAGAAACAAATCACAAGAATACACTGCCAAATATGAAAGATAGAAAAGATAAAAATAAAGTCAGATCAAGCTTCAATCGTTTTTCCATCACGATGTGGACTAGATCTAGGTTTTTTTTTTTTTTAAATGCATACTCACTTTGTGGTATCAAAACTCTTGGCTGTTCATTGGTTGAGAAGTACAAAAAGGTGAGACACATACACTCATGGCTAGTATGCACTCACACACACATAAGTGGCTATGGGGAAATTCATGCCGTAGTTAGGCTTCCCACTCAAACCATACCAAATTTATACCCCCTTATAACTTTAATAAGGTGCCACACAAAATGACCTTCGAGCATCATGAGATAAGAAAAAATTTGTATGCTTGGAGCTCATGAAAAAACAAGATGGCTCTATAGGCCTGCAATCTATGTTATGCAAGGTGTCCATATAACGTCAAATGCAAAATGAAAAATAGGAAATGTTAAAAGAAGTCTTGCTTAGTTCATATGAGGTCTTAACTTAGGGAACATTATGCCTAATGTATCCAAGAGAGTACCAATCAAAGAATAGAAAATTTGTGACTTAGGGGATGCAGTGTGTCGCATCAAGACACTAAGAGGAATGCAATATTCTAAGAGAGATCATGCTCCTAAAGGAAATCACACCCAATGTCATCCACAAAGCGAGAAACACATCATATGAAATAGAAAGAATTCACAATGAACCATGGGACAAAAAATTGCAAAATAATAATGCCATTATATGCCCCCACTTTAAAGAAATTGCTAAACACCATACTATGAGCAATTACTTGAAAATAGCCAATGATAAATGCAAACAATAAGACATGAGAGCCAACTTGGAAAGCCCTATGCCAAGTAATATGTTTCCAAGTGAACTTGTGTCATGTTAAAAAAAAGAGAGGCATTTCCCCTAAAATAAAGACACCAAACACATAAGGGATATATGGATTTGGAGTCTAGATGTTCTTTGCTACAATATTCTTAGAGAGCTCAAAACTGTCATCATCTACCAAATACATATAGAACTAGAAGAATGACACAAAGTGAGTGAAAATAAAGAAAAATATTTTGGGTTAACATGGAAGAAACATGAATGTTTCAATGCCTTGTGTCATCCCTAAAAGGAAAACACAAGACAAACGAAAAAGATAATGAAAAGAAAAGAAATAGATTTTGGGTCAACATGGATGAGAGATGAATGTCTCGATGCCTTGCATCATCCCCAAAAGGAAAACACAAGACAAATGAAAAAGATAATAAAGTGATAAGATGCAAGACATAAAGAAGAATGAAGGTACATATAGAAGAATGTAAACACAATGTCACGGGGGATCACATTATGCACATGGAATAAAAAAAAAGAAAATGAAAAAAAAGGAAATAGTCCAAAAGACTAGTAAGGCACAGGTGAGTCAACCAATTAGCAGGTCATCAGCCTCCCAATCAGGTTCGTTATATACCAAACGCAGGAAACTAGCCAAAGGGACAAGAGAAAGTTGTGAACTAGGAGAAACACGAGGTTCAAAACTCCTTGCAGGAGATTTTTCATTTAAGCTCATAGAAGAGGAAAAAAATGTATTCAATTTTTAATGGACCTCTTTGTCAATTTTAGAAACCTCATCGTCATCATCCAAATTAATCACAATAGGGGGTCGAAGTGTAACATCCATGGAATATTTCAACTCTTGATGTGGTTTTTGTATTGGACTATTTTGTTTTGGGGCAAGGGTAGAGTCATCGTGCACTCCTTCAACCAAGTTTGGATCTTGATTTTCTTTGTTGAATTATTAATGTAACTTTTGAGCAAGGTTACGATGTCTACACCTATGTTCCATAAACCCTCTATTTCTTTTGGTTTTATTTTTAAGTTGTATTTGCATAGGAGCAGGTTGATCAATTGTAGGTTTATTTTCTTCCCTAAGGGGAGGAACGAAAGGAACCATTGGAGATTGTTCAACCATTTAATCTTTGACTTTGTAAATTTGTTTTATTCTAGGAGGTTTGAGGGGGTTGTTTTCATTCTCTCTTGTTCATTTGTAGGATGTAGCTGAAGGTTTTGTTCTAGGTTGGTCTTGGTTGTTTGGGTTCTGTTTATGTTCAAGCATGGTTTCATCAAGGATGGTAGGTTGAGAGTTTGATGGGTACATGTTTTGGAGAGACAGTCCATCTATCTTTTTCACTTTGAATTTTTGGTAGGATAGGAAAAATAAATCTTCTCACAATTTTATAGGTTCCATATGTTCAGGACAAAATGCATCTAAGGAAAAATTTCCTTTGGATGATAAAAGGTTGAAGCCACTATGGTGGACAATGAATATTTCATTGTCAAAGGGAAAATTTAAGCATTTATGTACAACCAAAGGGACAAATTTCATGGAGAAAAACCATGGGTGGCCTAGCTTTACATGAAATTGGTCTAACTGTAGGATGATGGAGAATGTGACATCTAATAATTTTGGTCCTATTTGCAATGGTAAGGTGATTGATCCTATCATAGGGCAAGGAAAACCACTGTGTTTCTTTATCCATGCTTTTGGTTTATCGTATATGTCTTGATAGAGTTCATGCAAAAGTAAGAAATCCTCAGAGATCACATTCTCTCCACAGGTGGGATCTATTAGTATCCCATTAGTGGGCTTGTCATAGATACAACCGACTATGTAGAGAGGACCATCAAGTGCATGTTTAATTATATTATTAGAGGAGAAAGCAATGTCAAGAGGATTCTTAGTTCGACCCTTATGAGGGATGACATTTATCACCCCTACCATTTAATCTATATGATTATTATTGATATTATTATTTGAAACAAAATTATTGTTTTCATCATTTGTTTCAACATTCATCACATCATTCTTTGTAGTTTTTCTAGTTTTTACAAATTAAATATTATGTGTTGGCATAGGGTTGGTAAAAATTTGCAAGTTTTGGTTAGGAGGGGAAATTGACTTGTTTCCTTGATCACTAACACCTCCAACAGAAAGACATCCAGAATCAATGAGGTCTTGCACAAGATGCTTAAGACACTTACAATGTTTCGTGTCATGTAAATTTTTTTGGTGATAGAGGCAATAACCATTTGATCTAAATCTTGGGGTAAAATTTGATTAGGGTCGAGTGTTTTTACAAGAGGAAAGGTAATCATTTGTTGTTCTAAAATTTCGGACATTGTGTTATGGAGGGTATCAAGTAAGGGAGTGAAATGTCTTTTCAGGTTTTCATAGCTAAAGGGGACCGTGGCTTTAATGATAGAAACTTGGTTATTGGAATTGTGAGTTGTTTTTTAAAGGGGATTGAATTAAAGGAACCCTTTCTTCTTTCTCTTAAAGGGTTAGGGATTTTTTGGTTTGTTGGCTCATATTTCTCAAATAAGCTAGAAGTGGACTTTGTATCTCGACTACTAACCAAATTTTGATAATCGTGAAGGGTAGTACATAAGTGCATGGAGGATAGGAATTTCATCATAGTGATATTGTCTTGAATCTTACTTTGCAATTTTTTTATTAAAATCTTTTAAAGGTGAGGAATGGGGACATTGACATCAATTCGGAAATAAAATGATTGATACAATGAGATAAAGTCAATTATATTTTCTTCTTCTTTTTGCTTGCATCTCATCAAATCGGCCAAGGTCATCTTAGGGGTCATGTACACTTGGAAATGGTTCACAAATACATCAAAAAATTCATTGAATGAATGAATTGAGTTGTTTGGTAATGAAGAGAACCATTTTGAGGTAGTATCTTTGAACGAATTAGGAAAACATTTAGCCAAAAATTTATCATGAAGGACAAAGTAACTACATAAGGAAGTACATGCATTAACATGGTCAGAAGGATCTCCCTTCCCTCCATATTTCTCAAATCTAGGCACCTCTACAACTTGTGGAATTGATGTTCACAATATCTCCAAGGATAATGGACTACTTTGGATATAAAATGTAAGTGGGCCATTTTGCTTTTGGTTTATGGTGGAAATTTGTTTTTGAAGGGACGAAATAGTTTGGAAGATTTGGGCTCTGAGAGGATCATCGTTTGTGTTATGAGATGGAAGTAAAAGTGGCGGAGTGTATGTATTTATAGGAAAAGTGAATGGAATTATTATAGGTGGTAAAGTTGTAGGAGATATAACTTGCAATGCCACATATGAACTAGGGATGCTAGCATGAACACCTAGGGAAGGAATCACATTATTAACTTGTTGCATTCTTGTTGTCACTTGAGGGTTGGTATAGGTAGGTATTGAGGAAATTGTTGTGGGAGGAGGAATTTTAGTTCATCCTTGACTTGTGACATTATTTTTTGGTAAAGGAAAACTAGCAGTTGAGGGGAGATGCTTTCCAAATATTTGAACTATGTTTTTCACAAGGTCAAGGCCATCGTCACTTTCAAGCATGCAGTGAATGTTATCTATGGTAGGGATGGTAGTGGTTGAAATATTTTCATTTCGCACTTGATGTTGTAATTTTTCTAGGTCCTCATGAATTTTAATTATGTTTTCTTGTGGGACACTATCATTCCTTGTTTCAACTTCAATACTAGTTGAAGGTAAAGAGTTGTTAGAGGTATTGTCCATATCTAGTGTACTAGTGTCAATACCAGGAGTGAAAGAGCTAGACAACCCAAGATCCATGGTGATTGTGTTATCGTAGGATGACATGAGTCTCTTACTTCATCTCACTATAGTATTAGCAATAGGACACCAAATAATCATGCAATGGCTACTAAATGTGGGGTGAATGAAAGTGCAATGTAAGCTAAGATAAATGAAATGCTTATAAGTTAAATTATGGAAACTGAAACTGAAAGACAATAACAACAAATATAAACTCAAAAGTTAAAGTGTAAATTCCAAAAAATGCAGTGCAGTCTGTGCAAAGGGACTGATTCACCTAGGGTGGTGAATGAGTCCCGATTGTGATTTTTTAAATTAGATTTTATGCCTTTTATGTTTTCTGATCTATGTCTAAGATGAAAATGTAGAATTTGAATAATTTTCAATGAAATTAAGCGCAAAAATGCAAGCTATGTGATCTTTCACTAATGCAAAATTTGAAACCCTAGAATGCAAATTAACTAATACAAATCCTAATAAAATTTTAATCTAAGTCAAATCTAGGATGTAAATGCACTCCAAATCAGAATTATGATGTTGTATATGAAAGTTCACAAAAATTAAATGTGGAAATATTGTGTTCCCTTTTCACCTTTAGGGTTTAGGACCAAAATGGTTCATTTTCACTAACTTTCATTCAAGAAAAAACACTTGAGATCTCAAAAGAGGAAGAGATCTTGCAAGAGTATTGTCCTAGGGACTGAATATAAGCTAATAAGGGGTTCACTACCAAGATTAGACTTGGAAAAGACAATGAAATGTATGATGTAATGCAAAAACCTAGCTGAATGCAAACTAACTCTTCATGACCTAGAAATATGAAGGAAATGTAACAAAAATTTGTAAAGTAGAAAGTGTGCACCTAAAAATTTGGAAATGGATGAATGGAGGTCTCAATCATTGAAAAATCTATTGTAAAAGATGACTGGGACTCATTCGCCAAGCTACGTGAATCAATCATGTTTCTAGGAAACTATGCAGGGGCAAAAAATTTCCAAAAGGGTATCCAGATCAACAAAATATTGAAAAATGTACTAGAATAGGGACTCATTCACTAGAAGTAGTGTATCAGTCCAATTGTGTTTTTTTGCAACTTTCAAAGTTGATTCCACTCTTCCTTTTCTACTCTGATCTTCTTGACTGATTTTCAAATCTAAATCTTTGATTTGAAATCTATAAGTGATCTCCAATGTTCTCCAAGGCTTGATGACAACTTTGACAAGTTTGATCACTTGACAAATTTTCTCCAATCTTGCTCCTTAGGAAATCTACAACCTAGCCCTACAAATCACACACAAAGGAGAGGGAAAAATGTTATGTGGTTAGTAGATAGGGGTTTTCATTGGTCAAACCCCTTGATGGTAATTAAACCTTGAAATGAAGGAAAATTATATCAATGGATAATGATGAATGAACAAAAGACAATGTTGTAAATCACCAAACCTTAGCAATAAGGTGCTACAAATATGCTTGAAATGGCTAAAATGGATGTGGTTCTTGAGTCTTGCGTGAAACACTTGCTTGAATCATAAACTCCACATCACAATTGTTAGCACAATAACAAACATGATGAATTTAATCTTTGAAATGATGATTGGCACTTGAATGTTGCTCCAAAATGCTCTTATTTTCTTTTGAACTCTTGATTTCTTGTGAGATTGCTAGGTGTGAATATGAGTGAAAGAACCTTGTATTTATACTCAATTACACAAGAATTCCTGAAATTACAACACTACAAGCCAACATCAGATCTAGGAGAATAAAATACCACCAAAATTTTAAATTAAATTTGATTTTGGGCCACACGGGACTTGTTCATCCAAGGTGGCCAATGAGTCCCATCAGACATAATGTATGGGACCAAAAACCAAAAATTCTTAGAAATGTGTGAAAATCGGTTTGGGGCTAAAAGAACTAGGTGGGACCCACTCACCCAAGGTGTTAAATGAGTCTCAAATCCCTAAATCTAGGCCACACAAGCTAGAAACACCTGAATTGTGATTGTTTATTGATTGGTGTCAAGATTATCCTCAAAAAGATGCAATAAATGAGACTTGTGGATGCAAAACATGGTCAATTAAAGCATAAGAAAGCCCAATTATTAATGAAGTTCCTAGAGAATTATGAAAGTGCATTGCAAAACTCCAAATAAGGAAATATTAAGGTCAATTTTGATTAAAGAGAGGTTTATTATGCTTAGTTATTTGATAAAACCCTAGAAAAGCATGAAAGTGAGCTACAACACTTTACAAAACTTTAGCAAGGTACCATTAAAATTCATTATTTCACAAGGGCCCAAGACCTAATGTGAATGTGTCATCCACATTACACACTAAATCAAGGCAACATTACACCAAAATCTACAAGGAGGGCCCAAACAAGTGTGAAAATGTAAAAGGATGCATTTTTCTACACTACAAGAAGTATTTTTTATGGCTTTTGGCTTATGATCAGAGTTCCTTTCATAAATATTCTTCTCCACTAAATAATTATAAAATAAATCTAAAGGTTTTTCAGACTTTTCTTCTCTTAGCATCTCATTATTTCAAAAATAAAAACATGTAGAAAAAAAGGGTTGTGTGGCTAATGATCTTGCATGATCGAATTTGGGTTGGGCCACTCATTTGATTTTTATTCTCTTTCTTTATTTTGAATAAAGTATAAGATAAAGGGAACTCAAAATTCATAAAAGGGCACCAAAATATAGCCTTTCTGAAAGAGGCATCTAGAGCCTGTTCTCTCATAATTTGACTAGTTGTTACCATCATTACACATTTGAAAGTCTAACTTCTAATTTCCAATTTGAATCGTACCTTTAGATACACTATCCTTAATTATTTGAGGAGGTTCTCAAAAATCCAATTATTCCACTAAGTATAGGATAATCCAAAGGTTGAAGCAACATCCACTGCTTTGTTCCCCTCTTGAGGGTATGTTGCAATAAGAAGTGGTCTAGAGAATTGATTATCCTTTTTGAGTCCTCAATAAAAATTTTAATATTCCAAGGGGGATCCATATTACCTTTAAGGACTTTTATATTTAACTTGGAATCCCATTCTATAGGAAAA
This sequence comes from Sequoiadendron giganteum, assembly GCA_007115665.2. Taxonomy (NCBI): domain Eukaryota; kingdom Viridiplantae; phylum Streptophyta; class Pinopsida; order Cupressales; family Cupressaceae; genus Sequoiadendron; species Sequoiadendron giganteum. The sequence goes on from CM021110.1 coordinate 326,281,210, forward strand.
TATTTATGAGAACATTCCTTATCCTTTTCCAAACCCCATCGGATAGGCATAGCTTCACCCTCATTGCTTGTGGCAATACCAAACCCCTTTTCATAAGCTTCCAAAAATCCACCTTTATTATCCGAGAAAAATACTCTTGCATTAGCCATTCCAAGGTTTCCCTTTGAGCAACCATCAAAATTTAACTTAGTCCAACCCTCAGGGGAAGGATTCCATATGGTCAACCTTCTACTTAGAATATTCATCCATTTTATCCTAGTTAGGTCTTTCTTAATTCATTAAAGCTATGTTATTCTTAAATCCTTGTAGGTTGGCATAACCTTTTAGGAACCAAACAAATTTGAGTTGATATTTTCCTAGATTTTATTTTTCATACAACTAAAAAAATTCCAAGTTTCTTTTTTGTTTTTCTCTAAACACCCTATTATTTATTTCTTTCCACAAATGTTTAGAAACAAAGTGAGGAACTTCCTCCTATAGCTCCACTATTATAGGGCAAGTAAAATGATAGAAACTCCATTGATTAATAAAATCCTTTAAGTTAGGAGGAAACACCAAATCTGTTAAAAGGATGTCTAGGACCATTGACCATACCTTCCTTCCAAAGGAGCATTAGAAAATCATATGAATTATGCTTTCAAAGTATTTAAAGTAGAGAGGACATCTATTAACAAACTAAAATCCCTGCCTATTGAGAACATCAATGGTATGCATTGTACTATGGAGCTACCCACTAGAATAAGTTGATCTTTCGTATTAGTTTAGTATTCCAAAATTTGAACCAATTGAACTTTTGAGGGTTAATAAAAGGTTGTTCCAAAAAATTTAAATAACTTTCCATGAGAAAACACTAGATGGGTCATTGATCCAAAAAAAAACATCTTTCGTAGCTTTGTAAATAGATAACAATTACCAAGAAGTGAATCCAACAAGGATAATAATTTAGAAGACCCTCATAGAGGAACCCCCTTAATGGACTACTATTAAAAAAAAATCTATTTAAAATATTTCCAATTAGGTGTCTCACCACCCCAATCAACATAACCATTTAAAAATGCTTCATTGAACCTAATAAGGTCTCGTTTCATTTAGTTCAACTAATCAATAGTGGATAGAGCAAGACTTGATCCCTATAATTCCTCCTAGAATCTGACTTCTCTTCCATTCCCAAACCTTCTCTTCATGCCCTATTTGAATGTATTCCTAGATTTCACATTATTCTTTTAGACAACAAAACCTTTTGACCACTTCTCTAAATGAAGCAAGCAATAGGATTCTTCATTACCCATATATTTAACTTTTAAGATATTAACCTAGTCCTTTTTTCATTGAATAAAAACCAACCTATCTTTGAAAGGAGATATTTGTTAAATAGGTATAAATTTCTTATCCCAAGACCTTCTACATTCTTTGGTACGCATAAGATTTTTCAATTAACCAAAGTTGATCATTTTCCTTCTTCATTTCATGTACAAATGAAATTCATTTTGAATTTTCTTAATTTTACTAATAATAAAGGTTGGCATCTTAAAAAGGGACAAGGAGTAGACATGAACATTTTGAATAGAGAACTTGAGGAGTTGTACTTTCCCTCATTGAATCAACAATTTTACCTTCCACCTTGCCAATTTTTTTTGGATTCTCTAAATAATGCCATAATAGAAGGAATTTGGAGACTATTTGTTCAGAATGTAAATCCAAGATAAGCATTTGGGAGACCTAATTCTTGGTAGTCAAGAATTCTCAAAAAAATATTTTTATTAGTTGACTTAAATTAAAGAAGTACATATTTCTTTTTGTATAGTTGATATGTTAGCCTAAAGTAGTGGCATAAATCTAAAGGATGGAATTCCAATTAGCTTCTTCAACCATAGAAGAAACACCAAATAAAATTGTATCACCAACAAACTGTTGATGAGAAGCAGGGGGAAGGGACGAGGCAACTCTAATTCCTTTTAATACTCCTCTATCAAGAATCTTTTGAATATTACAACCCAAAAAATTGGACACAATTATAAATTAATAGGGGGAGAGAGGACCACATTGTCTTAGACCTTTCCAATATGAGAAAAAACCCTTAGGGATACCATTAATCACAAAAAAGAACTAGGAGTAGAAAGACATTCTTTTATCAATTTTAGGATTTTACCTCCAAAACCAAATTTCTCAAGAATAAAAAATAGGAAACTCCAGTCCACTCTATCATAAGCCTTCAAAATATCTAACTTGAGGACCCTTCCTTACTTCTTCGATTATTCCATAGAGTGAATATACTCGTATGAACCGATGAGTACATCAAGGATCTGCCTTCTAAAAATGAACTCTTTTTGGTTGGCTGAGATCATTTTATCAAGAATAAATTTTATCCTATTGAAACATATCTTAGAGAAGATTATATATACATAAAATTTCATATTCTTATAGGTTGATAGTACGTTATAGAAACCACATCTTCGGTTTTCAGACTAAAACAAACAAGGTAGCATTAAGCTGATGAAGGAGTATCCTTGGTCTTAAAAATCATCTTGCTCCATTGAGAATATTAGAGGACATGATATCCTAGAAGTACTATAAGAAAGCATGGGGGAAACCATCAAGGTGTTGCAGGAGCACCTACAACCACAATGCACAATTTGATGTGTTAAAGAGTTTTATGATGAATTTGAGTGATTCTAGGTTAGTATGGGAGTGTTAAAAAAAAAATAATGTTTAATAAGGTCTATAAAGACCATTTTACATGTATTTATGGGTCTAGGAGTCATTGGAGTTCAAAATGTAAAAAATTCAAAATAATGTAATGTTGTCAAACAAGGAAAAGTTGTCAAAATGCAATTTTGGGAATATGAAAATTCTTTGAAGTTATAAGGACAATTGTGGTCAGTTGAGGGGTAGATTTTGAATTAGAAATGTATACAAATTCCTCATAAGTCTTGAATTGTGGTTGTTGAACACATTTGGGAAGAATTCCAATAAGCATTCAAACGGTTTCATCATATTTTCTTGAGTTTTTTGATCTTTTCTTATTGTGTACGGGTTCGTGTAGGACCCCATTTATCTAAAAATTATGGTATGATGTATTTATATGATTCAACTTGTAATTCCAATAATTTTGAGATTCCCTTGTTAGTTTTTAGGAAAAGAATTTCTAAATTTCTTGATCTGCATGTATAGACCAGCAAGGTTTGATTTTGGAGTTTATTTGGTGTTGAAGCCATTCCTCCTACTGTGGTGACTTGTTTCTTGGAGAAATGACATGTATCATGTTGGGTTAGGTGTCTATATATGTTTGGAGTCATAATAAAGTGTTTTGGGGCTTGTGAAGTGATACCTTAGGGCTGGGCAAAGTCAATTTTATGAGATAAAGAGTAACTAAAGCATGGTCTTGATGAACCTCAGATTGAATGCTTTATGTGAAGGTTTATTGAGTATGTGTAGGCTATTTTTGGGGTTTTTGAAGCATTATATTAGTTGTAGGGGCCCGTGAGGTAGGAATTTCCATAAAACCCTTGGTATTTACATTGTGAATGAGGGTTTGTGAGATCAGTGGTATGGAAACCTTGGAGGGGTAAAAAAAATGGATATTTTGATGTTTTAACACATGAATAAAGACTATTTGATGTGTTTGAGTGAAGGGAAGGTGTTGGTGAGGGACTTCCTTTGTTAACTTGGCTAATTTAGTAGGCTTTTGGCAGAATAGTCTATTGAATCTGAATGATGGTGTAAATAAACCTGGTGTGATCTTTTGGGATCTATGTTAAAGCTTAATTGATTTTTTTCAGGCCTTGGTACAACTTTCTTCAAAATATTTCACTAAAAAGTGTGTTTGAGGCCTATAAGCCTTTAGGGAGTGTTTGGTGATACGTTGAATTTGTGTAAGCATCTTAATCTTGATAGATGCCTCTTATGACCACATTGTGAAAGATCTTAACCTCTTGATGAAGTTGGGAGCTACCTAGGATTGCATCACAAGGCTATATGCTTTGTAAGCTCCAAAGGATAAAACAAGAAACTTAACCTCCTGGATCGACAAAACTCTTCCTAAATTCCTATACATCTCTTTCAAAAACCACCCTAGGAATGACATCAAAGAAAGAATAAAGATCTTGTGAAGGAGGGTTTGGATCTCCTCCTACATTTCTAAAAAAGGATATAACTCGATTAGCAATGTCTTCATTAGTTTTTAGTAATTCACCCTTCTGATCAATAAGGAGATTGATTTCTTAATTTTTCTATGTTTTAGGTTATATTGGTGGAAGAATTTAGTATTCTTATCCCCTTCTTGAGGCTACTGGAACCTATAATATTGTTTCCAAAGTATTTCCTCTTTTTCAACATTATGGAACAATTTATTCCTTAGTTGCCTTTCTCTTATGGAAATGTCTTCATCCACTACCCCTTTCCCTTCATCTCTTGAATATCTTTGAGATAACTAAGGATGTTCTATTTTAGGTGAAATTTGTTTCCAAAAGAATATTTGTTCCACCCTTGCACATTAAACTTGAATCTTTTATGCTTTTGAGCTAAGCAGAACATCGATATACCTTGACAAGGCTGACTCCACCAAAATCAGATAATATCCTTGAAGTTTCAATGCTAATTCCACATAATATCATGTGAAGGAGTACAAAAAAATATGTATATGATCTTCCTAGAAATTAACGATCCAAGTGCTATGATCTTAAATTGGACTAGGGAGGGTAGAGAGATTCATCTTAGCAAGAATGCCCTAATCACCAGAAATCAACACCCTATCTAATTTAACTCACATATGGTCACAACCATGATGTCTATTTGACTAGGTAAACTTGGATCATCTATGTTCCACATCCAAGAGACCATTAGTAGCTATAAAATTAGCAAAGTCTTGTTGGACTCAAGGGAACACTGAGAGGGGGGGGTGAATCAGTGTTCAACAATCTTTAAACTCCATTAATCCAAAACATGAAACCATTTAATCATTATATTAAAGAGAAGATGTATGCATTCAAAGTAAACATTTATAACACCATGACACACAATTTGTTTGTGTTGAAACCTTGTTAGGAAAAAAACCACAATGGAGGTTAATCCACAATTTGAGTACTCAAATATAATTATTATACAAAAGGAATGCACTTGCATTCATGCACACTGCCTAGAGCTCACTAATCCAGAGAAAGGTTTACTACCCTACAAAAATTAGATTAAACCAATCTGAAGGGTGAACTAAGATATTAGCATCTAGTCATGCCAAGTAATAGTTTCTATGAAGCTCATAGATCTAATTCTAGATCTTCTTTCTGACTTTACACTTTGCTCTGCCCTATTTTGCTCTTTCTTCTCTTTGCATCAGTTATGATTAAATTCAGACAACTGTACTTCTAGATCTCATAATTCACAATACTACACACACCTTTTTCTTCACACATCATATTCTACTTATGATAAAAACAACCTCTTATATATAAATGCGATCAAAGACTTATTCATCCAACAGTCAGCTTGTAAAATATTAAGTTACTTTTATCTTGTCGGCCAGATCCACCACTAAAACTTTGTGTGCATCCACCAAAGTTGGTTAAGACAAAGAGAGGACCCAAATAACACTTAATCCAACATGAAGATTTATAATTAATTACATCTTATACATCTGTGATTTCCATCTTTGCTGGGTCAACCTTCTATCATAGATAATCAACAAATTACTGCACCATATCTTCTAGATCACTTACTAGTGAGTGTGCATTAGTACCAAGATACTAAAAGCCTCAATATACCTTCCTCAGAGATCCACAACCAAAAATATCTATCTGGTGGGGTGTTTAGATAAAATTTTATTCCTATAATTGGATGCCCTGTTCTCTACTCAGTTATGTCTGTAGGAGCCAAAATTATACTTAAGTTGCATGACTTGGGTTGCCATCAATGACAAAACTCATGAGCCAATATCCCCAGCCATATGCCAAAAATATCCCCCTTTGGAATTGATGAAAACACTTACTAAAAAATGAATAAATGTTAGAATTATTATAGGTACACTACCAAACTATTTGCTGCACTTCCTCCCCCTAAGATTTATAAGGCATTTTTCACTGCATTCTCTCCCCCTTTGACATGAATGACAAAGAATGGATTCCATATCCCAAAAAAATACAAAAAGTGACAAAACATGTGTTTAAAATCATCAATCCTTCAAAAAAAATTACACATATATGCTTATAATTCTCCTCCTTTGATCAAAATTGCAAAAACTTGAAGATAATTTACGACCATCTTTAGAAAATTATCTTATTGTTTTTCTTCATTTTCGGAAGGAACTTCTTCCAGCTACCAAGTTTAATTCCAATACTAATGATCAAGCTATTGTTCTTGGAAGTTTTGTTGATAATCTCAATGAGAGATTTAGGAATAGTAATTGCTTCTTCCATTTTCTCACCACTCTTTAGAATTTCCACCATCTGCTCCAGCCTACATTCAATTAAGTCCTTTACCTTCCAAAAATTATCCACAAGAAAATTCTTGGACAGTTGAATTTTTGTTTGTGTTGACTGTAACTCCTAGATTCTTTTCCTGATAATGCAATCCGGATCTTGAGATATGTCAAATCTTCTGCCAGTGTCATTCAGTTATGTTTCAATTTGATCAAACTTTTCCTTGTAATTGCTGACTACATGGGGCCAAAGGATGTAATATTTGTAGATTCCTATGACTAAGTTAATGCAATGCATTAACTCATTCATTTTCTTCTTCAACTTGGAAAGAAATAGTCTGAATTATTCCTTTAGGTGAGAGACAACTTCACCTTCTTATTTTCTTTTCACCTCAGAGCCCATTGATTCTTTGCTACACTCAATCGTCTCTTTGGATAGAATATCCTTCTAAATTTCCAGTTTTATCTTACAGTGCTCAACATGAGCATTTAGAATTTCTAGAATCAAGTCCTGATCGTATGGTGGTCTAACTAACCATAACCTTGCAATTTTTTGCATGCCACCTACACTTTAGATAAGCTATTGTAGCTTTTCTTTTGTTAGATCTTCTTCATCCTCACTATCTTTTTGTTGACCAGATTGATTTTCCAGTGGATTCTCAGGTTCTTCATCAAATTATTCATCTAGAATGTACATAATTTCCTTTCTTTTTCCCTCAATCTTGGGAACTTTTTATTTCTGGAGGGGTGTATTTAATAGTTTCCCGTCCTCTTTTTTGTCCTCTATCAGTGCTACCGAAAGAGGAACCAACTTCCATTTTTCTTACCAGAGGGGAAATATCAACTGATCCACATTTTACAAGCACATTCTTATAGAAATTTTTAAATTCCAAATCCCAATTAGTCAAACTCTTAGAATTAGAGTATATTTGAGTGCATACCGGTTTGTCTGATTTCCATACTACATTGTCGATTTTCAGCAACCAATTCATAAAATACATAACCAAACATGTAATTAATGTGCTAAACCTGAATGGATATACTAACTCCTTTGTTAGTTGCATGTTCTCCATCATTTGATCCTTTAATAACCTGCATAGGTCAAAGTTTTGACCATCAATTATCATTTTGTGAGCAATGTATACTGCACTAGCTGATGTAGCTCCTTCTCGATTTCTATAGAAGATTTTATAGGTTATGTCATGTGTAATGTACTTCATAATAGAATTATTTATTTTTGCTATCAACAGGGCTCTCAGATCCTTGATTATTCCAGTTAGGGTTTCAAACTCTTTGTTATGGATAGATTTCTTCTTAGGAACATCTCCAACTTTGCAAAAACTAGTTAATTTCTCAATTGCCTCTTTTGAGATGATGTAAGGCTTGTCCAAAGCTTCTATACACTAGTAGTACACATTCTTGACTATTATCTATGTTTTGGTACCATCCATAGATAGGGGACAATATATTTTCTTGTAAAAAAATCCCCCTAGACTAGTGGCCTGAAATCAATTACCGAAAGAATTATCAGAAGTAGGTTCCAGTACAAAAAAATTTCCATCATCAGATCATTTTCCCTTGCCCATGTCCTCTTCACTTGATCTTTTATTTCATTTTTAGTTACCTTTTCTTTCCCTTTACCATTTATCTATGTATCTTTGTCTCTGTATACCAGACCTCTTTTGTTTGTGTTCTTGTTTCTACAGAATCTTGCAATATGACCATACTTGTTGCAGTTATAGCATACAATGTTTCCTTTTCCATTTGATTGGTTTCTTGTTAATTTGCATTGATTAGCAATATGCCCAAACTTCCCACATATATAAAATTAAACATTTCTTCTGTCAATAAAGTGAATTGACATATTTTTGCGTTCAATTGATTTATGAACAAGATTTTTGCAATTGAAAAACTAACCAAATAGTGATGAAAATTTTAACCTCAAATTACTTCTACACTGAGCAACCATATGACCAAACTTATTACAGGAAAAACAATACCAATTAAACTTTTGTGCATTAGGTTGTCTTACCGGAAATCTTCCGTTTTTGTTTTGTCTAAAATTTGTTAGTCTTGATTTGGAACTTTCTCCCTTTTCATATAGAAGACCTCTCTTATCATTTCCACTCTTTTGTCCTTGAGTTAGCTCATCAAGCTTCAATGAACTAATATTAAAAATTTCTTTGTATTCATTCGCAATGACAAGATCATTCCTAAGAGTAGTAATCTACTTACCAAGTTCTTCTTCATTGTTTCTGGTTCTTTGTAATTCACTTTCCAACTAAGTGAATTCTCCATTTATTCTACTGAATTCATCATATTTCTCTTTCAGGGTCTGAGCAAGGTTTTCCTCATTCTTCTTCCTTTCTTCTATCTCCTTTGTAATCTTCATCATAATAGATTCCATCTCATGCTTTAGGTTTGTATTATCTCTAGCAAGCATTTCACATTCTTCGATTATCTCCTTCAAGGTTTGATTCAGGTGAGCATCATCCATGTCTTTGTTCTCCTTCTGTTGTATTTGATCACAGAGATATTTCCTCTTCACCCTGGATTTAACTATCCGATCCTTCAATGATTGAATGAATTTCTTAGTATCTCTAATATTTTCTTTCAATTCTTGAACTTTTTCTTTAGACTGATCAAGGTCATCAAGAGTGACCATAAGCTATTGTTGAAAGCTTCCAGAGTCCATCACATTCCAAGATCCACCTCAATCTACAAAAATTCTTTAGAGGAACTAGCTCTAATACCAATTGTTGGACTCAAGGGAACACTAGGAGGGGGGTGAATCAGTTTTCAACAATCGTTAAACTCCATTCATCCAAAACATGAAACCATTTCATCATTGTATTAAAGAGAAGATGTATGAATTCAAATTAAACATTTATAACACCATGAAACACAATTTTTTTGTGTGAAACCCTATTAGGGGAAAAACCACGGTGGAGGTTAATCCATAATTTGAATACTCAAAGAGAATTGTTCTACAAAAGGAATGCACTTACATTCAGGCACACTTCCTATAGCTCACTACTCAAGAGAAAGGCTTACTAGCTTATAAAACTCATATTAAAACCATCTAAAGGGTGAACTAAGATAGTAGCATCTAGTCATGCCAGGTAACAGTTTTGGTGAAGCTCATAGATATGATTCTAGATATACGTTCTAAATATACACTTTGCTATGTCCTATTTTGCTCTTTTCTTCTCTTTGCATCGCTTATGATAAAATTCACACAACTATATTGCTAGATCTCAAAATTTGCACTACTAAACACACACCTTTTTATTCACACATCATCCTCTACTTATGATAAAAACAACATCTTATATATATCGGCGTTCAAATAATTATTCATCCAACAATCTACTTGTAAAATATTAAGTTACTTTTCTCTTGTTGGCCAGATCCACCACTAAAACTTTATGCACATCCTCCAAAGTCAGTTAAGACAAAGAGAGGACCCAAATAATACTTAATCCAACAAAAATATTTATAATTAATTACATCTTATACATCTGTGATTTCTATCTTTGTCGATTTGACCTTCTAGCATAGATAATCAACAAATTACCGCACCGTATCTTCTAGATCACTTAAAAATTAGTCTGCATCATTACCAAGATACTAAAAGCCTCAAAAAACCTTCCTCAGATATCCACAACCCAAAATATCTATACGATGGGGTGTTTAGATCAACTTTTATGCCTTTAACTGGATGCCTTGTTCTCTACTTAGTTCTGTCGGTAGGAGCCAAAATTATACTTAAGTTGCATGACTTGGGTTGCCATCAATGACAAAACTTACAAGACAATCTCCCCAGCCATATGCCAACAAGTCTAACATGGTATTTGTGAAATTATCCACCCCAACCAAATTATATAAAGGATAGAATGGGGTGTTGAAATTCCTAGCAAGCATCCATTTTTTCTTGAACTCCTTTGATAATAGCCTTGATAGAGAGTTCAAGAGTTGGTTTCTTTATGATCTAGTATTTGGGCTATATATATTAATAAGGATCCACTTCAAATTAGTGCTTCCTTCTTCTAAAATAGTTTTACCAAAAATATCATGATATCCAAAAAACTTTGGGGTTCCATAGAGTCACTAAGCCCCTAGAGGCTCCATCAACATTACTGACACAAAACTCTTTTGTTATACCTTGCATAACCACCCCATCTTTCTTCTTGGTCAAAATGGGTCCCCTTTTATTGATTTTTTCTTTGGTTGTTTGTCAAACAAAGTTTGGAGTCTTGAGTTTCAACACTTTTTTTTTCTTTGGTTTGTTCTGCTGTGAGCAGAGCCGGAACAAAATTGGGTTTTAAACTTCTTTCAAAAAATTGATTCTGACTCCCATCCCGACGATCATCTTTGGCTTTTTTTTGTTTATCTTTGTTGGAGTTGGAGCTGGAATGGGAGTCAAGTCAGTATTTATTCAAAATTTCAAAATCAAATCTCGTTCCACCTCCGCCTCCACTTTTTGATGTTTTGTTTCGCTTTCTTCTTTGTCGGTAGATCCCGACTCAGAACGGGAACCAAGTTGGGAAGTTACTCAAGTTTCCAAAATAGTTTTAATTCTGATTCCACTCCCATCATTTCTTGCTCGTTGACTTTACTGAAGTTGCATAGTAGTAATGTGCTAGTTCCTTCTGTAGTTCTGGCTCTGCTCTATTGCATTTATTGCATTAATGATAGGTGCCATGCATGCGTGAAACTCTGAGTTTTACCTTAATTAGGGATTAACGCATAGTTATTACCATTATTGTTAAGAGATTGAAGAGTGAACCAGAGTTGCAGTGAAGCTATTTTGTGACTGAATCAATTGGAAGAGAGATAGTTGCATGCGGATTGCTTCAGGAAGTTAACCTATTTATTTGCGTTCAAGGTAGGGTTTTCTATTCTCGTTCTTCTTTTTATTTTTTCCTTTTCTATTTATGTTCATCTTGGTTTGTTTGGTTTCATGAGAATTTCTCTGTAAGTTCATATGTTTTGTTTATTTCACTTTTGTTTAAGTTTTCTTGTTTTCATGTTGCTCTTCTAGTTTTGTTTCTGGTATGTTTGTTTTTAGCACGGTCATTTTCATGTTTTAGTCGTGACTGCATTGTGATGCCCTAGTTTTTACATGCATAGTATAATTATTATTCCATAGTGAGTAGGGTTTGATAAGTGTTTTTTTTTACTTAGGAATCTATTGCACATTCAGTCTGGTTAATTTAAATAGGGTTAAATTCGTGCCCTAGTTATTTGAGATAGAGGGTTTTTAGTTTAGGTTTTTTGACATATTTCTGTGTTCGCGTTTTAATTGAAATATGATGCCCTATTAGTGTAGTCACCTCTCATTCATATTAGGATGGTCTTATTAGTTTATCTTTTAGCTGCTTTCATTTTTAATATGATTTAGTCCTTGAATCATGAAGTTATTTATCAAATTGTTAAAATCATTTATGACATCATGGTTATTATAGGTGGAAGCGAGATCGGAATCGATATAGTCCTTGAACTAGCTAGAAGTGGAACCAGGATTGAATATGAAATTAGAAAATCTAAACGAAAAAAAATCAGTTTCCATTCTAGTTCCGATTCCGGTCACAATTCCAGTTCTGACTCCGGTCCTACTTCTTGTTACTGTAATCTCAATGCCTATTTTAACTCTGAGCCTGACAGTGTGTTAAATGAGACTGATTAGAATGATTTTCTACTTGGTTCCACCTCCGCTATCTATATAAAAGGTAAGGTTTTAAAGCATATTTTGTGATCTTTATTCAAGGATCTAATTAGAGGTTTTTTTGAAGGAAAGCTAAAGAACGTCAGGAGTATTAGGAGAAGCTTCCCAAAGGAATCAGCCTATAGAAACATCAAAAGATGCAACTAAACCTAATAATATTAAGTCAGAGCAGCTGCCTTATACCTTGAGGTATAACCATCAGAGTCCTGTTGCCATTGCAAGAAAAGTGGAATCAGATTGGTCTGATATAACTAACACCAATCTAGGCTCATACAATTTTGAGGAGTTATATTCTGAAACATTTACTGAAGATGTGATAGGGAGAACTCAAACAATAGTTGATTTTGGCTTGGCTCACATCACCTTATTTCCTCTATTCATCCAGTGCTCAGAGTTAATCATGAAAGTTGCAAGAGCTTACAATCCACCTACTAGATAATGCATGGATTCATAAGACAATGTGATCATTGATCGAACTCCCCAAATGTTCCAGCACATGTTTAATGTCCCGGATCCAAATATTTAGGTATAGTTGAAGGAGGCAGAAGCTTTAGAGATATATAGAAAACACAAGGAGGCCAACAAGGCTCACTTAAACAATAAGTGGTTGAGAACACAAAAGAAGTCCCTATACAAGCTCACAGGTCAACCAAAGAGGTAAGATTTTTACAAAGAAGTATCAGACCTAATTATGATGTTTTCTAGGGCCTTTGGGAAGAGGGATACATTTCATTTCAAGGAGTGGATGTTTCCCAATATTTAGACAATCTTTAATGGCACCCAACAATTTGATTGGCTGATGATTGTTTCAGATGCTATTCATGATCAATCAACCAGAATTAGGGAAACCAAAATCTTTTTCATGACCTCTTATGTTGTTTATGTAGTAGCAAGAGTAGGTATCTTTCAAAGTCTAAATAGGGTGGGGATATTGGGAGAAGCTGATGGGCAGAAGAAAGTATGGAATCACTATGACTAGCTATCCCTATAGGTTGCTGAAACTCAATTCAGAAAGGTTAATGATGCATTCCTATATGTAATCATTAACCAACTTAATGAAGATGCATGATATAGATTGAGCCAAGAGGCTATGGCATTTATTACAGAACGGGGATGTTGGTACATTCAATACCCGAAGTTCACATACTTCAGCATGGCTAGATTTCAGGGTCATCCCCACTTACTACCAAGGTGTTGCAGCAATAAGATGGTGTTGATGGAATTTTTTTATCAAGCTCTAGGGGTTAATGCCTGATTTGGGTTAAAGAATAAGACAGGTTGCCATAAATTTCCCATGCAATTGGGTGAATATAGCTGCCCACATCTTGTGGGAGCTAAGGTAATGTGCAATGAATTGATACATTTAAAGCTAGGTTTGTACACTGCTCGGAAGCACTTTGATCCCAAGAAGAAAATGAATGATTTATTGGCTTCGGTCTATGATAAGTAATTCAACCTATTAGAGGACTTCTGGAGAGATTTGTAGGATGAGTATGACCTCAGGAAAATAAATTATGAGAGGTTTCCTGTGACGCTCATGGTAGAATTTGTGGTCAAAAATGACTTTCATGACACATTGGTAGATGATTGAGTTGTATTGGATCCATCATATGAAGATTTGAACATTGAGACTAAAAGTTTGGATGCGGTTGATTGGGATAGTGAGGAAACCATTGATATCAAGCAGATAGGGTGACCAATCTTGGATAGGAGAATTCAATGGGTTTTTCTAAGAACCAAATCTCTTCAGGGACCAACTCCTAAGAAGGGGAAAGGATATAAAAGAATCAAGAGAAATTCGGCTCCCAAGGATCCTTTGGAGTTCTTACCTCCGGACATTGAAGAGATTGAGCTTGAAGCTTCTACTCAAGATTTACCTGAGGTACAAGAGGAGGAGGTCCAAAAAAGACCTGTGGTTTCAACACCAGTAGTAGGTGAGTCATCTACACAAATCCCACTTACAAACCAGCAAGGTGAAGAGACGCCTAAAGGAACTCTTCATTATATTGCTTAATCCATGAAGGGAAAAGGAGTAGAGGTGGAGATTCCTGATATTGGAATGGATTCTGATGAGACTTTGTCAGAGAATGCACAAGAAAATATGCCTGTAGAGGAGGATATTGAACAGGTGTTGACAGAGGAGGATCAGTGGGCACTATTTGAGGAGGCAAAGAAGACTTCAGATGATCAAGCACATGCTGCAATGATAGAGAAGGAAAAGGTAATTGATGCCAAGGCACAAGCTGATGCCTTACTCCAGCAAAAAAAGGTAGAAGCCAAAAGAAGGGCTAATGAAATAGAGAAGAAGCAAAGACAAAAGGAGTAGGAGCTCAAGATCAAAGAAGAGAATGATAAGCTAAAGTTCATATAGAAAATTCATGATCTAGAGGAAGAAAAGGCAAAGCAACAAAGAGAAAGGGAAGTTCTTGTGGCTAAGTTGAATCTTGCCAAAGAGGCTTATAAAGAGAAAGAGGAAGCAGAACGAGTGCAAAAGGAAAAGGATGCCAAGGAGTTGACCAAGAGGCTACAAAAGGAAAAGGAAGATGTAGATAGACTTAAGGCATTGGAGGAAGAGAGAAATCGGGAACTTGAAAAGAAGAGATTAGAAGAAGAGAAGTTTAAAAGGGAAGAAGAAGAGAAGAGGGTGTAGGAACAGAAGGACAAGTAGGAAGCTGAAAAGCTTGTGCAGACAAATGTGGAGCAAGAACAACAAGAGATAAAAGGGGTTGATTCTCAACCTCAAGTAAATGTGCAACCACCCTCTACTACTATTGTTGCTTCTTCTTCAACTATAATGACCACTACTCTAGGTGCTCCCACTTGGTTGAAATTGGATCTTCAAAAGAGATCACTGACACCTTCATAGCCTCTCAATTGGAACAATATGATGAAGGAAATTGAGAAAGAAAGGCCTAAGAAGAAGGCAAAAATCCTACATTCCACTAGGCTCACAGACAAAGGGGAAATTTCTATTGAATGGGCCATACCAATGATGGACAAGGATGTAGGAGACATGCAATTGATTGATTACCAGTTGGGCACTATTAACTTAGGGAGACCCACAAGAGACCAACAGATGAACTTAATAGATGTGGTAGCTTCATCCACTAAATCTAGAATGATGAAATATAAGCAGAGAAAGGATGAGCTTAAGGCTCAATTAGATCAGTTGCATACTTTCTTAAAGAGTGTTTCTTCTCTGAGGTCACAACAAGCTGCCACCATTGAAACCCCAATTTTGCTTAGTAAGAAAGAAGTGGATGATTTGGTATAGGTAAGGAGTAAGGTAGAGATGTTTGATAGGTGGACTGATAAATTAAATCAAGAAATAAGTGAGGTGTTGAACAACATTTTTAAGGTCCACAAGATGATAGAGGAATTAATAGGATAGATGAATCAATATGTCAAAGTATTAGGAGAACAAGAAGAGGAGTACAAAGGATATAGCCAGAAGCTGAAGGAGGTTCATAAATTTCTGAAGTCCACTCTTCTAGAACAATCAATACATGAAGAAGATAAAAAAGATTTCTTGGAAAAGACTTCCAGCATAATCTGGTTTAGATCGAAATTTTTATACAAGCAAAAGAATGAAGTTCAAGATTTTGTTAAGGATTTGAATGAATAGTTTGAGGAGTTGGAAGTAGTTATTGCTGTCATAGTAAATGTTAACATACCAGTAAAGGAAGGCCTACCTTTGATTCAAATAAAGGATAAATGGGATGATAGGTTTAAAGAAGTCATGCAAAAAGGAGATAATGGAGAGGATCTACTATTAGATCGGTTAATGGATATTAAAGAAGAGATAAGGGTAGCTAAAAGGGAGCTAACAAAGCTAAAGGACATGAGAGGTTTTGCTGCTGTGGAGTTAGAAAGGATGAAGTTTGAAGACAGTTGGGTTGATGGGCCAGACTTGGACATGCTTCAACAAGTCTTCTCCAGTTATGATGAGTACATTGCAAAGAAAACTTCACATACATAATTGATAAAATCTCATGCATGCATGGCTTTCTTCTTTTCTCCACATGCAAGACTGGTAGTCTTAGAGGTGCATGGATTTCTTTTCTCTTCTATCTTCTTCTCTCTAGTTTAACTGAATGATTATGATGAGAACTAGAGATCAAATTGATCTGAGTTTCCAAGAAGACTTAATTCTTGAAAAAGTGGATTGACCTAAAATAGAAGGGACTTCAGATTTGTGTACATCTATAAATACCCCTAAGGTATCATATTGTAAGGGTCGGCTAATAGAGGATAGAATTGGCCACCTGATAGTAGGAGATATAATTTTTTGTAGTTTTTATAGTGATATTTTGTTATTTACAGTTGAATATAATTACAGGTTTTTATGCAATATGGTGTTAGAATTGATTTTTACTTAATAAGGTTGATGAATTATAATCTATCTGTATGCTAGTGATTGTGCTAAAGCATGAGTGTTTCTTATGTGATGAAAGTCATTAGAAGAAACCAGATTTAAGGATTATTTCATTAGATTATTTGTGAATTAAATTTATTGAAGTGTGTTGATCTATGATCTTGGTGATGAATGAAAGTGTGTTCTTTTGGAATCTTTGAAATATTTATGATGTGTGATTGTGATGCTAAATTAATTACCTTAGATGCATGCAATAGTATGGATTATTCTGTAAATTGTGTCATGCTATGGTTTTCTTGATTTGTTGGAAAAACATTCATTGTTGAAGATATATGTTTGGATACTAGATAAGTTTCTATTCATGTTTTACTAATATATGCCCTGATCTATCTTTTTCTTTTGTTTAAAACCCCCTTTCTTTATTAAGAATAGTTCGATGAATAAGTCATTGCTTGTATTCCTTGTTACTGACAGAAGCCCCTTGAATATTACGGTTGCATGGACCAATTGAGTGACACCAGACAGTTGAGAACCAACTACCAAGACCTTGGGAGTTAGGCTACTATATGTTGTCTCTCTTTTTCGAGAGAAATAAAGTAGAAATATTCTGTTTAAATGTTGTTTGTTGCATTTCCACCATCAATAGATCTGGTGCTAGAAGGAGGGCCTATAGGAACAAGCTGGCTCGCATTGTGTGTTTTTCACTGAAGAAATATGGGAGGATCCTCAGATCTTCTATTGATCGTGAACCATTACAAGATTTGCAAATGTCGGTTAGACATAGACCCCATGCTCGTAGGGTATTGATACCTACATTGCCACCACTGCTTACTCCACCTGGATTTCCTCTAAATCCACCTACACCACCACTAGTTCAACCTACATCACCACCACCAATTAGGCCTATGTCACCACTAATTCGGCCTACATCACCACCACCTGCTCAACCAATCCTACCCATGGCTTACTTTGTGAATAATCCCTCTCCGTTAGGGACTATTCCAGGAGGAATCCATGATTTACCGAAGAACCCAGAAAAGTTTTATCCCAAGTACATGCATGGTGAATCAAGAAGTGTTGAGGAGCATATACAAGCATTCAAAGATTCTTGTACACATGCTCAAGTTGCTCATCAGGATGTGGTATGTATATTTTTTCCTTATTTTTTAGGGGATATGGCATATAACTGGTATTTAAATCTGCCCCGGGGATCTATTATGGGTTGGGAAGATTTCAAAAATGCATTCATTAATCAATTTCAGGTTTATGTGGACCCTGCCATCTTGTATCACCAGTTTTCCACCATAAGAAAGGAACATCATGAGCCACTACCTCTATTCAATACTAGATTCCAAAGGATGTATCGTAGGCTACAAGATCATTACTTAGTGGCTGAAAATATGGCCATTAAGGCATATTTAAGAGCTATGATCCCTTGATTGGCCTATTCTTGTAGATAACTTATCAAGCTGATGAGATTGACTCTTTGTCTAAATTTTATCATCTGGCCATCAAATTGCAACAACAGGTAAGTCTACAATCAGGAGGTTTAGGAATACATCTGCCTCCCATGAATTATCAAATGCCTAACCCACCATTGTACAACATTGTCCCAGGGATGTCTTATTCCAAATATGGACCTCTGTCTAAGTTACAAGCCCCATCCACTGTGCCCTTTTTACAGAAATGGCATGAAAGATTCCTCCCAACATCCTCAAAATCAACAACAACAAGCAGGAGGATCAACCCATGTTCATTCCCCATCCATAGTGTAGAATGTGCAAAATGAAAAAAATGTTCAACTTACCAGTGAGTTAGAGACTCTAAAAAAGACTCTATCTCAGATGTCTAATGACATGGAATAGCTTAGGGAAAACCCTCCCCGTAACCAAAACTAGGGAAATTACTCCAATCAGAATGGGAATCAGAACACCAATCGGAACTTCCAAAATAAAAAATCCTCTAATCAAAATTACCAAAATCAGAATAGAGGATATAAGTAGAGGTTCAACAACAAAAATAGGCAGTGGAATACTGGACCTAACAATGGGGGAGTTCCCCATAATTATCATTCAGGTGAGGAGATATCACATACTGCTAATGTGGCTGACCTTAATTTCATGACTAATTGGTGCAAGCTACACGATACTGTAGCTCATTCTGAGGTTAATTGCCCAGAAATGGAGAAAATTGTGAAGACTGCACAAGCTAATTCCCATCCTCCAGGAGGAAATTCCAATCAGGATAATGGGCTAGTCAGTACTGCTATGACTTATGAGACTATTGAAGAGAAATACCAATTTCCCATGCAAGGAGATAATGAGCTAGATGAAGATGTGTATGATGCCCAGGATTTTCAGTCTAAAGGGGGTCACTTTCTGAGAAATTAGAATAAGGGCCCATTTACTACATCTGCACCCCCAAAAAACATGGTCCCACCAAACCAAAATGTAGATAATAATCCACCACCACCAAAGGGACCTTCAGACCTTCAAAATAGAGGCAATCTGCATCCTTTTCCTAAGTATCAAGTTAGGAATGATTCATAATTTGATTTTATTGTAGAATTGCAGAGACAGAAGATGTCCTTGTCATTCTTTGACATCGTGAAGTGATGCCTAGCTTAACGTGAAGTGGCATTGAAAGCCTTGGAAGAGGTAGATCACTTAAAGGGAAAAGGTAAAGTGACTCTAGCAAAGGAGACAAACACAACCATCTATAAAGGTAAGACCAGTACCCCACCTTTTCTTTTAAGTTTAAGAATTTTTGGAAAGAATTTGCACAACTATTTATTGGACTCTGGAGCATCAGGTAATGTTATGTCCTTTTCAATATGTAAGAAGTTAGGATTAAGTCCTATCCTGACCAATAAGAAAGTGATTCAGTTAGATAAAACATAGGTCAATGTTGTAAGAGAACTAAAGAACATGCATGTACAAGCTGGATCAGATCCAAGGATCTAGACCTACATAGATATCCAAGTGGCTGATATCCCAGAGACATATGGTATGCTCCTAAGTCGGGAGCTAATGAAAAGTATTGGGGGATATTTTTCCTTGGATTTCTCCCACATGTGGTTACCATGGAATGGAGTACCAACACAAATAAGGATTGAGAGTGAACCAAGACTCAAGCATATGATTACAGAATATGATTCTTCAAATGAAGTAGCATACTTTGAGACTGAAATAGGAGTTTATAAACAATAGGAAGTACTTACTTTCTCTGTAATCACTCCTAAGGATACATTTCCCCTTGAACATAGTGACCCAATGATCTGTATCAACCAACAAGTTCTAATAAGGAAATTGCAACAAGATAGGCTAGTTTTAGGAGAAGAAACTAAGTTGAGTAGTTTGTCACTTCCTAATTGGTGTAGGATTCATTATCACAATCATTCAGAGTTAACATTTCAATCATGCCTAGATATCTTAAGTCATGTAGGCCAGCCTCAATAGATATGTCAAGAGAAACCATAGACTCCTATCAATGAATTTTCTTTTAAGGTCAAGGATGCTACCATTCTTACTAGGAATAGCCTTTCTCAAGAGGAAGATTGCTCACCAGTAGAGAAAACTCAGATTCCGAGCTCTAAAAATCAAGAAGAGGTTGAGCTGTCTCAATTCCTATTCAATACACCTACCCTAGATACTTTTCCAATGCCCAAGGCATTGATGAAAGATGAGTTGGATTGCAATTTAACCCAAGAGGTTGTTTAGGAAGTG
This sequence comes from Sequoiadendron giganteum, assembly GCA_007115665.2. NCBI lineage: Eukaryota > Viridiplantae > Streptophyta > Pinopsida > Cupressales > Cupressaceae > Sequoiadendron > Sequoiadendron giganteum. Next base: position 326,301,447 of record CM021110.1, read on the forward strand.
ATTTCTGAGCAAGGTGAAAACATAGAAGAATCTTCAAGTGAGCTTTGTCCCAAGTCAATTTCTAATGACTAGCAAAAGTTTGAGCCGCCACACATCCCAAGTAAGTCATCTCTTGTTATCCCTAAAAAGAAAGAACTTCCAGCCAAAGACCAATTGTGGACTCTTAAATTTGATGGTTCCAAATCCAAAGCGGGAAGTGGAGCATGGATTGAACTAACCAACCCGAAAGGGAAGATTTACTTTGCTTCTTACAGATTGTAGTTTGGTTGCACAAACAATGTGGTTGAGTATAAAGCACTTGCTCGTGGACTTATGTTTGCTCATAAAAAGGTCACTGCTCTCACAGTTATGGGGGATTTTGAAGTGATTGTAAAATAGGTATGTAGCCAGTATACATGTCATAAAAAAAGATTGGCTGTGTACAAAAATAGAGTTTGGAACTTAATTGAAGACTTCAATGCTTTTGGGATTACTCTGATTCCTAGAGAAGCTAATCAAATTACAGATGCTCTTGTTGTTGCTGCTAGTACTTTGGAACCCATGCAAGATTCAAATCTGAAGAAATTTTTAGTTGAGTTAATTTCAGTCCCAGTTGTTCCTGATAATGTTTGACATTTTTAGGTATTTGATGATGATCAGGATATATTGGCCTTTTTGGCAAGTTCTGATGTTTTTGAAGGAAAAATAATAGATGAATCTGAAAGAGATCAGGGAGATTGGGATCCTGAGAAAGAGAGTGAAGAAGGGATATTGGATTTGAAAAGTAATAGCATTCCAAAAGGGATGGTTGCTTTGGAGAGGATATTTGACTCAGACCCACGGGCTCGTCAAAGGGTGCCTACAGAGAGTGGTGGAGGGAAGTATGAATCTATTAATTTGACTCACTCAGACCCTGAAAGGAATGTTCTTATAGGAAAGACTTGTCCTCAAGAAATTAAGGACAAGATAATTAAGGTTTTGGAGCAGAACATTGAAGCCATTGCTTGGAATTATGATGACTTGAAAACCTTTGACACTTCGGTGATTACACATACCATACCTCTCAAGCCAGAAGACAAGCCTTTTCGTCAAAAGCAACGCTCGATCAATGCTTTAATTCAGCCCTTGATCCAGAAAGAGGTGCAAAAACTCTTATCTGGAAGAATAATCTTTCCGGTTAGACATTCTACCTCGGTGGAAAATTTAGTTCCTATGCACAAAAAGAATGGTGAAATCAGATTATGTGTTCATTTCAGGAATCTAAACAAGGCCTCTAAGAAAGATAATTATCCATTGCCTTCTCTTGATGAAGTATTACAAAAGGTTAATAGATCCCAGATGATGTCATTCTTGGATGGTTATTCTGGATACAATCAGGTCCTTGTTGGTCATGAGGATAGGATGAAGACCGCTTTCACCACTAAATGGGGCACATTTGCTTATAGGAGGATGCCTTTCAGTCTTATCAATGCTGGAGCTACCTTTCAAAGGGCAATGGATGTAGCTTTCAAAGATCTGATAGGAAAATGTATAATCATTTATGTAGATGATTAAACTATCTTCTCTAGGAATAGAGACGACCATGCTATAGATCTGGAAAAGGTTCTCAAGAAATGTATAAGTTATGGTGTCTCTCTTAATCTGAAGAAATGTGTGTTTGGAGTGTCTGCAGGGAAACTCTTAGGTCACATAAAATCATAGGAAGGGATATCTATAGACCCTGATCGAGTGGAGGCCATCTTGAAATTGACAAGGCCAGGCACCAAGAAAGAAATGTGATCCTTCTTTGGGAGGATCAAGTTTGTTAGAAAATTTATAACAGGGTTTGCAGAGATCGTCAAACCTCTCAATGAAATGATGAAGAAAGATGCAAAAATTGAGTGGAGTAATGAGGCTAAGTCTACTTTCTCACAGATTAAACAATTTATATCTGAGGCACCTTTTTTGACAAGCCCAGACTCTCTTAAACCTTTATATATCTATTCTTTTGCTTCTGACCATTCATGTGCAGCCATTTTAACACAATGAAGAGGAGAGGGTGAGGAGAGACCTATTTCCTTTATGATTTCTCCTTTTAAAAATGCAAAAGTGAGGTACCCACCACTAGAGAAACAAGCCTTTGCATTGGTATGAGCAGTAAAGAAGATTAGGCATTACATACTTCGAAGTCAAGTAATGGCCATAGTTCCAGATCTAGTTGTGAAGTCTCTTCTGATGCAAAGTGAGTTAGGAGAATGAAGAGGGAAGTGGATGGCAATCCTACAAGAATTTGACTTAGAGATTCATCCAATGAAACTCGTTCAAGTTCAAGGTTTGTCAAAAGTGATGGCAGAAGTGGACAAAAACATCACCTATCAGCAGTACACTGTCCAATCATTTACTAAGGATCCCTGGTATACAGATTTAATTTTCTTCCTCTTCAATAAAAAATGTCGAAAAGGAATGAATGCTACTCAGAGGAGAGCATTGAGGATGAAGAGTGTTCATTACATGCTTAAAGGGGGATCCATCTACAAAAATAATTTTCAAGGGATCTACTTGCATTGTTTGGATCAGCAAGAGGCCAAGCATGCCATTTCTGAGTTTCATGGAAGACACGGAACAGGACATGGATCTATGGATGCTTTGGCCCATTAGATTCTTAGATCAGACTATTATTGGCCTTATGTATTTTGGGATGCACATCAACATGTTAGGACTTGTCATGTATGCCAAACTTCTACACCCAGGGAAAGAAATCCTGTAATGCCTTTGCAACCAGTATATGAGGTAAGGCCATTTGCTCAATGGGCACTTGATTTTGTGGGTGTTATTAATCCTAATTATTCTATAGGTCATAAATTCATATTGACTGCAACTGACTACTGTACACGCTGGACTGAGGCCCAACCTTGTAAAAATAGCACCAAAGAGGTGGTCATCAAGTTTTTGATTGAGAATATCACAACTAGGTTTGGAGTTCCATTTGCTCTGGTATGTGATAATGGCCCTGCTTTTTCTTCTGTTGAATTCATTTCATGGGCATATGAACATAAAATTGTTTTGAAGTACTCTTCCAATTACTACCCTTGGGGAAATGGAGTGGTTGAGTCCACAAATAAAAACTTGTTGGAAGTAATAAGAGAATTGCTAGAAAATAATCCTAGGGACTGGCACACCCAGTTGAGATTTTCCTTATGGGTAGATCAAACCAGAATCAAAGCAGCTCTAGGAAATTCACTTTTTAAGTTAGTCTATGGCCAAGATCCAATCTTCTCGATCCATTTATAAATACCTATTCTTAAGTTCATCAAAGTCAAATTACTTAATTTGCTTAACATGGAAGAACAAAGAGATGCTTCTTTGCAGTAGTTCTCTAAGCATCAGGCTGTTGTCAAATCATGGTGTGACAAATGAGCCAAGATAAAAGATTTTAGGATATCAGATCTTGTGTTACTATGGGATAAGGCTAGAGAAAAGAAGGGAGATCATCAGAAGTTTGATAGACTTTGGTTAGGTTCGTATCAAGTGGCTAATATACTAGGCAAGAATGCTTTTTGTTTGAGTACCTTAATAGGAGAACCTATTCCATTTCCAGTTAATGGTCAGTTTCTCAAGCACTATTTTGGTGCATAGAAGGTCTGATGTTTTGAAGAAGAATGTATTATGCTGTATCATATGTAATTAGGTTTTTGTTTTTGTTTTGTTTGTTTGTTTTTGTTTGTTCTTTTCTTTGTTTTGTTTGGTTTTTTTGTCTTGTTTCATTGCGGATCTTCATTTTTTGTCCATCTCAAGACTTGGGGTTGTTATTCAAAGTATGCTACTAGTACTAGGAGAGAAATTGGTTTGGGTATTTTCATCATAAACATTGAAAAGGATTTCATTCTAAAACTTATGTCTTATGATCATTCTAATCTTGGTTTGAAAATTTATTTAAGGATAGAAGATACATTGTGAATATCTCATGAATTATGATCAAAAATTTGTCACCAAGTTAGAAAAACCTCTACATGAGTAAATGTCTATTTGTTTGAGTGGCTCTAACTTTGATTCAAGTGAAAAATACGATTCCAAGACTATCATGAAATCCATTGTAGTTCTCAACCCACATGTCAGATCCATTGTATCTAAGTATTGAGGAAGGTGCATAAAATATTTTCACAAGTAAAGCTTGAGTAAAAAAAAATGATGAAGAGAATGAAAAGAAAGAAAGAAAAGGCAAGCTCAATATCAAGTGGGTAATCAAGTATCTCTATCAGCGCTATGGACGCCTGGTTGGCAGTAGAGAAATGCTTTGAGAGAACTAGAGGTATCTCCATTGGGGCTATGGATGCCTGTCTAGCAAGGGAGCCATATTGAGAATTTTATTGCATGATAGTTAAAGGACTCAACCTATGTAGCTTGAATTTTAGGTATAATTGTTCACGAGTAGAGAAAGTATCTATGAAGAATGATGGCACAATATATGCACACACTCAGATTCAGAAGTAACTCATGAGCACATATATCTTAGATTCTAGCTCAACCTTATTCTAGATATATCTAATCTTATTCAAGTTAGCATGCTTCATAAACCAAGTAGTTTTTGGGTGACTGAAATTTTCTTTGGGTATCTTGAAAATGGGTAAACCATTTTCCCAACCGAGTCGCCATTTTTTATGCCTTGCATAACCACCCCATCTTTCTTCTTGGTAAAAATGGGTCCCCCTTTATTTTTTTTGTCTTTGGTTGTTTGTCAAACAATGTTTGGAGTCTTGCATTTCAACACTTTGTTTTTCTTCGGTATGTTCTGCTGGGTGCGGAGCCAGAACCGAATCGGGTTTTAAACTTCTTTCAAAAATCAATTATGACTCCCATCTCGATAGTCTTCTTTGGATTTTTTTTGTTTATCTTTGTCGGAGCCGGAGCCGGGATGGGAGTGAAGTTAGTATTTATTCAAAATTTCAAAATCAAATCTCGTTTTGCCTACGCCTCCACTTTTTGATGTTTTATTTCGCTTTCTTCTTTGTTGGTGGAACCATACCTGGAATGGGAACCAAGTGGGAAGTTAATCAAGTTTCCAAAATAGTTTTAATTATGATTCCACCCCCACCATTTCTTGGTCGTTGACTTTACTAAAGTCGCACAACAATAATGTTCCAGTTCCTTCTGCAATTCAAACTCCGCTCTACTACATTTATTGCATTAATGACAGGTGCCATGCATGCGTGAAACTTCGAGTTTTACCAAAATTAGGGATTAATGCATAGTTATTACTGTTTTTGTTAAGAGATTGAAGAGTGAACCAGAGTTGCAGTGAAGCTTTTTGGTGAGTGAATCGATTGGAAGAGAGATAGTTGCGTGTGGATTGCTTCAGGAAGTTAACCTCTTTATTTGCGTTCGAGGTAGGGTTTTCTATTCTCGTTCTTCTTTTTATTTTCGGGTTTTCTATTTCTGTTCATCTTGGTTTGTTTGGTTTCATGTGAATTTATCTATAAGTTGGTATGTTTTTTTTATTTCACTTTTGTTTAAGTTTTCTTGTTTTCATGTTGCTTTTCTGGTTTTGTTTCCTATTTGTTTATTTTCAGCACAGTCATTTTCATGTTCTAGTCATGAGCACATTGTGATGCCCTAGTTTTTAAGTGCATAGGTTAATTACTATTCCATAGTGAGTAGGGTTTGATAAGTGGTCACTTTTACTTAGGAATCTATTGTGCATTCAGCCTGGTTAATTTAAATAGGGTTAAATTCGTGCCCTGGTTATTTGAAATCAAGTTTTTTTAGTTTAGGGTTTTTGACACATTTTTGTGTTTTCATTTTAATTTAAATATGATTCCCTAATAGTGTAGTTGCCTTTCGGTCATATGGGGATGGTATTATTAGTTAATCTTTTAGCCCCTTTCATTTTTAATATGACCTAGTCCTTGGATCATGAAGTTATTTATCAAATTGTTAAAATCATTTATGATGTCATGGTTATTATAGGCGAAAGCAGGATCAGAATCGATCGAGTCCTTAAACCATGCTTTCCAATAAGTATCGATTCCATTTCCATCCCATTTTTGACTCTGCTTACCATGAGAATCTTTCTTTCAAAATATTGATAAACTAGTTAGAAGTGGAACTGGGACTGAATATGAAATTAGAAAATCTAAAAGAAAACAAAGCAGTTTCCATTCTGGTTCCGGTTTCGGTCACAATTCCAGTTCCGACTCCGGTACCATTTCTTGTTACTGTAATCTCAATGCTTATTTTAACTCTGAGCCTGATAGTGTGTTAAAAAGAGATTGTTTAGAAAGATTTTCAGCTTGGTTCCGCCTATGCTATCTATATAAAGGGTAAGGTTTTAAAGCATATCTCGTGATGTGTATTCAAGGATCTAATTAGATATTTTGTTGCACGAAAGATAAAGAATGTTAGGAGTATCAGGAGAACCTTCCCAAAGGAATCAGCCTACAGAAACATCAAAATCTGCAACTAAACCTAAGAAGATTAAGCCGAAACAACTACCTTATACCTTGAGGTATAACCATCAGAGTCCTGTCACCATTGCAAGAAAACTGGAATCGGATTGGTCTGATATAACTAACACCAATCTAGGATCATAAAATTTTGAGGACTTATATTCTGAAACATTTACTGAAGATGTGATAGGGAGAACTCAAAGAATAGTTGAGTCTCGCTTGGCTCACATCACCTTATTTCCTCTATCCATCAAGTTCTCGAAGTTAATCATGATAGCTGCAGGAGCTTACAATCCAGCTACTAGACAATGCATGGATTCAAAAGACAATGTGATCATTGATCTAACTCCCCAAATGTTCCAGCACATGTTTAATGTCCCAGATCCAAAGAGTCTAGTATAGTTGAAGGAGGCAGAAGCTTTGGAGATATATAGGAAACACAAGGAGGCCAACAAGGCTCACTTAAACAATAAGTGGTTGAGAACGCAGAAGAAGTCCCTAACCAAGCTCTCAAATCAACCAAAGAGGGAATATTTTTACAAAGAAGTATCGGACCTAATAATGATGTTTTCTAGGGCCTTTGGGAAGAGGGATGCATTTCATTTCACGGAGTGGATGTTTCCATTTATTTAGAAAATCTTTAATGGCACCCAATAGTTTGATTGGCCGATGATTGTTTTAGATGCTATTCATGATCAATTAACTAGAATAAGGGAAACCAAAATCTTTTTCATGACCTCTTATATTGTTTATGCAACAACAAGAGTAGGTATCTTTCTAGGTCTAAATAGGGTGGGGATATTGGGAGAAGCTGATGGGTAGAAGAAAGTATGGAATCACTATAACCAACTATCCCTTTAGGTTGTTGAAACTCAATTCAGAAGGGTTAATAATGCATTCCTATATGTAATCATTAACCAGCTTAATGGAGATGCATGATATAGATTGAGCCGAGAGGTTATGGCCTTTATTACAGAATGGGGATGTTGGTACATTCAATAACCCAAGTTCACATACTTCAAGCTGGATAGATTTGAGGGTCATCCCCACTTACTGCCAAGGTGTTGTAGCAATAGGATGGTGTTGATGGAATTTGTTTATCACGCTCTAGAGGTTAATGCCCGATTTGGGTTAAAGCATAAGATAGGTTGCCATAAATTTCCCATGCAATTGGGTGAATATAGTTGCCCACATCATGTGGGAGCTAAGGTAGTGTGCAGTGAATCGATACATTTAAAGCTAGGTTTGTACACTGCTCAGAAGCACTTTGATCCCAAGAAGAAAATGAATGCTTTATTAGCTTCGGTCTTTGATAAGAATTTCAACTTATTAGAGGACTTCTAGAGAGATTTGCAAGATGAGTATGACCTCAGGAAAAGGAATTATGAGAGGTTGCTTGTGGCGCTCATGGTAGAATTTGGGGTAAAAAATGACATTCTTGACACATTGGTAGATGATGGAGTTGTATTGGATCCATCATATGAAGCTTTGAACATTGGGACTAAAATATTGCATCTAGTTTATTGGGATAGTGAGGAAACCATTGATATCAAGCAGATAGGGTGACCAATCTTGGATAGGAGCATTCAATGGGTTGTTCTAAGAACCAAAACTCCTCAGGGACCAACTCCTATGAAGGGGAAAGGATGTAAAAGAATCAAGAGAAATTCACCTCCCAGGGAGCCTTTGGAGCTCTTACCTCCGGACATTGAATTGATTGAGCTTGACGCTTCTGCTCAAGATTTACCTAAGGTACAAGAGGAGGAGGTCCAAACAACACCTATGGTTTCAACACCGGCAGTAGGTGAGTCATCTACTCAAGTCCCACTTATAAACCAGCAAGGTGAAGAGATTCCTAAAGGAACTCTTCATGATATTGCTGAATCCATGAAGCGAAAACGAGTAGAGCTAGAGATTCATGATATTGGAGCGGATTTTGATGAGACTTTGTGTGAGAATGCACAAGAAAATATGCCTCTAGAGGAAGATATTGAACAAGTGTTGATAGAGGAGGATCAGTGGGCACTATTTGAGGAGGCAAAGAAGGCTTCAGATGATCAAGCACACACTACAACAATAGAGAAGAAAAAGGTAATTGATGCCAAGGCACAAGCTGATGCCTTACTCCAGCAACAACAAGTAGAAAGCAAATGACAAGCTGATGAAACAAAGAAGCAGCAAAGACAAAAGGAGTAGGAGCTCAAGATCAAAGAAGAGAATGATAAGCTGGAGTTAATACAGAAAATTCATGATCTAGAGGAGGAAAAGGAAAAGCAACAAAGAGAAAGGGAAGTTCTTGTGGCCAAGTTGAAGCTTGCCAAAGAGGCTTATAAAGAGAAAGAGGAAGCAAAATGATTGCAAAGGGAAAAGGATGTTGAGGAGTTGACCAAGAGGATGCAAAAGGAAAAGGAAGATACAGATAGACTTAAGGCATTGGAGGAAGAGAGAAACCAAGAACTTGAAAAGAAGAGATTAGAAGAAGAGAAGTTGAAAAGGGAAGAAGAAGAAAGGAGGGTGTAGGAACAAAAGGACGGGGAGGAAGTTGAAAAGCTTGCGTAGACAAATATGGAGCAAGAACAACAAAGATACAAGGGGTTGATTCTCAACCTCAAGTAAATGTGCAACCACCCTCTACTAGTGTTGTTGCTTCTTCTTCAACTATAATGACCACTACTCTAGGTGCTCCCACTTGGTTGAAATTGGATCTTCAAAAGAGATCAGTGACACCTTCACAGCCTCTCAATGGGAACGATATGATGAAGGAAATTGAGAAAGAAAGGCCTAAGAAGAAGGCCAAAATCCTACATTCCACTAAGCTCATAGAAAAAGGGGAAATTTTTGTTGAATGGGCCATACCAATGATGGAAAAGGATGTAGGAGACATGCAATTGACTGATTACCAGCTGGGCACTGTTAACTTAGGGAGACCCACAAGAGACCAATAGATGAACTTAATAGATGTGGCAGCTTCATCCACTAAATCTAGAATTATGAAAGATAAGCAGATAAAGGATGAGCTTAAGGCTCAATTAGATCAATTGCATAATTTCTTAAAGAGTGTTTCTTGTTCGAGGTCACAACAAGCTGCCACCATTGAAACCTTAATTTTTCTTAGTAAGAAAGAAGTGGATGATTTGGTATAGGTAAGGAGTAAGGCAAAGATGTTGGATAGGTGGACTGATAAATTAAATCAAGAAATAAGTGAGGTGTTGAACAACAGTTTTGAGGTCCACAAGATGACAAAAGAATTAATAGGAGAAATGAATCAATATGTCAAAGTATTGGGAGAACAGGAAGAGGAGTATAGAGGATATAGCCAAAAGTTGAAGGAGGTCCATAGATTTCCAAAGTCTAGTCTTCTAGAACAATCAATACTTGAAGAAGATAATAAAGATTTCTTGGAAAATACTTCCAGCATACTCTGGTTTATATCAGACTTTTTATACAAGCATAAAAATAAAGTTCAAGATTCAGTTAAGGATTTGAATGACCAGTTGGAGGAGTTGGAAGCAATTATTTATGTCATAGTAAATGTTAACATACAAGTGAAGGAAGGCCTACCTTTGAGCCAAATAAAGAAGAAATGGGATGATAGGTTTAAAGAAGTCATGCAAAAAGGAGATAATGGAGAGGATCTACTGTTAGATCGGCTAATGGATATTAAAGAAGAGATAAGGGTAGCTAAAAAGGAGCTAAAAAAGCTAAAGGACATGAGAGGTTTTGCTACTGTAGAGTTAGAAAGGATCAAGTTTGAAGATAGTTGGGTTGATGGGTTGGACTTGGACATGCTTCAAAAAGTCTTCTCCAATTATGACGAGTACATTACAGAGCAAACTTCACATGCATAATTGATAAAATCTCATGCATGCATGGCTTTATTCTTTTCTCTACAAGTAGGACTGGCAGTCTTAGAGACACATGGATTTCTTTTCTCTTTTATCTTCTTCTCTCTAGTTTAACTGAATGATCATGATGGGAACTAGATATCAAATTGATCTGATTTTCCAAGAAGACTTAATTCTTGAAAAAGTGGATCGACCTAAAATAGAAGGGACTTCGGATTTTTGTACATCTACAAATACCCATGAGGTATCATATTGTAAGGGTCGACGAATAGAGGATAGAATTGGTCACCTGATAGTAGGAGATATAATTTTTTGTAGTTTTTATAGAGATATTTTGTTATTTACAGTTGAATATAATTACAGGGTTTTACGCAATATGGTGTTAGAATTGAGTTTTACTTGATAAGGTTGATGAATTATAATCTATCTGTATGCCACTAATTGTGCTGAAGCATGCATGTTTCTTATGTGATGAAAGTCATTAGAAGAAACCAGATTTAAGGATTATTTCATTAGATTATCTATGAATTGAATTTATTGAAGTCTGTTGATCTATGATCTTGGTGATGAATGAAAGTGTGTTCTTTTGGAATCTTTGAAATATTTATGATGTGTGATTGTGATGTTAAATTAAGCACCTTAGATGCATGAAATTGTATGGATTATTCTATGAATTGTGTCATGCTATGGTTTTCTTGATCTGTTGGAAAAACATTCATTGTTGAAGATATATGTCTCGATGATAAATAATTGTTTATTCATGGTTTACTAATATACACCCTGATCTATCTTTTTCCTTTGTTTAAAACCCCATTTCTTTATTAAGAATAGTTTGATGAATAAGTCATTTCTTGTATTCCTTGTTACCGTCACAAGCCCCTTGAATATTATAGTTGCATGGACCAATTGAGTGACACTGGACAGTTGAGAGCCAACTACCAGGACGTTGGGAGTTAGGCTACTATATGTTGTCTTTCTTTTTCAGGAGAAATAGAGTAGAAATATTTTGTTTAAATGTTGTTTGTGTCATTTCCACCATCAACATCTTCCTTTGTCCAAAATTTTTAACAACCTATTCGAAATTCTCTTATTTCATTTTTTTTTTCTTCGATGAGAATAATATCAACCTTCAAATCAATTATACTACACTTCAAAATATTTTATTTTAAAGGGTTGTTCAACCCCCTTACATTCCATCTCATAATCTTCATAATAACAAGGAAACAATCAGTATTTCCCAAGTAATACTGAACCATGGGGAGTATTCTCCCCTTCATCATTTTTTGGATTTAGGGTAGTTGAAAACACGCTCAAGGGTCCTTTGTTTTTTTAAGGCTATTTCACTAGCCATATCTCTAAGTCTTACATCTTTATTATTAAATCATCCCACCCTTTGGTCACTTCCATTATTTAGTTTCCTTTTCTTTTTGTCTTTTTCACTAACTTGAATCTAGGGATCCTTCCTAGGTTCATGTTGGTGTGAAAAATATAGGTCAAGCTACTTAAACCCCAAAACATCCAAGGAGGCCTTCATCCTCTTATTGAGAATATCTTGTGATACCACATCCTCACCATCTAAATATATGCAAAAATTCTTACTAATATACGTCTCCAAACCTTTTAGGAGAATGTGGAGGCCAAAATATTATTTTATGTGGGAAACATTATGGGTAGAGGGAGAATGTGAAGAAGCGAGTAAGCTAGGATCATTTTTCTTCAAACTAACATCCTCTCTAGCATCTTTCAAGTGGGAAAACATACCAGCATAGGGATGAGGTGACTAAGTGGCTAACCAAGGATCATTTTTCTTCAAACGATCATCAACTCCTACAAAATCTGATAGGATAGGAATTACAACTCCAACTTTTTGAGGGGTTTTCATAATACAATTTTGGGTCCTTACAAGATCACATTTAGTAGGGGAAATATAAAATGATGCTAAAATAAAATTATATTTCCAATTCATTTTCCTTTTACACTCATGGAAAAGGTAGCCAAACTTACCATGAATTTTACATAAGAGACTAGCTCTCTCATACTGAATGGGTTGGGTTCAAGCTATAAATTTAGATTCTAGGTGTTGGCATGATGTTTTTAAATGATTTAAAAGATGATATGTGCAGTGCTTCAAGGTCAAAGGTATGATAGGTTTCTTTAGTGTTTGTTCTCACATGTTTACTTCAGCGTACTTCATGGCTATTTCAAGTTTTGATAGGGTATTTCATATGGGTGTTGATACAAAGGTCTTCATGAGATATTCAAAGGTACAGTTTTTATTAATGCAAAGGTGGTCATTGCTCATAGTGTTGATATATTCTTTGTTATAGGGTTTAGTCAAAATATTTCTTTGACACAAAGTTGAGGACACAAGCTTATTAAATTGGTAAAGTTCAAAGGGTTTCATCATCCATTGACATATTATCTCAAAACCCTAGACAAAAATTCTAAATTCCTAAGCATTGTTCAAACCTCTAAAGAATATGTTTACAAGGTTCAATCAAAATATTTATTTGGCACAAAGATATTTATAGGACACAAGGTTATTAAATTGGTAAAGTTCAAAGGGTTTCATCATCCATTGACATATTATCTCAAAACCCTAGACAAAAATTATAAATTCCTAAGCATTGTTCAAACCTCTAAAGAAAATGTTTACATTATTTTTTCACAAAGAAAACAGAAAGAATATATTTTCATTAAGGATATCAGTAATAGAAAGATTAGTCTCTCGAGTGGAATATCACGGTTTTTTTAATGAATGTAACTATGGTTCAACATGGAAAATAGGATGTCATAGTTTTTGTTAGTTGAGAACAAACTACAAACAAAAATGTTGGTAGTGGAAACAAAGTGGTGTTCACTTTTTACAACTGCATTGGGAAACAATGGAATGATTTTTGAAGGTGATGAAAAATAACTATGATCATGTTGCAGTTATCTATAGTTTGATAATTTTACCAAGACAATGATGGTATTAGGATATCTACAAGTATTTTGAGAAATTTTGAATTATGGATTAAGCTCTGTGTGTACATAGATATACATAATGTCACTGCCATTATTCTATTCCTGGTGAGTATTATATGTTGATGTACTTTGTGTGATCATAGGGTTTTAGGGTTTTATTGGAGAACAAGGTATGCATAGGGAAAAATAACCAATTCATAGGAGGGTATGTGTAGGATCATGATCGGCCAAAAAGTGGTGATATGTAAGTGATATGATGGCCCATGTGGCTGATCAATTTTTTTTACCCAAAATTGATGAAACGAAAAGGGTTTTTAAAGGAGATTCTCTTCTTTCCAACAATACAAATTATTCTATACTTTGAATTAGATAAATAATTATTATTCATTTTCTATTTGAATTATGACCAAAGTCCCGATTGATAGGATGATTGAAAAACATCTATAGCTTTCAAATAGTATCACATTTTTTGAATCCAAAACATGTGTCACATTCTATGCTTCACATACTACAGGATTCAAAAAAACAAACAAATTTCATGAAGTTTTGAGTAAGTTAAGGTGGTCAGACATACGATTTTTTATATTTTTAAAAATTTGTAATAAAAAAATCATAATTAGTTATTTACTTGGAAAAAAATTACAAAAAAATATGCATCACATCGGGACATGAGGCCTCTACTTATATCTAAAATATTATAAAAAAATATTATTATTTTATTGTGGTTAGGGTGGTAAAACAAACACCTACTTCTTATTTTTTCCTTGAAATTTAAGTACTACTGCATTGAAATTTCAAATTTTCACCAGATATATATATATAATTTTTTTAAATAAACCTAGTAGTTTAGAAAAAACATTCAATTTTCTACAGATTCTATTCTTACATATTTTTGAAATTATATAGATAACTTATTCAAATTTTTACATCAAGTTGCCTAACTTTGATTTTCTAAATTTTCATTGCCACTTAAGGGTTTGTTTTCTCCATGATTATCCTGCACATACCCATGACTAAATTTAGGTGTGACAAAAGTGTGTAAATTTTTTGAAAGAAAATATTCATGTGATTGGTAGAAAAAGATGGTTATGTAAATATTTTTGTGTCATCTATCTATATCTAAGCATCAATACTTAAAGGGTGTAGCTACTGTTTTTAAAGTGTACGAAGAAAAATATTTGAAGAAAATGATACCATTCTTTGACTTACATTGACAAAGTCTTAGATTTCATTCGAGGAAGTTTTTTAGTCAAGGTGTATGAGAGGTCATTGGTCATTATTTATATCAATTTGTTCATTGTATGTTGAAGAGGATTTTTGGTAGAGAGGTCTTTGTCCATGTAGGAGAATTAAATTTTGTCCTTTGCATAATAGTGTAGTGATGTGTGTGAACAAATGAATATAATTTTGTTGATACAGAGATAGGTTAGTTGAATAATGGATTGTATTGTAATAGGGTAATCCCCTAAAGTTATATATTTTCTTTTATGGAGATTGGTCAGTAAGACCATGGAGAGTTGCGAGTGAGGAATGTTTTGTAGCTAGTGAAGCTTTGTTAGTGAGGCAATTGTGTTTGCCACAGAGGCATAAAAACTAGCCATTGAGGCATTTTGTAGCCAGTGAGGATTTGCTTGTGAGGCATTTTGACAAGCTAGTGACGCATTTTATGAGTGGTTTTTAATCCCTATGAGGGTTTACCACTCATGAAAAAATTATGTTATGATTATTTTTTGGATGCTTTTTGGTCTTGTTGTTTCCTTTATTTACATTGCAACATTTGAGTTTACATGTTTAAGAATCTAAATTTTAGTTATCAAATATTATTATACTCTTGAAACTGAATTTTTATTGTTTTCAAAGAGTTTAAGTGTTTTGGAGAATCATTAAGTTGAAATTGATTATTGAAACACTGATTCAATCCCCCCTCTCAATGTTTCATGTACTCCAATAAGTAGTATCAGAGCTAGGCCCTTGAAAAAAGTTTAACCAACTTAAGGTTCTCTGGTAGCAGAGTACAATGGGTAAGAGGTATAGAAATAAAGTTTCTAAAAGGAGAAAGGTCTGCATCAAAAAAAAAGAGAAGATGTTTTTTGATGTTGAGATTGATGACGAAGAAGGAGACCTCTTTGTGGGTTAAGATGACTTTGAACAGGAGTATGATGAAAAAGAGTGTGAGGTTGATATTGAATTTGAAATCTTGTGTGCTTTGGATAAAATCAAGAAACTCAGAAAAGAGAATTAGAGACTAGAATACCAACTTCAACAATAAAAAGACTCCAAGGACAAGGTACTTTCCGATTTTGCAAAATTTTCTTTAGATCTTGAAGAGCCTAACAAACTTATCATTCTAAAGGAAAAGATAAAGTAATAAAAAGGTTAGTTAACTTTACAAAATTTGATATTGAAGTCAAAACTAATGAATGTCTAAAACTAGAGTTAGAAATAGTCTCTTTGAGAAAGCAATTGGAAAAAGAATCTTCTAAGTTGCACAAGAATCTGGAGCTTGAAAAGGGTACTAGATGTTTAAATGTCATGTTAAGAAAACAAAAATTTCATAAGGACACTACAGGCCTAGGATATGAAGAAGGGAAAAATTCTAACGTCAAGAATACACCAACGAAGAAAATAGATTTGGGTCATCATGCTAGTAATCCTGAAGATAAGACTAAAGATAAAGTATTTGATTTTGGAAGAAGAAAAAAAAAAAATACCTCAAGGCATCCACCCTTTAGGATATACCATTCAATAAGGTACAACTATTCTCAATTTCATGGTTATTGATATTCCTGTCATATTTATGGTCATAGAGCTACATATTGTAAAACTTATACAAGGAATTTTATTCTTGGTTTTTCAAGAAGACATCTTACTATTAATCCTCTTGTTAGGAATATTATCACTTGTTTCAAGTGTCATAATGTTGGACACAAGGAAAAAATGTGTAGGAATAAGTTGAAGACATCTAGAAACAACATAGAAGATACCTTGAATAAGAAGAAGAAAGAAATAAAAGTTTAGAGATTGAAACAAAAATAAGAGGAAGAAAAACCTATTCCTAAGCCTTATGCACAAGAGGAACTACAAGTTGTATGAGAAGTAGCTAGAGAATAGGGGGAGGTAATCATTTACTTATTATTTTTCCCCAAGGAGCTGAAGAATAATTAGATAAGAAGCTTTGTATAACCATGATACATGACATGATAACAAGGTGTAGGTCTCAATAGTCAAAATGTTCTTTGTACAATCATTATGATCTTGATCAACATTGTGTGCCATAATTATCAGTAAATCATATGTGTTTGTCTCAGAATGTAAATTTACTTCATTAGTATTGTCTTACAGTGGCATAGTGCATTGACTATGCTTAGTAGTTGCTAGTGTTTGCATCTTTTTGCAATAATATCTGTCAAAATAGTGATATTGATTGGCATTATAATATTCATATTTGGGATTGGAACATTGTTTATTGAATTTTCTTTCAAAACCTAAATCATTGATTATGTGTATCAAATACAAGAAGTGTCCAAGGGGGAGTATAGAAATTAGTAGATGTAATACAAGACTCCAAATCCTTATCATTTGACAAGGGACAATGCATATATTATCACTAATCACCCATGAATCATGTCAATGAAAATGATAGAAATATATAATAGTGCTATCATGTTTATGCTATGCTTGTAAAGTTGGTAACAAGGGGGAGTCATAGGACAGTCAATTAGAATCATAAATTATATGACAAAGGTTAGACAAGACATACAAGTTCTATAAACTTTGTATGAATCAGAGATATGTGATCTAATGGAATTCAATTTGAAGCGTTTTGTCATGCTTTAGGTAAGCTGAGTTGGGATCACCATGGTGTCATCATAATTCCATAAGGCTTGTAAATCAAGTTTATTGTAGGTGTTCATATTAGTCAATGATATAGTGATTTGAGATATGAGATAGTAGTGTCCAAACACTCTTATCAAGTAGATGTCATAAAGAAACATGAAATTCATTGTGTATTTCTACAAAGTCTAGGGTGATTTTATAGATAGCTATTATATCTTATAGTCTCAAGATGATTAGATAAAAAGGTTCCATGAATGTTTGAGAAAGCCTTTGATAGAAATAAAAATATCATTCATGTTGTCTTAAAAGATTGCTACAATCATTTTTATGACTATACCATCATGATTAGGAAATGGAAACCATATTGTCATTGAACATAGTCTACCATTCAAGGATAGTCTTCGTGGACAGTGATATATAGTACAAGGAGATTTATGTGGTAGTAAAACGTATACTAGTGTGTTGTTATGATGAGAATGTTTCTTTGCTGGAATATGACAGTGTTTATCAATTGTATGCAGAGGTAATGTTATGCTAGGATAGTTTATACAATAGACAATAGTGCAGGTGCATATGTGAGTACAATACAGATGGGGAGTAACTCTTGATATTCCTTGAATACGTTCTTGATATCGTAAAAAATAAATGTTGGTATAATTATAGTCACAATGAAAAATACATTCTTGACAATGGTAGTGTTAATTGATTTCCCTCCTCTTGTGAAATTTCAAGCTTGATTAATGACATTGTACTTTTTTTAGTATTTCATTGTATTCAATAGTGACTTTAGTTCAATTCTTTTAAGATTAATGTACCCATTGCTATCCTTGATTTTATGTTATATTGATTGTTTCATAGTGACCTTGGTGATGATCAAGTGTTGAAGAAGATGACAATGGGAGCTATGAAATGTTAGAACAGTATGATGGATAAAGTGCAAAGGTAATGTCATAAAGGAAAAAGATAAAAGTAGGAGCACTGACCAGTAAATGAGATCAAGAGTCATTATTGCACTGTCACCTTGAAAGTATATGGTTGATGTCATCTTGTCAAACCATCAAAGGACATTGCATATCTAGGGTTGAAAGAGAAGTAGAGACAATTGTAGATACTCTCAAGCAGAAGGAGGGGATAGGTCATAAGTTATCAAATTAATTAGAGTATGATTAGGGGTTTTATATCTCAAATCAAAGGATAAGGGAAATATTAGAAGGCCAATCCTTGTTATAATATCAATAAGGAAGAGAGGAAGACAACACATTGACCTAAGTAAAGGGGAAAATTTTCATAGGTGATTGTGTTCATAAATGCAATCTTGGATCAATAGTAGCTTGTACACAATGGCAGTCCCAATATCATGATCTATGTGCTTAAGAAGGTAGTATCCTTTCTTGTGGGATTATAACCAAGTGAGAGGGAAGGTTGGTGGTTTGAGGGATGATTTTCCTCCAAATCCTTAGGGTAGTAGAAAGATAAAGGATGGATGAGAAATGGTTAGAAATGAAAGCCATAGATCTCCTTTGCATGATGACAGGGATGCAAATAAAGGGGTTTATGTTAGTCCTAAAGACAATATTAAACCATGAGGTGGTATTCATGAGGACTTCCTTTTCAATATTATCTCTGATAACATACTAATAAATGCCTCTAAAGGGGCAGTAATTACTTGATATATCATTCTTATACTTCATGTATGGTCATTTAAATGACATCGATAGACAATGTAATATATTGTGAAGGGAGTTAATGGACTATTCACTATCATAAGCACCAATGGTACACTATTATTAAGGGTGAGAATGCTAGGTTATATTGGGGATAGGCTTACTAATCTAAACATAGTAATAGTGTTGCCATGCATAAAGTAGATCATTGAAATTAATTGACATGCAAGCATTGTTCTTCAACTATATCATTTTGGACAACTTTGAAAGGTCCAATGATAATGTGCAATGCGATGTATTCTTTAAGACAGTAATTTACACCTTAAAAGTATATTTCTTGGTTGGAACGTTTGTTTGGTTGATAGTGAGTTATTCTCTTGAATAGTTTATGAGTACATTATTTTGGACAGTGTTCTGACTTTTCTTGGAGAACTTTGTTTTTGATCTTTCTTGAATAGTGAAGTGTGACTTAGGACAGTGAATCATTTCACAGTCACAAGTGCAATCTTGGTGAGGTGATTTATTTGTTGGTAGCATGATTTTTTTTGAATTTGATTGTTATATAAAATGTGGTATTTTCATTATATGATATCAAAGAACACGTGTTCAGGACAACAAGTGTGGTAATTCTAGTTCATTACCTAGAGGACAGTTGCATATGTGATAGTAATGTTTTGATTGCATTTACAGGTTTATCTTCAGAGTGGGAATAAGTATCCCTTTCTCATTTAATGTCAAAGGAGGAGAACAACCTTATGATTTTTTGATTACTTTAATTATTTGATGAAGTTGATGATGGTGAAACTAGTTTGGTTTGTTGACATCAATTCCAAAGGTGGAGTTTATTGGCATGATTTTTTTCATTGATATCAAAGATAAGATGTGACAGTGCTTCAAGGTCAAAGGTGTCAAATGTATGATAGGTTGCTTCAGTTTTTTTTCACGCATGTTTGCTTCAAGGTACTTCATGGTTGTTTCAAGTGTTGATAAGGTATTTCATATAGGTGTTAATACAAACGTCTTCATGAGATATTCAAAGTTACTTTTGTTATTAATGGAAAGGTGGTCACTGCTCATAGTGTTGATATATTATTTGTTACAAGGTCCTATCAAAATATTTCTGTAAGACATAAAGTTGTTACAAGACACAAGGTTTTTGAATTGTAAAAGTTCAAAGGGTTTGATCATCCATTGACATCTTATCTCAAAAACCTAGACCAAAATTTTAAAGTACTAAGCATTGTTAAAACCTATAAAGAATATGTTTGCATTGTTTTTGTCATAAAAAAAACAAAAATAATATATTTACATTAAGAATATCGGTATTAGAAAGATGAATCTCTTGAGTGGAATATCATGGATTTTTAATGAATGTAACTATTGTCTAACATGGAAAATAGGAGATCAAGGTTTTTTTTAGTTGAGAATAGTCTTATAGTTGTCTACAAACAAAAATGTTGGCAACAAAAACAAAGTGATGTTTAGTTTTAACAATTGCACTGGGATACAATGGAATGATTTTTGAAAGGTAATGAAAAATAACTATGATGTTGCAGTTATATATAATTTGATAACTATACCAAAACAACGATGGTATGAGGATATTTACAAGTATATTGAGAGATTTTGAATTATTGCAAAATATATGTATAGTGATGGGGGTTTGGAAAATAGATATACATAATTCCATTGCCATTATTGTATTCATGATGAGTGTTATATGTTGATGCAATTTATATGATCATGGGGTTTTAGGGTTTTATTTGAGAACAAGGTATGCACATAGAAAAATAACCAGTTCATATGAATTAAGTTAGGTGTGAAAAAAGTATGTAACTTCTGTGAAAGAAATTATGCTTGTGACTAACAATAGAAAATGGTTATGTAAATGTTTTTGTGTCATCTATCTATATCTAAGAATCAATACTTGAAGCTTGTAGTTACTATTTTAAAAATGTACAAATACAATTATTTGAAGAAAATGATACCATTCTTTGAATGATAGAGATAGATTCTTAGATGTTCATTCTAATAGGGTTTTGGTTATTATCACTATTATATGGTTTTACATTACCTAGAACACTTCTTAAATAACTCTCAAGCATGTGTTGTTTCCATAGCTATAATTCACCATTGACCCTCTATTGCCCATCCTCGGTCATGTTAAAACATCTTATGTCATTAGAGCTCATGAAATTACCAACCCCTTATGCCTAGGTCTGAAATTCTTTTATTTTAGAAGGTTAAGAAATTGACCCTATTTTTCATTTACATCCTTTGAAAATAATGTTGTAGTAACCTTTTGAGGACTTTTATTTTTCATCCTAGGTAGGCCCTCTTCTTTAAACAACTTATAGGAACATGCTAAAATTCTTCACTTTAGTCACATTCACTGTCTCCTTTATCATTCATTTTTGATAGCTTTAGAAATATGAATTCAAATGTGTGATGAGTGATGAGAGGTGTCTCTTTTGTTTCATTTATCATGGATAGGTTTTGAATGTTTAGTGTTATGTTAGCAATACGTGATGCACTTGTTCTATGTGTTATCACCAACATTTCTTTAATCGCTAATTTATCATAGGTTTTATAATGTGGATTAGTGATACGCAATGGCCCTTGGTGATCTTTGTATTTTATCTTATCGCTCATCATGGAACCATTTTAAGATTTGAGTTTCATATTACCAATGAGCAATGAGGTTATTTGTTCAAGGTTTCTTTCACTGATTTGAATTTATCTTGCGAGCAATATATCTTGTGCCTTTGATTTTCACGTAGGTGCAAGTGTCCTAATCTTATTCTATCACCTTATCTCTTGTTGTTGATGTGATCTGGAAAATGAAGCATGAATTAGTGATGCACAATGGAAAGAAAGCATGATCAAGGATGGGTCTTAGATCCAAGGGTTGAGATCTCATCGTGTGGATGCTCACATTGCTAATAGGACTTGTGAAAGATGAAATGTATTAGAGACGAGCGATGAATTCTAGATGAAAGACAACATGGTGGCATCCTGAGGATATCATTTAAGCAAAAAAATAAAGTAGTGACGTGGAGGAGAACCGTTGATGTGGTTTTGAAACAAAGTGATCAATGACCAAGTTTTGAATATGAAAGGCTAAATTTCAGTTTGCTTGTGCAAGCTTTCTATCAAACATTTAAGGTGATACATTCCATTTCAAAGAAGCTGGTTGGCTTGTTCCTACACATTCAAAATTGCTCAGGAGTGGAGAAGAAAGCCAAAAGGTGAAGAAATGGTGTGAATAACTTCGACAAGACAATTACAGCAAAATTGGTGTCACTTATTCACCCGAGTAAGAAAATTGTTGTATTTGTTCATGCCAATAGTGCTAAGTTGTGATATTGTGAATTATAATTTGGAATTTGGAGATAATTTTCTTATAGTTTATTCATTTAATCATCTTCAATTAGGGCGATATATATTGTAGAAGGTTTGGGAGTATTTTTCTCAGTAATTTATTCCTTGGGTTTTAAGGAAATTGGGTGGGTCTTTTCAATTAAGAAAATTGTAAACCCTAGTCCCACCACATTGCAAAATATGAGTGAAGTAGAGCCTAGTGAACTTAGCATTAGGTCAGAGATAAAATCAAAGAAGAAGAGAGTAAAAAGGCTCAAAACTAAGAATTTTTCATCCACGGCTAAGTTGGAGCCACCTATAGTGTCAAACCCTACACCAAGTACCCCTATTGTGTCCACAGTGTCAAGAGGTGCAAAGAAAACTCAAGAGAGATTCATGGAAGGTGCCTCTAGATAAGTAAAAGAGGGTGGGTCACAAATTGGTAAGAGACCCATGGGCCATGTTACTATGACAAGAAGTATATTTACAATGTTTGTGAAATTTGAGATTTGGCTCAGCCTCAAAGTGGGTGGCAGTTGTTCACATATGCTTTTAATAGGAGGTATTCTAAGAAGCTGACATGTTAATTATGGGGGCTCAACCTTGGAATACTGGTGGTGCCTAATGTTTTTGTAGAGGTGGATGTAATGATGGAATTGGCCAAGCATTATGACCCTACAGACAAAAACATCAAGAATGAAAATGGAGAGGTAATCCTTGAAGTAACAAGGGATAAGATTGTTG
Source organism: Sequoiadendron giganteum (assembly GCA_007115665.2). Classification (NCBI taxonomy): domain Eukaryota; kingdom Viridiplantae; phylum Streptophyta; class Pinopsida; order Cupressales; family Cupressaceae; genus Sequoiadendron; species Sequoiadendron giganteum. The sequence goes on from CM021110.1 coordinate 326,324,265, forward strand.
AGATATTTGGGTTGAATCCCAATTTTACTATAAAAATAAAGCATAAGATCTATATGGTGAATATGAGTGTAAAAAATTTGCATACAAAAATAGACTACTAGTTAGGCATAGAAAAATCAAGGAGAGATTTATCCATAAAGATATTGAGCCCTTTGAATATGAAGAATTTGAGGATTATTTTAAGAACACATATTACTACCTAAATTAGGTTCTAGCTCAAAGTTTTGAGGCGAGGATAACTGTTGGTTTTTCAATAATGGTAGAGGATATACAAGGCCATAATCAAAAACTAGTTTTGATTATATTTCTTTTGTTGCAAAAAAAATGCATCAGGATTTCATCAATTTATAGAGGGAGTTTCTTCCTCTACATTTTCTGCATTATTCTCTATTAATGCATATGCTTTTTTTTTAGGGTGATTATAATTGTTAAAGGAAGTTGAAATTGAGATTGAGGGACAACGAAAATAATTTTTTTCTTCTCCAAATATGGACAAATATTTGGGACTAGGATTGTCCCAATTCAATTTATTTGATGTTTGCTAATTTTATTAGGTATATTCTAGAGAGTCTAGGTGTGGCACCTATTTATAGGTTTTCTCCAACAATCAAACATGTTATGCATCCAAAGGAGGTGATAGGGTTAAATGAGAATCATAAATTGGCATATTGGTTTTTGGACTCAGAGTATACTCTGATCAAAGCTTATGGATCCAAGGTGGCACCACACCACTTGCCCCTGTATGTCTCTGACCGATTGGATTTCATGGAGTTGATGTGGAAAATTGATTTTATGGATTTTGGAATATTCAAACAGCCTAGGAGGGGTACTATGGTAAAACCCCAAAGCTCTTTTTCTTTCTTTGTAGTTATTTCCTACGAAGGGTACGATAAATTTGGAATCATTGTTAATAACCTCAGGCTAGCTATTGATGAGGTTACGGTTTTGTTTATACAAAGAGAAGGGAGAAAAATTTATCTAGGATCTTCCATCGGTTCTTGTATATAGATGATGTATTGAGGAACTTAACAAGTAATGAGGCTATTATATCCAGAAAGAGGGAATGGACATGCATAATGAACATTGAAGAGAGTATCATGAAGAGGAATTCCTTCTATGTAAGTCCTTATGATGAAATTGAAGACCCTTTTGAAAGAGCTTTTGCAAAGTTGAGGGATTACCAAAATGGTGATTTCAAGACAAAGGTAAAGGAGGCTATTGAGAGAGCACATTCTCTCTTAGAACAACAACCCCAAGCTATGTATATTCCAGAGTAGCCTACATATGTGCAAGAGGAGGGTTTCCAAGTGATTTAGGTAGAGAAAATGGCAAAAGATATGCCTAATGATGTGGAGGTGGAGAAGAAATTCCCTCCTCCTTGTACTGAATATACTCTTGATTATGAGGTTCCACAATACAACATGATCCAGTGGCAGTATGATTAAAATATTGTTGATTATCTTAGGATCAAGTATTGTAATGAATTCCCTGTAGCTGATAACTTTGTAGAATATAAGGAATTCCAAGAATTCATGGTTTAGTAGAGGAGAAGAGAGATATAGGAGAGGCTCAAACAAGCCAGGGCTAGTGCTGAACCTTCTCAATAGGAAGAGGCCTAGAAGGTAGATGAAGAGAAGATCATGGCTGATATCATAGCTATCACTCTTGCTGAAGCTAGGAAAATTGTTACAAATAGTGGACTAATTCTATTACTAGGGTGTACTATCACCTCAATTATTGCAGTTGATATTATAAGAAAAAATCCTCAGGATTTAATATATGAGGAATAGATTGAAGACAATCTATTTAGATTTGGATATAGTCTAAAATTGCATACTATTGCAATCTGATCCATGGCACCAAATATTGAAAAGAATGAGGTTTCTAGACCTATTGAAGAGGTCATGGGTTCCTTGGTGGTGAAAAGGGCCATAGATATAAGATATATCTAAGCATAAAAATTAACTTCTCATGTTGCAATGCTTAGTGTAGACACAACACAAATAAATCAAAAGTATGATTCCTTGTTGAAAGATTATAATAATGCCTTGGATGAAATGAACAATATGAGAGCCACTCTTCAAGCTAACCATATAGTAAAGACAACCTCTATGCCATCCTCTTCTTCTTCTGATTTGTCTACACAAGACATGGAGACCATGGCCTTGAGAATCAATGATTTAAATAAGTTGTTAAAGACAAAATAAAAATGTCAAGAAATCCAAAATTGAAACTATTAAGGTGGCAAATGACATTTTTTAAGATGTATTAAGACATAGGGTGACCAAATAGGTCAATAATGATGATGATGTATGGGATACTTATAAGAGCATCCATGAAGTAAACATAAAATATTCGTAGCTTCAGGAAGTCTTCAAGAATGAATGGAGCAAATAGAGCACTAGAGAAGGTGCTTTAAAATAAATGGTACCTAAAATGGAAGAAGATCCTGAGGCACCTACAAACATCCCTAAAATATTGCAATTTATTGACTTGGTAAATGAGATAACAAATTTTCATGGGAAGCTAGGGATGTAATGCCAAACCAAGCTAAAATCATTCAAAGAAATGGAGGAGCATCATATTCCTAAGACATTGAATCACAAAGGTGAGCTAAAGTAGTTTAATGAATGGAGAGATGATTTGGGAGAGATGCTCACATTAGCTAAGATGGAATTGACTGTAAGTGATTACACCATGTTGAATCCACATGTTCATTTAATGGAGGAGATTGAAACAAGAATGGATACTTTTGTCAAGGAGGCCAGGGCCTTAATTGATGCTAGATATGCTCAACACAATGTGAAGTTGCAGAAGCTTCTGGATGTAAAATGGCCAACTAAAGATGAGTACATCACCTAGTTGGAAAAATATATTGAGTAAGCTTGTAATGGGATGATAATGGATATGGTGAATAATGGACAGGAGAATAACAATGCATAGCCTGAAAATAGTATAGATTAGGCTTTTGATAAAGTATTGCAAAAATATCATTTTCTCCTCAACTTGAAAGATGGTTGTATAAATGCTGATGTGGATAAATCATTTCTATATCTTTATTTTCTTTTCCTACTTTTAAATTTTGTTGATTGGGTTTGCTCATGGAAAACACTTTTTGAGCTCGTGGGGGATATTTTGAAGTTATTGTAATAAAAAAAATATGCATTTTGGAAGGTGGGACTAGATCTCCAACAATGAATGAGGATTAATTTTGTCTCATGTTTATTCCCATCGTCTGAGATCTCAAGTGTAACTAAAAAAGGAATATATGTTACAGTGGTCCAATAGAATGGTGACGTGTGCTTTTTGGTCTGAGGCTTGTTTTTCTCCTTCATTTCTAGAAGAAGGAATTAAAGACCAAAAAGTGAGGTTCATGGTATTGCAATTGACACAGTGAATTGTAGAAGGAATACTGAGCAAATTTTATGTTTTGTTTTGTCTTAGGTTCTTATTCTATAGTTACATATGTAATTTTGATAGCAAGATAGAAAATATGAGGCAAAGTGATGCTAATTTCATGGAAATTTTATCTCCTTTGTATTTTTCTTATGAATTATGAATAATATAATCAAGGATTGTTTTTTTTATATCCATTGTTTCTAGTGGTTGTATGATTTCATTCTTGATAATTAGTTCAAGGAACTAGTATAAACACTTGAATTTCATTATTCTCATGCTCCAAGTGTGATGTATTTCTAAGAGAGTTGCCAACATTTACAATATATTACATTATTGAGTGGCTATATGAGAAGTACCTATTTTTGATAATGTATTTAAATATTAGTCATATAAATTCTTGAGTATAAATTGTGGGATCACCCTCTCGGGTTTCACAGAGCCCAAAATGTAGGAGTGAATTTTTTGTAACTTTTACTTGTTCATTGTCCAATCCATTTAGATTGCTAAATATTGGAAATGGAAAAGTCCATAGGTAATTCTGAAGATCAACTTGGTTCTTAAGAAATAACCAACTGATTGGTGACTCCACTAGGGACTGCTAAATCAAAAGTCTCTAGTTCAAATCTAGTATAGTTAGAGTCAAGTACTTTTCATTCTCATTGTTTGAAGAATAAGTGGTTTAAAATTTTAGTACAAAATTCATGTCCGGTCTTACGCATCAGGTTCTCATCCTTTCATTCACTTTGTTTCAGGTTATGTTTAGATTTTTGTCAGAGGTTACAAGTACTAAGTCAAAATATAATCAATTTCTATTTCCCACCATTTTGGGTGGCAAATTTGAAGTCTCATTTACCATTGAAAAGATAAATTCTCAAAGACAATGGGAGAAGAAGGATTCAAATATATTGTTTGATACCATGAAGAAGACCAAAATCTATACAAAAAACCACCTAGAGAAAAACCTAGAGTCTGAGCTTACAAAGGATAAGCAACCAACATGGGTTAAGAAAACAACTGAATTGGGTAAGTTTATTGAATCCCTTGTTGAAGAATCTCCTAGTTTTAACAATGAAGTAAATAGTGTAAGTTCCTAGGAAATGTCACATGAAGTTGAAGTATCTAGGATAGATGAAGGAATTTTTCTCGTTGAGCAAGTTTTTGATAATAGATTTAACATTTCAAGAGAAGAGGATAGATGGGGATTCTAGGATAAGGATAAGAAGTTCTTAGAACCTTTAACCCCTAGAGTTGGTTTTGTTTTGAAGGAAAGGAATTTCAAGCCAAGAGGTGAAGCCCCTAATGTAGAAGTGCAACTATCCCTTGAAGAAGACCCAATTCATCAGACCTACTATACTCCTGTGCCAAGTGAGCTTGGAGATGTCTCAGAAAATGAAGAAGACATTGACAAAGACATGCAATATTTAGAAGAGGAATAACTTAGGCTTAAGGGGGAAGAATAAAAGAGAAAAAAGGGGTTGAAAGAGAAGGAATATATGATTATACCTAAGCATCTTGAGAGGGATGCTCAAAAAAAAAAATAGAGAAGACAAGAGAAGATTCTACTAAGTGGAAGGCCTTCACTGAAAATGTCTCTAGGTTGAGTGCTAGCATTAACCCTAAAATTCCTAAAGTAAAAATCCAAATGGGGACCTCCGCTACTAATACCTATGCCACTCATGTTGCAGCTACCAAATCCTTAGACCGTTTTGCTACTACTAAGAAGTCATCATTTATAGATCATGGCAAGAAACCCATTGATCAAACAAACAAGACTACTTTCAATACTTTCAATACAAGTACCAACATTCCATATATTAATACTACTAAATAAAATGTTAAAATTGATCCTACCCCATCTGATGCACCCCTGAACCCTGAGATCTTGAAATTGCAATTGGAGAATGATAAACTGCAAGAAGATTTAAAGAAAGATAAAATAGAAGCTACCAATGAAGAAATAGCTAGGAATATTGACTTTCTTAAGATCCCCACACCAAATCCAGTGGCTTCGACCTCTAGACATATTGATAGTGAATCACATAAGAAAAATTCTATGAGACATAGTGCTAGTGGAAGTGCTGGTGGAGGAAATGGAAATAGTAAGAATTCTTATTCTAAAGAAGAAGACGATGAAAGGAAGGGAGGTGGTAAAAATACTAAAGATGGAAAAGGTAAGGATAAGACTCATTATGATAATAAACAAGATGATGAGCCTACAAATTCTCATAGATATTGTCATACTAGAAGACCATTCCAAGTAGAGATATATCAATAGTTATGCTTTGTTGGAATATCGAGCTCTTCTAACCCATTTCCTAAGGATTTCAGGCCTGCTCTGGTTAGATTATCTGGAAATAATGTTGTGAGTGGTGAATATCATCTCAAAACTTTTTCTAATGTCATGGATGATTTTGACATAGAAGCAGAGGATGTAATGATGAATTTGTTTATGTAATCGCTTATTGAAGATGCCCGAGAATGGTATAGGAGTTTACCTGCTAAGAGTATTGGCTCTTGGGAAGAATTTAAAAGGCTCTTTACAGAGAAATATGGTGATAAGATAGATTCAAAGTATTTTTTGAATCAATTTAATAACATTGCTAAGGTTTCAAATAAGTTTGTCATTGATTTTAATACGAGATTCCAAAAGGCTATGAAAATATTGCCTCCCCATCTACAATTGAACTACTATAATGCATTTGATGCAAAGATGAGCTACCACTTACTTGATAAGAATCCTCAAATATTAAGAGAGGCTTAAAAGGTGGTTTTCCATACTGATAAAATTATTAGAGAAATTGGTAGAGTTGGAAGAAGATATGATGCAAAGATTCTTAGAAATTCAAAAAAGGAGGATAAAATTTATGGTGCTAAAGGAGGCACTCTTGAAGATAAGATTGACAACTTCATGAAAAGCATGAATGACAGGATTATAAAGAAAGACAAGGCTCATTCAAACAATTATTATAGGAATGAAAGACCTCCTTGGTTATAGGATCATCCTTATAATACCAACTCGAATAATGGGAAGCCCGTCCCTAACAACCAGAGAAATACTCAGAACAAGGTTCCTTCATATCCTTTGTAGAAGAATTCATGGAATTTTACTGATGAAGCTCCATGGTGTATGATTTTTCAAATTCCACATTCTCCACATCAGTGTGCAATTGCATGAATGGTTGAAGTTGATGAAGATGTACCTGAGGATTCTGACCAAGCAAGTGAGGAGTATATTGATGTACTTATGATTATGGATGATTCTGATTTTTTTAAACATGAATGTTCATCTAATATAGTCTTATGAAATGGATGTAGATGACCAAAGGAAAATTTATAGTACATATCAATAGTAAGTTCTCTCAAATGAGGATATGGACAATGATAATGAAGTATATAATTTGGAAGCAACAGAAGATGATGTGTCCCTGAGAAGACCTTTAGATGAAGAGATTGCAAGATATACAGTGTCTTTGGTTGCTCAAGCCAAAACTCATATCACCTAGGAAATAGAATAGTTGATGGTGAACAAGGTAATCCTATTAGTCATTTCATTAAGGAGAAAAATAGGAATGGAAAAGACAAGTTTTGATGGTAAAGTAGCAACAGTCAAAGCTAAGGAGGGCGAGGGAGATAAAATTTGGGTTAAAAAGGTTGATAGACCAAAAATAGAGGGAGAGATCAAGACCCCTGCTATTAAGACAAAGACATAGAGGCATAATTATGAAGTTGTGAAAAAAGATGTCAAGCCTAAAGCCAAGACAACCAAAAATAAACAAAAGGAGAGTAGAACAAAACAAGGAATTCTCTTGATTTAAATACTTAAGTACACCCCTTTTGATATGTTTCAATTAATTAGTCAAGTGAAGCTCTTTGTTCCTCTTCTTGAGATGATGAGGATCGATAAACACAAAAAAAGGGTAGTAGCCCTTATCAATGGTTCTACTACGACCTGTTCTAAATTAGTGTTCCCCACTCCACCCAAAGTGAGTGAAAAGGAAAAGAAAAATAAAGAAGTAGAGGGAGTGGTTACTGAAATCCCTCATATTTTTCTAGGAAACTCAGTAACAACTTTCCTTGGGAAGATATACCCATTCTTCCTCACACTGATTGTTGAGAGAAATTTTCTAAAAAAATGTATTATTGATTCTAGAGCATCCAAAAATATTATGCCAACCAAGATCAAGGAGGCATTGGGACTGAAAGTTGATAGCACTCATGGTAAGTGCTATTCTATGGATTCAAGAGAGGTCCATGTTACTAGTGTAATTAATGAGCTCCTTATAGATTGGCTGCATATATAGAAAAAGAGTTTAAGATGAGTGTGGTGGTAGTCGATATCCCACCTAATTATGGAATGATTCTATCTAGAAAATATAGTGCTTCAATGGGAATTAGTATGTTGTGTGACATATCCTATGCCACCTTTCCTATAGATGGTAAGGATGTGCAAGTGGTATGAGAAACAAAGGTGCCACATATGCTACAACATTCTCCTAAAGATGATACAATTATTTTTATAGATACTGATATCAGTGACTTCAAGGTGGAAGAAGTGTGAAAAGAAACTGATAGGCTCCAAGCACCTATAGATAATGAAGTAAAATAGTTATCCGACAAGGATGGATTATGGAAAATGTTTTTTGATGGTGTAAGTTCCAAGGGAGGATCTGGTGCAGGAATACTGCTGGTGTCACCTAGTGGTAACACGTACAAATTCTCTTTCATTTTGTCTTTTGTCAAATAATGTGGTAGAATATGAATCACTGTTACTTGGATTGAGGCTAACTAAGAAAAATGGGATCAAAAATTTGATGGTAATTGGTGACTCTAAGCTAGTGATATACCAAGTAAGAGCCATGTATGCTTGCAAAAATAATAAACTAAAATAGTACATAAATGTTGTTTGGGATTCCATAGAGCAATTTGATGCCTTTGGAATCGATTGGATGGAGAGAGGACAAAACATAGTGGCAGATGGAAGGAAGGAAAAGGTTCAGAAACACCTTCCTAATGATAATTCTAAGAGGAATACTATAGACTATAGGTTCAAAAACAATTATACTTCAATAAAATTGCACATTACTAGAAACCTAATAGAAAATTAAAGCATACACAAAATTGGACACCAGTATTTAACATGGGAAAGCCCTTACAAGAGAAAAACCCACCACACCAAGAAAAACCACTTTGTATTACAATAAATGACAATTACATACAAAGTTGTAGTTCCCCTTTGCAGATACCAATTTCACAACAACAACATTTCCCTAATCAACCTTGTACAAATTAAATCCTGATTACAGTTCTATGACCCACTATTACAATGCTTATACAACATACAATGAAGAACAAAAACTGTCAAAATGTTCAGAACCCCTTCACTATAAAAACACTTTGCAATATATATCCAACAACCATGGTCGATTTGATCTCTATATAAACGGTTTCGTTTAGTTCCTCTGTAGAGAAATTTTTGATCTTATTAGTCAAGGAACATTCATCATCGACTCAACATAGTCCTCCAATAACCATCACACAACTTAGCAAGTGAACCAAGTCAACGTTCGTTCGACAATGGTCCACCTTCGAGTCCATCAGCATGACCCAACACTATCAATGAGAGGCTGGAAAGTCACATCGATATCCCATGTCTCCCCGACGTCCCAAAAGAACCATCATGACCATGTGCATCACCAAGAGTCTCCTCAATGTCAACCAAAAAACCTTATCAACAGGACAACAAGCGTTAGAGACAGCCTGAAATGTTTCACCAAGGTCCCAAGTCATCTCGATGACCTTCGATTCAAATAAAGTTTGAAACACCTCATCGGCAGGAGTACACCAATGTTCAACTAGAACAGACTCATCGAAAAACAACATGCTTCAGAAGAAGTTCAAAATGTCTCATCGAAGTTCCATGTCTCCTCGATGACCCAAGTTGGATGACCTTTCCTCGGATCGACAAGAGTCACACTGATGTTTAATAACCATCGACAAGACCATCGAAGTCAGTATAACATTTTCAGGTCTAACTAAAGGACAATGTTACCCCGATGCCATTGAGATCAGTAAGACTCTCTTAGAAAAAAATTCTCATCCAAAATTCTAACATTGTTCTGAGTTAGGAAACTCACACCAGTATTTTAGGTCACACCGATAGCTACCATTGGAAAAACTGACCACATGTCTCACCGATCTGACCACTTTGATCCTTTAGAGATAAATTGCATGTTGGAAAGACATCCTAGATGTCTCACCTATTTTTCTCTTTTAGGAGGTTCCAATCAGAATATTGAGGCACATGTTTCCAATAAAATCCCAATTGAAGAAGATATTCTAACACCTCTAGAGAATTCAAGAACTACAAAGATTCATGGGTTATAAGGCCTGTCGAACTAGCACACCACCTATAATTTTTTGTGCTCACTGGTTTCGTCAATGCATCTACAACATTTTCTAGAGTATCCACTTTTTCTAAATAGACCTTTCCATCCTCTATCATATCTCATACAAAGTGATACTACACATCAATATGTTTCATCCTAGCATGGAAAGTTGGATTTTTTTCCAAATAGATAGTAGTCTGACTGTCACAACAATTTGTAATTTTCCCTTCATTGAACCCAATATCATAACACAAACATCTAAGCCAAACAAATTCTTTGTAGGAATGAGCTTCTACCATTTACTCTGTCTCAATAGTGGATAAAGTGGCTATAGCCTATCGTTTTCTCATGCAACTAACTGCACCACCATGTAACATGAAAATATATCCACTAATGGACCTTCTGCTGTCAATGTCCCCTACCCAATCAAAATCAACATAACCACAAATGTTGAGTGATCTTTGTGAACTAATTGAGTTGCCATGATAGCACAAAGTGTACTATGATGTACCTTTTAAATATATAAATAATCTTTTCACAACATCCTAGTGTGGCCTTCCTAGATTGGCCATAAATTGACTAAGTACTCCCACTACTTGGGAAATGTCTAGCCTTGTACAGACCATTACATACATTAAAATACCAACTGCACTTGTATAAAGCACTCTAGTCGTGTCCTCCATCTCAGTAAGAGATTTTAGAAAATCTTCAACAAATAGCTTCATTCCCTACAAAACTGGAGCAACTAGCTATTTGCAATCATTCATACCAAATCTCTCCATAACAGTGTTAATATACTTACTTTGGTTGAGCCAAATATTTCTTCTTTTTCTATCCCTCGCTATTTCCATCCCCAGAATATACCTTGCTACACCAATATCCTTCATTTCAAACTTTGTAGACAACTGATATTTTAGATCAGAAATCATAAACTTACTATTCCCTATGAACAACATATCATCAACATAGAGGGCAATAATAAGAATACGATCATTTTTCAATTTTGAATTACACAGAATGATCTGATTTCGATCTTATAAATCCCAATGATGAAAAAAATGTGTCAAATTTTTGGTACCATTGGTGCCACATTCTAGGTGACTATTTCAAACCATACAGAGATTTCTTTAACTTGCATACGAGATTTTCTTTACCTATTTCCACAAAATGCTTAGAATGGGACATATAGATTTCTTCTTCAAGATCACCATGAAGAAAATTTGTTTTCACATCCATCTGCTCAATCTCCATGTCATATGTTGTCGCAAGTGACAAAAGAAATATGATAGAAGTCACCTTGGCTATAGGAGAAAATATTTCTCCATAATCAATTCCCTCTACCTAGGAATATCCCTTCGCAGCCAACCTCACTTTATATTTTTCAATACTACCATCCAGACTGATTTTCTTTTTAAATACCCATTTACATCCAACACATTTCCTTCCTTCAAGCAAGGGCACGAAACTCCAAGTTTCATTCTTCTCTAATGATGTGATTTCTTCCTTCATGGCTTCCAACCAAGAGTTTGAGTCAAGCATTCCAATTTCCTATTTCACAGTACTAGTCTCATTAGTGCTAGTAATTAAAGCATAGACACATGTAGAATCTAACATAGAGAATCCATACCTATCAGGCTGCTTCTTCTCACATGCAAACCTCCTCATAGACTAAGGTTGAGGTTGTGGTTCTTCTTCAGAACTATCAGAGCTTCTCGAACTGTCCTTAGATTCAGGTACACTGTCAATTTGTTGTTCCTCTTTTTCTTGTGTTAGAGGAATTTCAATAACATCATTTTATTCAGTTTCTTCTTTCATCCCTGACTACAGATCCACTAAAGAAGGTTTCAGCTCATGAAAAATAACACTTTTGTTGTACACAACCTTTTTACTCACAGGATTCTAAAGCTTGTATCCTTTCACACCAATGCCATAGCCAATGAAGATACACTTAATTTATTTTTTCTCCACTTTATATCTCTTCTTGTTTGACACATAAACATATGCCTCATAGCCAAAGACACAATCATGTCTCAAAGAGGGCTTATGACCAGACCACGCTTCCAAAGGTGTTTTTATCAACAAGTGCTGATGAAGGAGACCAATGCAATAAGTAACATGTTGCAGCCACACCTTGAGCCTAGAAATTCTACTGTAGACCAAAATTTCTCAACATAATTCTTGCCTTCTCCATCAACATCCTTTTCAACCTTTCAACAACTCCATTTTGCTGCAGAGTCTAAGGTGTTGTTTTTTATCTTTTAATTCCATGGTTTTGTTACTGAGAAAATATAGACATGTCCTTGCCTGGTCATATGATGACTTGAAGACATATAGAGAGGAATTATTTCAGCATGAGATTCTTTTGAAGGAAGATGCTAAGCCTTTCAGGAAAAAGAAGAGACCAATTAATCCTACCTTAGCTCCTAAGTGCAAGAAGAACTGATGAAGATAAGTGATGTTGGTATCATAAAACCTATTAGGAATTCTTCACGGGTTTCCAATCTAGTGCCAGTTAGAAAAAAAAAGGTGATGTAAGATTATGTATGGATTTTCAAAATCTCAACATATCATCATTAAAGGAAAACTATCCATTTTCGAATATGGAAGCTATGTTATAGAAGGTAATTGGTTGTGAGTTATTATCAATGATTGATATATTTTTTGGTTATAACCAAGTTAAAGTAAAGGAGTCTGAGCAATATAAGACCACATTCACTACTCCCTTGGGGACTTATGTATATGTAAGGATGCCATTTGGCTTAACAAATGTAGGTGCCACTTTTTAGAGGGCTATGGATGTATTATTTTCTAATTTTATATATTTTTTCATGGCTATCTACTCAGATGACTTGATAGCCTACTCTAAGAAGGAATAATATCATTGTGCACACTTGTAGAAGGTATTTATTAGGGCTTTGGAGTATGGGATCTCACTGAATCTAAAAAATGTGCCTTTGGGGTTATTGAAAAAAAATTGATGGGGCCCATTGTGTCCAAAGAAGGATTGAATATTGAACCTAAAAGGGTAGCATCCATAAATAAGATTCCTTAGCCAAAGAATGTCAAAGGAATTCAATCATTCTTTTGAAAGATCAAATTCTTGAAAATATTTGTAACTAACTTTGTAGAAATAACAAGACCTATCTCCAAGATCTTGAAGAAGGGGGAAAAGGTGGTTTGGAGTGAAGAGCCTAGCCAAGCCTTCAGGAGCATTATGCAAGATATTAAGGAGGCTCCACTTTTTATGTATCTTTATTTTTCTATGCCAATGCATATTTTTTCTTTCGCTTCTTTCCATACTATTTGTGTTGTCCTACTGTAAAAAATTAATGAAGCGTTTGAGCATCCTATTGCATTTTTTATAAAATATTTACAGGTCATAAAGCTCAAATATGATATGATTGAGAAACATTCTTATGCTCTAGTCAAGGTTGTGAATATTTTAAGAACTTACTTAGTGGAAGTTACGAGCATGGCTTTTGTACTAGGTGCTGCTGTGAGAGATAATTCTACATGTTTTATATCATAGGAGTTCAAGGATTTTTGAGATAAGCATGGCATATAGATCTCCTATTATTCACCTTACCATCCTCAAGGAAATGGTCAAGTTGAGTCTAGTAATAAGAGATTAATGAAAAATATCAAAAGAGTGATAGAGAAGAACAATAAAGATTTGGATTCAAAGCTAAAGCTAGTACTCTAGGAAGATAGGGTTACTATGAAGAAGGCTATTGGTCATTCACCATTTGGTTTGGATGACCCTAGGAGCAAGGATTGTAATGAATTCCTTGCAGATGATAAGTTTGTACAATCTAAGGAATTCTAGGAATTCATGGTTTAGAAGAGGATGAGAGAGATAAAGGACAGGCTCGACCAAGCTAGGGCTAGCGTTGAACCTTATCAACAAGAAGAGGCTGAGAAGGAAGAGGAAGAGAAGATCATGGATGAGACCACAACTATCACTCCTACTGAAGCTAGGAAAATTGTTATAGATAGTGGACTAATGCTATTACTAGGGTGCACTATAACCTCATCTATTGCACTTGATTCTATAAGAAGAGATCCTCAGGCTTCAATATCTGAGGAACAAATTGAAGACAAGGTGTTTGGATCTATATATAGTCTAAAGTTGCATACTCTTGCAATATGGTCCATGAAACCCAATATTGGAAAGCATGAAGTCAATAGGCCTATTGAAGAGGTCATGGATTCCTTGGTGGTGAAAAGAACCATAGATATAACACCTATCCATGCATCTAAATTAACTAATCATGCTGCAATGCTCAGTGTAGACACAACACAATACATTAGAAGAAGTATGATTCCTTGGTGAAGGAATATAGTAAGGCCTTGGATAAAATAAACAAGATGAGAGAAACTGTTCAGGCTAACCAATCAGTACTGAAAATCTTTGTGCCATCCTCTTCTTCTTCTGATTTGTCTACACAAGATAGGGAGACCTTGGACTTGAGAATCGTTGATTTAAATAAGTTGTTAAAGACAAAAGGGGAAAATGTCAAGAAAGCCAAAATTGAAACTGTTAAGGTGGCGAATGACATTTTCAAAGATGTATTAAGACATAGAGTGACCAAATTGGTCAATAATTTTGATGATTTATGGGCTACTTATAAGAGCATCCATGAAGTAAACATAATTATTCACAGGTTCGGGAAGCCTTCAAGAATGAATGGAGAAAATGGAGCACTAGAGTAGGTGCTTTAAAATAAATCATGCCTTAAATGGAAGGAGGTCTTGAGGCACCTACAAACATCCCTAAAATATTACAAGTTATTGACCTAGTAAGAGAGTTTGATGAATTGTTAAGAGAGTTTCCAACCTTTCCAATATATTATGTTGTTGCATGGTTATATGAAAAGTATCTATTCTTCAAAATGTATTTAAATATTGGTCAAATAAATTCTTGAGTATACATTTTAGGATCACCCTCCTAGGTTTCATAGAGCTTGTAATGCAAGAGTGAAATTTTTGAAGATTTTACTTGTTCATTGGCCAATCCCTTTATATTTCTAAATATTGGAAATGGAAAAAACCATAGGTAATTTTGAAGATCAACTTGGTTCTTAAATAATAATCAATAGGAGGATTAAATGTTGTCCTTTCCATAACAGTGAAATGATGTGTGTGAACAAAGGAAATGAAGTTTGTTGATGCAGAGATAGGTTAGTTGAACAACTAATTGTATTGTAACAAGGTAACCCCCTAAAGTTATATCTTTTCTTTTATGGAGATTGGTTAGTAAGACCATGGAGAGTTTCCAATGAGGCATTATTTGTAGGTAGTGAGGCTTTTCCAGTGAGGCTCTACCAATGAGGCAGTTGTGTTTTCCAGTGAGGCATCAAAAGTATCTAGTGAGGCTCTGCTAGTGAGGCATTTTATAGCCTATGAGGCATTTTGACAAGCCATTGAGGCATTTTACGAGTGGTTTTTCATCCCTATGAGAATTTTCCACTCATGAAAAATATTGAGTTATGATTCTTTTGTGGATGCTTTTTGGTCTTGTTGTTGTCTTTATTTACATTGCAACATTTGAGTTTACATGTTGTTTAAGAATATGAAGTTTGGTTATCACATATGATTATACTCTTGAAATTGAATATTTATTATTTTCAAAGAGTTTAAGTGTTTTGATGAATCATTAAGTTGAAATTAATTATTGAAAAACTAATTTATCCCCCCTCTCAATGTTTCCCGTACTCCAACATTAGGATTATAGAAGAAGATACCACACAATTTACAATCACATTAACACTAATATAGGAAAGAGTAGCTGGCAGTTTTTAGTAGTTACCTTATTAATAGCAAGAAGGATACCAAAGGAATTATCTATTCCTTGGAAAATATTATGATTCTATAACTCTAAAGGGAGGCCTGGAAGTTAGATCTAGGTGGTGGTAATAGAACCAAAATCAAAAAACATGTCTAATCTCTATTTCCACTTACATAGGGAGAGGTCATTTTTTTATGTTTTATCAAGATCCCAAGGGCCTCCTATGAGAATCTTCATAATATCCTCCTTATTAACAAAACTAGAAAGGACCAATCCACTCGACATAACACTAACATTGAAATCACATTTTGAAGACAAAGCATAGTCTATCCATTTATGCACTTGATCAATATTAGGGTAGTAAGATAGGAATATTCCCATGAGATACAACTGCATACCCATAATGACCTCATATATTACTTCATCTAGAACACTAGCTTCCAAAATATCCTCCTCAAATTGACCATTTAAAGAATTAGTGAAGAGAGAAGACCTTTTCAAAAATTAGCTCCCATCAACCACTTTATCCACATAGAAGCTAAGAAATCCTTCAAGAACATGTAATCCAATTTAGATGGAGAGAAATGGCTCTCAGTATCATCATCCTGAGACAAAGCACAAAAAAAAAACATATCCTTTCTAACTTTAGTCCTTGATGATCCATCCCCCCTGCAAGAATAACACCTACTGGCATAGAGAAAAAAGTCTTTGAATGAGACACCACTTGGGCCCCACACCTGACAACACCATGGCTAAGCAACATACCAAAAATTTGAAAAAGCAGATTGCATGTGTAGATTCATTAATTTATGTTATTATAAAATAATATTTTAAATTATTTAAGAGTTATTTATTTTATTCTCTTAACCATATTAGGTATCTCTCATCATTAGTGCATGTAGAATGGTTTTCTCACATTGAATTGGTTTTCTGTTTTATCTCCTACTAGGTTGCATTTTGATGATGACATTGCATATTTTATCATTAAATACATAGAGATTACTAATGGTGTTATAAATTATGTTTTATTACTTTATCTTGTTTCATGATATTTTTCAAAACACAATTGAGGTTTTGTTGTTGTTTACTAGTATAAAATATGAGCATTGCATTGAACACATAGTCATTGATACAAAATGAATTTTTTAGGTTACATATGTAACTAATTTATTATAATCTTATACCATACTACAATCTATGTTCATAGAAAAAATCTCTAGTTCATTTATCCAAGTAAGTGGATCCTTACCACTATTTTTTTTGTATCCATGTTTAGGAACAATTTTTGGGATAAAATATTATTTCTAGTCATTGATTAAACTTGCATAAATTTGGATCTATATTGGTTTGTCCTAGTTTTCCTACATTTTATTGCTAATTTTTTAGTGTATTAAGTTTATCTTAGGGTAGATAAATTGGGGTGGTTTTTCCTCATAAAGTAGTTTTCTCACCCATTTGATATTTTCATGGCTTTAAAATCCTATACAATATGTATTTTTATAGAATCTCAATTTATTCCCTCTTTTTTGTGAAATAGTGTATTTACTTCTATCGCATATATGAAGGTTTATTCTACAAATGGTGATCCTGAGCTTGGTGGTCTCCACCTACATGGTATTAGATCCATCCATTCTGCTTTCCTTCCTTTGAGCTTTTTCATTAAGAGTTGTTTGAGATCCTTTTTTGTTGGAAATTTTTTTTAGCATTTTTTTTTTTTAATTTCAAAATTGACATAATTGTTGATTTTTCTTCATTGGAGGCGGAGATTTTATGCTGAAAAGAGCTTGATTCTCTCAGTTGGATGCAACAATTTTCCTTTTGAAGTGGCCACAATTTCTAGGTTGGGAGGCTTAATTTCCTTGAGAAAGAGATGATTTTTCTAAAGCAAGCCCGTTTTTCTTTTGTAGATGCATTTCCCTTGTTGAAGAGGTGTTTAAAACCTAAGGAAGAGGCATATTTGGACTATGAAGGGGTGATTTTTCTTTGTAGGCCTTGATTTGGAGACAGTCTATGAAAATTTTGGAAAGTGGTATTTTTGTAAAGTAGTTGATTTTGACCATTTAGTAGTAGGAAGGCTTGATTTCCTATTGATTGGCTTTGATTTTTTTGCTAGGAATTTCAAATTTGTAGACCCTACTATGACTTATAGTGGAGGACGTGATTTCCTTCATTTGGAGGGCTCAATTTTTGTGTTTGAGGCGATGTCTTTTCCCTAATGATGGAACGATTCATCTAGTGAAGGTTGCGATCAAGTGCTAGAAGGGATACTCTCCATTGTGAAGTTTCAAAATTTGTTGGTTGGGTGTTGATTTCCAAGAGGGTATGATTTTTCTATTTGAAGTCTTCATATTGCTAGTTGGCAGTGGAATTTAATGGGTTCTTCACTAGAGATCAACAATAAATATTTTCTTTGGTGTAGTCAAACTTTATACTTTATAAAGTTTGAAGGAAAATATTTATTTTGGGTTTCACTTTGTATAGTCGAAGTGGTGTGGGCCCTATTTTTTTTAAAGTTATTTTGGGAACATTTGTCCCAATTTGGTAGTGTGGGGTGTTAGTGTTTTATTTTTATAGCTAATCTTTGAAACCCTGTAAGAGGTAGCCAACCTCTATGTTTAAGAATTCCCAAAGTTAGTGGCCAACTGACAAGATTCAGTCAAAGACTGAGATCTCCTACACTTTTGGCACTGTGAAACCAAGGAGGGTGTTCCTATATGTGTTCAAAAATGATTCATGCCTCAAGAACACTTCTATACTCAGATACATTCCAATCAGTGCACTTGTATACCATCTACCAGGGTTTTGGCAAAGCACAGAGTACTAACAACTATCTAGAGCTACGAAAACTTACTTAATGTGAGATTTGCATCTCATAGAGAGATAGAATTTGATTGTAAAATTTTCTAACTTCAAACCCACATATTTAGGGTGATAGTTTTGTACGTTAAAATGGATCTTGAATGAATTAACCAGTGCCTCATTCAACTAGGCGAGAGTCACATAAAACATAACCCTAGTATCATTGAACTATCTTTATAATGCCTTACATTATAAGACTTTCAGTATTCAAAACAATAATCCTTAGCATATCCTAAGAATATTACCACAAACCTATAACTCCTTTTCAAGCATTTGATTAACTCATTAAGGTAAAGCAATAAAATGAATCACACATTCAAATATACCATTGAAGATGAATGGATCAACCATTGATAACTTCATTCACAATCTGTCATACATACACAGGAGAGAAATTGTCTTAAATTTTTTAGATTTCTTTCTATATTAGTAATTACAAAAGCATAGTATACTTATCTTATGTACATAAAAAACCCAAAATGACTTGCTAGCTCAAACCTTCCAGATAATGCATTATATTTTATAACTATACACGACCTAAACTTTAGGACCTCAAAAATCCGAACACAATAATGAGCATTGAAATATCCTTTATAGGTCAGGAGAGCAACAAGCATTGGGCTAAATTTTTGATTTCAACCTAGTTTCATCTTTGCCAAATGAGTTTTGGATCACATTTCAAAATTCCCCATCATCAAAATGTAATCATACTACGAATAGAGGAATCAAAATAGTTACACCCCTTTAACCAGCTGAACAGAACAAAAGACACCACATCACCCACACACACATCCACATCCGACCCAAATAGTAGAAACAACACCAAAAAAAAAAGGACAACCCCTGCGACCATATCATCACCTTTCACCATGAGCAACCACACGACCCCGATATAGGCAACCGCTCCTCGTTCTCGCTTCAGTATGAAATGAGACAATAATTTTACCTTTGTTTGCATCAACACAAGTCCCAAAAATAACACAGGTACCACAACAACAATTGGAGAAGATGTGAGGACCTCCTTATCCACTCCCACCATCTCAATCAGGGCCATGAGATAATCATTTTAGTATGAATCAGTTTCAAACCCTTCACCACCAGAGCCAACAAAAAGCTCAATAGGTGACTCATAACATCCATACCTTGTCTCAACCCTAGCAACCTCTCGTCATCCTTGAATTCCCTCATCATTGGATAGTCTGCTAGTTCAACTCATGTGACCTTTCCCTTGAGGCGGGAGCTACTTCTGGCTCAATTTGGGATGGACCCAATGCCTTCAACAACTACCCCAGAAACACCAAGAACATTACTCTGTTCAATTGGTTTCTCCTCCCATTGCAAATTCTTCATGCCCATCCCAATGCTTCTTTGTAATGGGGAAACATGAACCATCGACTTATCCATCCCATTCACAAGTTAAAAACTTAGCAAGAAAACTGATTACCTGCAAACAAACACAAACTCAAAAATGCAATGATGCTAATGAGAAATCAGCAGGTTTTTATTGAGCAAGCTAGTGCAGGGAACATTAAATACTTCATTTGAAATACGATCAAGTGAGAAATTAGTTGCTAACATTGCTAGCACATAATATCTCCAAGCTCATGGAAAATTGTGTACAACCCATCATTATTACTAGGTTAATAATGCTCGCACACATGAAAATCAAGATGAGATCCATTAAAAAACATGTGCCATTAATGAATGTAACTTGCATAATGCAAATAGCCATCACAGGGGTGGATTAAAATTTTTAAATTTAGACCGTTGATGTGATAAGGACCTGGCATGTTGGATGACTCAAATCAAGTCAAAGATCATTGAAAACCCACATCACCACATGGCAAACCCAATAGCCAATCACATACCCCACAATTAGAGAGATGTGAACCAATAGCGAGCCCCATCCAGCCACCTTGTATCACAGAGCCAAGCAATGTGTCATCAGCTCACACACCTCACGACACTTTCAAAAATATTAATTTGATTGTGTGAGGTTGGTGAGGGATGGTCATAATTAATCCTTTTCATTAAGCATCCACTGTTGATTTGAAACCCATTTGTGACTGTTGGCGCATTGAGATAGGCCCCACTCCACTGTACGCGATAGGTGGCAACATCTAGCATCCCTTGCACCACTTTAGTGACGTCAACAAGAAAACCTTGCAAGGTTTGTGAGGAACGGTCTAGATTTGAACCTTCTAATCTGACGGCCCACCAATTTTCACATGGAAAACGGTTATTTGTAATAGTGGAGCCGGCTAAGAAAATGGGAAAAGACCCTCGAAGGCATGAAAATTTAGGCCAAACTCTAAACATTGGGAAAACCCACCTGCTTTAGGCAAAAAATAATATTAAAACTCGAATGTGGAGAAAAAATAACAGGTCGGGTAAAGGGGCCTGTAACAGCATGACGAATAAGGCTTAGCTGAACAACTTAAGAGACCAGAAACCCATAATAACCACTCAACACAAAATTATAATGTTAGGGTTTATTTGATAAAAACTAATTTCAGCATGGGTAACAAAACCCTAAACCCTAAACATTAGACCCCCAGTCATGAAAGATGAACATACACACCTAAAACCAGGAAATTTTTTGACAAGTTTTAAATGTCCCATCAGTGGCTCTGACTAGGGATGTATGCCCCTTGTGGGCATAACAAGAACCTAGATCTCTAGAGAGTAGACCCAACATTGAATCGAATAAGTTCTTTGAAAAATGCTCCACCATGCCGCCATTTAAAATGTATTGACATCCAATTTGGTGGCCTTAGGCCGCCAAACAAGGAAAACCAAAATTTACCCCTATCAAAAAAAAAAATCTCTACTACCTGGAGTAGACCGAATCTGCAAATTTTGCCCCTAAGTGCCCATATGTCATTCAAATAATCAACATACCCCAAAGCATCAAAATGTTTTCCAATATCACTGTCCATTCCATCAATCAAAAATCTATATCCAGACACTAATTGCAACTCATGACCATTATAACACCTTACCTTGGGCTGCTCATGGTCATGTTCCATTGAATTCTCATTCATTTGAACTGAGAAACATAAACATTCATAATCCATTTGATCTTTGACATCAAAAATATTTGCATCAAAATCAGTTGGTAGATCAAACTAAAAACTCTCATTAAAAACTTTGTGTGTGTCGTGCAAACCATCTTTGCATAAGTTAAAAATAAAAGGTGCATATTCTAGGGAATCTTTACCCTGATGGTTACAACATAAGCCTAGTTGCCAAAATTTGTGATTAGATTTCCTAGAAAACTTCTTGATATTACAAAAATGGGAATCATGAGTCACATCTTTCTCCAAGAAATGTGTGAATACATTCATCTTAGGATTCTCACAATACATTGCCTCTTGTATCCCATCATTCAACCTGAAATGAAACACCTCAAAAAAAGGCTCTAGCAAACCAACTTCGACAAAGAAAATAGAAAAACAACTTTGTGCACTGGCCCCCTCATGCTCAACACCACCTACTGTATGTGTTAATTTATAAGTGAAAATTTCAGCACAAGCTGAAAATTCTTCACGAACAATATCAATGACACTTTCATCACAAGCTGAAAATTTTTCACCAAAAATATCAATGGCACTTTCATTCATGGTCTTAGAAAAGCTCACCTCAATGGGTGATAAAAATTCCATCTCAACTTCATACAAATAGTCAGGGACATCAATAACACCAATACATTCATCAATGTGCTGGTTACCTTCAGTATTGTTCTTTAGGTCAAAGTATTGAACACACACCTCATTTTCTTCAAATTCCTCATCATTTACATAATAAACATGCTCCATTGATAGCACACCTATAGTACACTCCAAATATTCATCATTTGAAACTTGTCCCCTCATTTTTAAGCAAATGACATCATCAGGCTTTGTATCACCATAAACCTTTGGTAAGGAAAATGTTTCCATATCATGCTTAGAGAGGAAATCATCACTTCTAAGTTCACAATCACTAGCTTGTAACAAAACCTTGATAACATGTGTATTGTAATAATGACATGGAAAAGAACTTTGTGTCTCACTTAGTTCTCCCTCATCTGAGATATCCCAAGAGAAGCATTCTTGCATATCTACTCTGTTATCATCCCATGTGTCATCATCTTCCTCACTGCTGCAATGATTTACACATGTACCGATTGTGAGCTAATTACAATGTTCATCCTCATCCATACTCTTTTCACTTATTTGCATTGCTATTTGATTTTCTTATAGAGGATAGCTGATGTCTACATTTTGAGAATTCACATTTTGTACATAACCACACTTGGCTGATTCCACAATCTTTATCCAATTAGGTACTTGGTCAAAGCTATGGGGCTTCAATTCCTCTGGAAAATTACTCAGCCCAGGTTCATAAATATCACAAAAACAAATCAATGTACACAGAATCCTCGGGTCTTAAATATTTGGGAACTTCTATCAAAGCATCCAAAAATCTCAAAAATAACTTATATGGTGATTCTCCCTCATGTCTCTTCATTTCATACAATTCTTGTACAAAAGACTTTTGATCAACAGTGCTAAATTTTTTTTGACATTCAACTTGGATCTCACTATGATCTTCATAGTTTGATGATAGAGAAATCATAACAGCAAAAGCATTGTCAGCTTGACAATCATTTTCATTATCTGATCCTTGAATTCTATTGGCATGAGGTGTGTTTGAATAATCCACACTTGCAGCCAAATTCCCTTTCATCATAGAGTATTTCAAATTGTTCTCAATATCCATGGAAGTTTGAAATGCCTGAAGTAATGTTGGAGGCTCGATATCTCTCAACAAGAAGCCCATCTTACAATCAAATGCTCCCAAATATATGACCAAGCATTCAACATCATTTGGCCTTATTTCTTCAAGAATCTCTCTTACAAATTTTGAAAAGCTGAGATTGGAAAATGGGACTAGCTCATCTTTTCTTATGTGGATTCCCATAAAAACCTTTCTTACCATGCTTGGGTTTACTCTTTCACCAAATTGTTCAATAAAAACAATCATCTGATTCCATGAGTTAATAGAACATGCAGGCAAATATGAGAACCAATCCTCGACATCATCCTTCAAGGATTGCAAAAAAATATATATGACAACATCCTCATGATTGAATTCATAACCCCCCATCACTTCTATCAAATTTTGTAGATGCCTTAGAGGCAGATTCTAAACTTTTCCTTGTTAAGTTGGACACCTATTTCCTAACCTTACTAGGAATCAAATTAGGGAAACCTTTAATACCACTTAAAATACATGGCATATACCATTGAATCATAAAATCCCCTAGAGTGCTTAGTGAAACATGTTCCCTTTGCATACTTGTATTTGTCATTTCATAGGGAAACCTTCTTATACTCATTCAATCACTGTCAAATTCATACATGGCTATTAATTACATCATTTACTATTTCAACCATGATTCTAAAATATTGATTGAATACTTATACCTTAAGCCTTTTAGAGGCATAATTCAAAATAAACATACTTCTCAGATCATATTACATATTACACTCTAGAAGTATGAAAAGACCAACCATTTTTCATTTCTTAATGCTAAATCATCTAATTAGGAACCATTCATCACCCATAGTTATGAATACTTCTCATAAATAAAATATTGATCTATTTAGATTAATGAGAATACTTGGAAATTAAGAAGCACTTGTTAACCTTCTCTCCTTGACTGCAAATGTTACAAATCTGAGAATTTTCCTTGTATATCAACTGGTTCTTCAGATAGAGTCGCTACCTCTTTAACAAAGGATAGAATTTCAAATGAATATGAAGTTCCTTTTCAAGAACTAATCACGTTTTGGGTCTTCATCTACAATAGAGTCAGACTCAAATTCTTTGAGATTACACTGCTATGAATCCTTTCCAAATCCATAACCTTCTAACATCTAAACTTAAAGTTTAGATCCACCAAAAAAATGACTCTGGAATACCACCACCTACTTCTGTAGTTTCTTTTTCTTTAAATTTCTCATAAGTTCTCCCCAGTGAAATCACCATTCAACTAGTGACTTAGGCAAGAAAAATTAATGACAAAATTGTCAATCTCTGAATTACAAACATGATGAGAATGACCCTATAAAAACATGGTCTACAATCAACACTTTTGAATTCTTAGCTCCCCAACGGAGTCACCATTATTTTGGTGAACACCAAGGAGGGTGTTCATATATGTGTTCACAAAAATTCTTCATGCCTAAAGAACACTTTTATACATAGATACATTCCTATCAATGCACCTAGATACCATCTACCAGGTTTTTGACAAACCACAGAGTAAGAACAACTATCTAGAGCTTGGAAAACATACTTAATGTGAGATTTGCATCTCACAGAGAGATAGAATTTTATTTTCAAATGTTCTGACTTTGAACCCACACATTTAGGGTGACAGTTTTGTACATTAAAAAGGATCTTGAATGAATTAACCAGTGCCTCATTCAACTAGGCGGGAGTCACATAACACATAACCCCAGTATCATTGAACTATCATTATAATGCCTTACATTATAAGAATTTTAGTATTCAAAACAATACTCCTTATCATATCCTAAGCATATTACCACAAACTTGTAAGTCCTTTTAAAGCATTTGATTAACTCATTAAGTTAAAGAAATAAAATGAATCACACATTCAAATATACCATTGAAGATGAATGAAGAAACCATTGATAAATTCATTCACAATCTGTCATACATACATAGGAGAGAAATTGTCTTAATCTTTTTAGATTTCTTTCGATATCACTAATTACAAAATCATAGTATTCTTATCTTATGTACATAACCAACCTAGAATGACTTGCTGGCTCAAACCTTCCAAATACTGCATTATATTTTCTAACTGTACACAACCTAAACTTTAGGACTTCAAAAATTTGACCACAACAATGATCCTTGAAATCTCCTTTATAAGTCATGAGAGAAACAAGAATTAGGTTGAATTGTTGATTTCAATCGAATTTCA
This sequence comes from Sequoiadendron giganteum, assembly GCA_007115665.2. Classification (NCBI taxonomy): domain Eukaryota; kingdom Viridiplantae; phylum Streptophyta; class Pinopsida; order Cupressales; family Cupressaceae; genus Sequoiadendron; species Sequoiadendron giganteum. The sequence goes on from CM021110.1 coordinate 326,349,700, forward strand.
TTTTTACCAAATGAAATTTGGATCACACTTCAAAATTCCCCATCATCAAAATGTAACCATACTACGAATAGAGGAATCAAAATGGTTACACCCATGTAACCAACCAAATAGAACAAAAGCCACTGGATCACCCATGCACAAGTCCACATCTGATCCATACAGTAGAAACAACAACAAAAACAAAAAGCACAACCCTTGCGACCATATCATAATCTTGCACCACAAAGAACCACACGACCCCAATATAGGTGACTACTCATTCTCGCTTCACTATGAAGAGAGACCATCATTTTACCTTTGTTTGAATGAACACCAGACCCAAAAACAACACACGGTCACATCACAACTATTGGAGAAGCTACGAGGACCTCCTCATCTACTCCCACCATCTTAGTCAAGGCCATGAGATAATCATGGTAGTCCAAATCAGTTTCAAACCCTTCACCACCAGTGCCAGCAGAAATCCCAATAGGTGAATCGTAACATCAAGACCTCGTCTCAACCCCAACCAACCTGTGGTCATCCTTGAATTCCCTCATTATTGGATTGTATGCCACTTCAACTTGTATGACCTTTCCCTTGAGGCGGGAATTACTTCTGGCTCAAGTTACGATAGACCCAAAACCTTCAACAACTGCCCCAAAAACACCAGGAACAATACTCTACTCAATTGGTTTCTCCTCCTGCTACAAATTCTTCATGACCATCTTGCGCTTCTTCGTAATGGGGAAACATGAACCATCAACTTATCCATCACATTACAAAGTTCAAAAATCAGTAAGAAAACCAATTACCTGCAAACAAACACAAACTCAAATATGCATTGATGCTAATGAGCAATTAGCAGGTTTTTATTGAGCAAGTCATGGAGAGAACATTAATTTCTTCATTTGTAGTATGAGCAAGTGTGTGATTAGTGGTTGATGTTGCCACCATAGAATATCTCCAAGCTCATGGAAAAATGCGTACAATCCATCATGATTACTAGGTGAATACCACTTGCATGCATGTAAATCAGGATGAGATCCATTAAAAAACCTACGCCATTAATGAATGTAACTTCAAGAATGCAAATAGCCATCACAAGGGTGGATTAAAAATTTCAAATTTAGACCATCGATGTTATAAGGCCCTAGCATGTTGGACGACTTAGATCGAGTCAAAGATCATTCAAAACCCATGTCACCACATGGTAAACCCAATATCCAATCACATACCCTGTAATAAGAGAGACATGAACCAACAGCGGGCCCCATCTAACCACCTTCTACCACAGAGCCAAGCAATGTGTCACCAGCTCACACTCCTCATGACACTTTAAAAAAAATTAATCAGATCATGCAAGGTTGGTGAGGGATGATCACAATTAATCCTCATCATTAAACATCCTCCTTTTATTTCACACCCATTTGTGACCGTTGGTGCATTGGGACAAGCCCCACTTCATTGTACGTGGTAGATGGCAGCATCTTGCATACCCTCTGATCTGACGGCTCACCAATCTGCACATGGAAAAAGGTTATTTACAATAGTGGGGCCAAATAGGAAAATGGGAAAAGACCCTCGGAGGAATGAAAATTTAGGCCAAAGTCTAAACATTGGGAAAACCCACCCGTTTTAGGAAAATAATAATATTAAAACCCAAACATGGTGAAAAAATGATAGGTCGAGTAAAGGGGTCGGTAACAACACGACAGACAAGGCTTAGCTGAATGACTTAAAAGACGAACAACCCATAATAATAGGTCAACACAAAATTATAATGTGAGGGTTTATTTGATAAAAACTAATTTCAGCATGGGTAAAAAAACCCTAAACCCTACACATTAGACCCCCAATCATGAAAGATGAACATACATGCCCAAAACTAGGCAAACGTTTGACAAATTTTAAAAGTCCCATCATGGGGTATGTTTTTGCTATTTAAATAGCATTGGAATGTTCTTGGTTGGTGTGAGCAAGTCTCATATATTGTGAAGTGGTTGTTGTGTTGGGGATACTTGTGCATTCTATTGTCTTTCATGTTGTGTGAGAATCTACTATAAACAAGTGTACAATTATTTCGCTCAAATTTTCCAGATTCAGTCCTTTTAATCTCCTAAGTAATATTTTTTGTATGTTAGAAACATAAATTTTGAGAGCTTACATTTGATATTTTTTGGAGGTTTCAGTTTGGTGTATTTCTTCCTTTTGCTGTCATGGCTGCTCTTGAGTCAGTTGAATTGTTAACCCCCATTATTACCATACCTAGAAGATGAAAATTCATAGATTTCTCTAGTCTAAGGGTTTGTGGTCCTCACTGAGTGATAACCAACCCACTCTTACCAAGGAACGTGAAATATTTTCCCATACAAACAAGTATGATGAAGATATGGGTATGATAAAATTAAATGTTTTTGATAGTCTTCTTTTTCATATTGATGAGTGTGATACACCCAAGGAGATATGGGATAAGCTACATAACCTGTCTGGTCAAGTCAATGAGTTATGTGCTCTACAACTAGAAGTAGAATTAACATCTCCTTCCCCTGATGCATTTCCTTCCATTGATGATTTTCTAGTCAAGTTCAAATCTGTGAGGTTGCCATTGGCGGGATGTGAAAGATAAAAACTGATAAGGAGTCCATTTTTTTATTCTAAGTTGAGAGGCCCATTTGTAGTCTTTTCTTCTACCTTCTACTACACCATGGATTCCTTGGAAAATTTATTCCAAATGGCTTTTTTTTCAGAATTTTTGTTACCATTTGACGAGGGAGAAAGCTAAACTTTCCTAGTTAGAGGGGGTCTCCATGAATCATGCATTAGTTGCACAAGGATCTCAGACCAAAGGGATGAAGAAACCTAAGGCTAAGACATATTCCCATGATGAGCTTTCACATCTTCTTCAAAATAATACTATTCCATTTCCCTCATCAATGATTCCTTCTTCTATAGCCTCTCCATCTCCATCTACATCTCAATCTGCATCATCATCCAAACCTATACAGATTCTTGTTTTCTTTTCTCTCTTTTGGAGAGGGGTTTTTTCCCATAGGGTTTTTCTACTTTTCTCTAGTTGCGAGAGATTTATTTTTTGCATTGTAAATGGGTACCTAACATGGTTGTGTATTTGGGACCCATATTTCATCTTCATTTTGCATAATAATTCTCCCTAAGTTCGCACTTAAGCAGGGGTGTTAGTGTATTAAGTTTATCTTAGGGTTTATAACTCTAAGTGGTTTTTTCTCATAGGGTAGTTTTCTAACCCTTTTGATATTTTCACAACTTTAAAAGCCTGTACAATATGTATTTTTATAGAATCTCAATTTATTCCCTATTTTTGGTGAAATAGCATATTTGCTTCTCTCACATCTATGAAGGTTTATTCTACAAATGGTTATGTCAAGCTCAGTGGTCTCCACCTACATAATTTAGTTGTGAAACTAATAGTTTATTGACAAATTATATGAGGTTATCTGATTTATCATTGATATATACATCTCCTTGCTGGCCATGTCAAGCTTGATCACCTTGTCCTCTAGTTTGGAATATAGTATGTATAAATTCCTACCATATCTAACCTCTTATTCTATATTATATTTGTCAAGATACTTCCCTAGTGCAACTAGATTCCTTCCCTTTCCTTTTATTTATACACCTACCATAATGCAACCAAAATAATTTTTGCAATAACTTACTCAAAATAAATGAAAATATGTTGAAACTTTTACTATGAATTACTTGAGTCTATACATCACTTTCATGAAAATTTTCTATTACAATCAGTGTTTTGTAGCCTTGGAAGTGAATTTGGTGAAAAAATTATTTTAACTTCATAATAAATCCTTGAAAAATTATCAAATGATCATAATTTTTTATTTTGCTTCACTTTGAACCTATAATTGATCAACCCTTTATGTTTTAGAAAAATATTCACAAAAATTAGAGATATGTGTGCTTGACAACACATAATACAAATCCAAGAAATTACCCTTTCCTCTTTTCTTTTGACTGCTAATATTATGATCTAATAGTTGGCATAATGAAACTATTCCATAATACAAGAATACAATAGTATATAGGATGTAAGTGTTAGAGTAATAAGTTATATGCTTAATTAATTATATCATACTGGTTAATTAATTAATTCACTTATTCCTCTAGTTGCTTAAGCTAAACTTAGGCACATTAATAATTGATTAATTATTAAGTGTGCACACTAGGGTTTCATTTAGGGTTTCTTGATCTCCTTCATAAGGATTGATCTCTTTGTAATACGAGATTCTCATAATGCATTTTACACTTTGAGGTTTACAGATCTTGTTTGTTCTGAATGTCTTTTGCATGTGACAGGTATCCATTTACATGCAGGTGATCTTGGTTTCTAACATGGTATTAGAGCTCCAGACCTGCAACTGCCTATTCATGATATGAAGATATGGCTTCTCAGTGAGTTTTAAGTGCAAGGGTTTCCACAGGCATCTTTTCTACAAGATCTGGGGGTAGCCAATTTTTTGGCACACTATGGGCTCAAACGGATGTCACCATCGTGTTCGCAGCACATCAAAACCCTAGGAATGCTTGTCATTTAGTTGATTTTGGTGAAGTTGATCCGGAGGGCAAAATTTTTTTGCAAGGAAGGCCGTACGGCTTCCCAGCATGCGTTTCGAGGCACGGATTTCAAAAAAATTCAAAAAATGTTCATTTTTTGGTAATCATGCCAGCGCCTCTAGTTATAAGCGAATCCGCCACCGAGCGGCCACCCAGCAGCCACCGCCGCCGGTGGCTCCCCCACCCAGCTCCACTGACTGAATGCCAGCCCCTGAGGGCTCCTGCGTTGCAGTCACGGTCCCATGGAGAACCAACCACTCCGCCCAACACCCGGTCGAACTCAGCACCCAACCCCTGGTCATATCAACGACTAGGGGCTCCAATGGATTTTTCTGCAGGGGGGCACTTTTTTGCCGCGACGGCCTGCAAGCCGTCAAATTTATGCCCGTGAACCACTGACGTCAGCATGACGTCAGCGTCCGTATGGCGGTGTTTGTCCCCTCTATCCCTAGTTTTCTCTAAAGAAGCAGTTTTTTGCTTTTTTGTATAACTTGGGCATACGGTTCCAAAATTGGGCAAACGATATATCACCGGAAAGCTAGTTCTGAGCACTTTCATTTGGTGTAGTTTATTTTTCAGTATTTTCCTATTTTACTACATTTATTGCTGGTTGAAGTCAGATGTACTTTTTATGCTTCCGAGCTCATAACTTTTTGCCATGATCTTCGATTTTCGATATCTTTGCGGCGTTGGAAAGGTATTGAGGAGCTTTATGTTGCTGTCCATGCACTTTTTTCATATCTATCCCAGGTTTTTCATTAATCCAGATTTGGCCCAATGGGTTTTTTGGAGATTACCTGGATATTTTGGCAGTTGGGAGAGTGCCTCTTGCATCTTTGCACTTCATTTTCAGTAATACATCATTCAATAATCGACTATTGCTTCATAGATTCCAGCGTTGTTCCCGTTTGGAGTTTTTGAGTGTTTCATGGCATCAGGTCTGCTATTGCATCATTATGATTCTGATATGGTTTCCTGTAGACAAAAGTATCTTTCCTTGCTTGCCAGATTGTGGTTCTAGTGTTACTCTACAGTGCTCTTCCATTGCTTCTTTGCAGCATGTCATATCATTGTAGGGGGGTTTTGTCCCACTGGGTTTTCTTCCTCTACCTCTTTCTTGCATTTGTAAATGGGTACCTGATCAGGCCTAGTTGCCGGGACCCATCTTTGCTTGCATGCATCTTCTTCTAGTGTTTTAGCTTCTTCCTAAGTTCATCTTAAGGGGGCTTGTTAGAGTAATAAGTTATATGCTTAATTAATTATATCATACTGGTTAATTAATTAAGTCACTTATTCCTCTAGTTGCTTAAGCTAAACTTAGGCACATTAATAATTGATTAATTATTAAGTGTGCACACTAGGGTTTCATTTAGGGTTTCTTGATCTCCTTCATAAGGATTGATCTCTTTGTAATACGAGATTCTCATAATGCATTTTACACTTTGAGGTTTACAGATCTTGTTTGTTCTGAATGTCTTTTGCATGTGATAGGTATCCATTTGCATGCAGGTGATCTTGGTTTCTAATAGTAAGTACTTGATAATAGATATCCGCTTTAAAGAAACAACCTATAAAATTATTCGATAACAATAAATTTTTTAATAAATTTTTTAACTAATACTCACTAAAATTCATATATAAAAATCATTAGATAATATTCTATCACAATTTTAATGAGGATGATCTAAAATATAATAATTACTTATAAACTAATGTAGAGGCCTTTTTCTACATTTTTCTCAAGAACAACATTAGCATGTCTATTCTATTTTAAACAAAGAAAACAAAATCCTCTCTATGAGATATTGAATCATGTCAAATATGGCAAACAAAACTCTAAAATACCAAAGAAGTAACTTTGAAAGCACATACAAACAATATTCATACCTATCTCATGGTGGAAGTGGTGCACCTTTGATGTAAAAAGGATGCCCTTTCCCACCTCCTTGACAAGCTTAGATGATGATGATGCAAAATGAAAGATGATGATAGATAAAAATGAGCTCAAAATGCCTATAGTTCAAATACTCAAATTGTGGATCGATTTTGGAATAGAAGTTCCCTATACTTATACGTTTGAAGAATGGAAGATTGACAAATTTGGATGAATCTGGGACAAAAGACAAACCAATGAGAGAAGGCCACTTGTCCAAATGTGATTGGAGGAGGAATGGGCACATTTTGGAGAATGTGCAAGTAAATGCAATCAGGTGGATTTGAAAAATGGCTTTAAATGCATATGGTTGAGATATTTTTGGGGGGAATTTTTTTGGGCAAGAAAGTCAAAAAAATGGAGTTAATGAGGGAATATTCCTTGGGAATATGTCTTGTGAGGGAAAATAGGGGTAACTAGATAATTAATTCAAATGAATTTCATGTGCAAGTGGGTTGGTTAGTCAAGGGTTTAGGTTTGACCTAGGTTGATTCAAAACCTAGAGGATGAGTAATTATGATTAGAGGTTAATTAATTCAAATTAATTAACTTGGAGGATTTTGAGGGTTTTTGGCATTTTATTTAATCAATTTGATTTATTAAATCAGATGAGAGGACCTTTAGAATTTAATTAAATAATTTGATTTATTTAATCAAGTATGATGCATATTGGTGAAATAATCTAATAAATTGATTTATTTGATTAATAGATGAAATGATGTTAATTGATTAGATTTAGATGGATGATGTTAGTTAGGATTATTTTCATGTCTACATTTTTCCCCTCTTCAAAGCAATGTACCTCTTGCATTGGTTCAAAGAATGATGCCGCCAATATGAAAATTCATTCGAATGCGCCAACGAAAAGAAGTATGTTGGCACATTACCACCTTGAGAGATTGCTCGAAAAGTTCAATTAGAGGGCTGATCTCTCAACAAAGAGGTTCAAGATGGATGTATGGATGGTTAGAATAATAGATCTATATGATGATGATGATGATGAAAATGAAATGTTTTTAAGATGCTTAGAATAAAAAATATATATTATCCTAAACAACTTAAATAATGATGCAATGCATGTGAGATGGATGAGATAGATGATGTTGTCCTATGATGATATGCCATGGTTATGTAGGATGAGAGTGTGGATTTTTTATGAATGCAGGATGGATGCATGGATGAAATGATACTATGTTAGCATGAAAGATGATAGAAGAATGAGAGGGATCAACCTTTGAATCTGAGATGATGCATAAGTCCAACAAGTCTATGAGTCGTTGAGACTTTATTGGATATGATGATGAATGATGATGATGTATTGCTTATCCAGGGATGGGAGAAGTAAAGAAAATAACTTTCCTTATGCTTGATAACATACATAGGTACGATGAATTAAGGTATACAGAACCAAGATGGAGTTGTACATAGTGTGATGGAATTTGACTCAACAATTAGATATGAGTACTCTTGTTCACACCTGAAATACGAAACCTTATTCAGAATGTAGTTCAGATATTCTTAACATCACATACCAAAACATAGAAAACCAATCCTTCCTATGTGGTCAACAATACATCTAAAACACCTTCCCTACAAATCAAACAAAGCACGCCTGACCAAGTTATATTACAAGAACATCCAACAAGCACAATAAATAAAGAGATAATGATTTTTTCCCATTCCTTTCTCTCTAAACCATTTCAATTAGGCATACTCAAGAGGTCATTGGAATGAGTGCAAAATAAGATAAGTCAAAAAGACAAAGATAAAGTAAGAGAACAAGGTAATGTTCTTCATACTGCTAGCGAAGACTAAACTACAGTGATGCCTGATGTTGATGTCCATTCTAGGAAGGATGCATCATAGGACATGTTGTGATTAGGTGATATGGGATTGACTAGATGATAAGCTATTGATACCAAGAGTTGACCAAATTGTTTACTTACTAACCTAGACTTGAGACTTTGATGATTGAGCTTTTAATTTTAAACCTGCTAGGCTTGCTTCCGACTCACTTATCAAAGGATGAAAATGATGATTGATTTATTATTAATGAGATTATTTTGGGTGAGAGTGAGATGGAGATGGATGGATTATTCAAATATTTGGATGTTTTTGGTGTTTTGAAATGTTTTGATACTGTTTTGGGGATTTTGAGATTTTTTACGAGTGTTTTGATTTTCAAAATTTCTAATGTTTTTGGATTTTATGATATTTTGACCAAGAACCTAACCAAAAGACCTATCCTTGGGGGTCTCAGGGGCTGATCAAAGATTAGCCTTGCCTATGTTTTACATGCAAAGACCATGTAGTTCAATTGACATAGACTTGATTATTGATGAGATATGAACAAATGGATTGTCAGCTTATTATGAAGGACACCTAACGGACTAACCTAATGTGTCTCGAGGGCTGATCAAAGATCCACCTTTCCTATGTTCAAGCTCAGAGACAATGTACTTCGATATGATGACTCTATTTTTTGAATTTTTGGATTTTTGACCTATTTTGATGTTTTTGGATTTTTTTATTTTCTCATGTTTTGGATTTTTTGAAGGATTTTTTGAATGTTTTTGGATTTTTTTATTTTCTCATGTTTCGGATTTTTTGAAGGATTTTATGACCTTTTTTGGATTTTTTATTTTAAGAAATATTGCAAGAATATACATGAATCTGATCCGATGCAGGTAAAGGAACAGGCCCCCAGTGTGAGGCGATAGACTACTTCAATACAGGTTGGACATACTGACCTTAGGAATGTGCCAAGTAGTACTAAAGTAGAACATGATAGAATCGGCCTATGATGTAGGGGTGGAGTGAATGAAAGGATCAATGGAATGCGATGGATGAATGGTAAGTGTGTAGAATAAGTCATGAAGATCTTGGTAGATGGAGAGTTCTTTATTTACACAAGGCACCTTTTTGTTAGATTTTCACCAAGGTACTTGCCCAAACTACCACTGAAGTGGTTTTTACTAGAGGATGATTTTTTCTCTTTATTGTTTTTCAATCCTATTTCTGATTTTTTTTAATTTTTTAATTTTTTAATTTTATTTTTGGTATTTTTTCGTTTTACCCTTAAAAGATCAGTCATAAAATATTTTGAGATGAGAGTTCTTCATGGGCTCATGTAGAGGTTCCCCTTCAGTTGTTGATAGCTGATATGCCCTTGATTTGTAGCTTGCTATAATGATGAATGGTCCCAACCAGTTGGGCTCAAACTTTACCTTGATATCTGAATTCGACACGTTCTTCTGATTTTCCTTCAGTAATAGCTCGTCAACTTGGAAGGTCCGCCTCATTATTTTCTTGTTCTAGCTTTGCTTAAGGCAGTTTTGATAGACTTGCAAGTGGTTTAAGGCATCCATATGCCACTCATCTAGTAGTTCCAACTCATTTAATTGTGAGACCTGGTATTCTTCATCTGTTATGATATTATGCAATGATATTCTGAGGGACAAAAGCTTGATCTTAATGGGGAGTATGGATTTTGATCTATAGACCAGGGAGAAGAGGGTGGAGCCTGTTGGTGTGCATATGCTTGTGCAGTAGGCCCAGAAGACATGATTCAACTATAGATTCTAGCCACAATCAACATCATTGACTATTTTCTTCAGGATTTTTAGGATGGTTTTATTGGTAGCTTCTGCTTGGCCATTGCCTTGGGGATAATACAGAGTTAAAAAGCGATGTTGGATATTGAATTTTTAGCATAAGTCACGAACATCTTGATTTTTAAAAGGTGTTCCATTATCTGAGATAATGGCTTGAGGGACACCATATCGAAAAATAAGGTAGTTCAAGATGAACTTGGATATCTACTTCCCTGTTATGTAGGTCATGGGAATGGCTTCCACCCACTTCGTGAAATACTCTATGGTAGTAATGATAAAATTATGGCCATTGGATGAGGTGGGGGTGATTTTACCAATGAGATTGAGCCCCCACTATGAAAAGGGCCAAGGTATGATAATGGGGTGGATTTCTTGAGATGGTGCATGGATGAGGTCCCCATGCTGGTGACACTGCAAACACCTTTTGACATAGTCATGTGCTTCTCTTTCCATAGTAGGCCAAAAGTACCCTATCCTCAACAGTTTATTGCCCAAAGTCATATTGCTTGAGTGTGAACCACAAATGTAGTTATGTACCTTAGTTAAAGTAGTAAGGTCTTCCTCAGTGTTTAGGCAACATAAAATGGTCCCTTTGATGCTCCTACAGTATAGGGTATCTCCTAGGATGATGAAACGAGATGTATTTTTGACAAAATCTCTTTTGAGGTTCAGGGTTATGCTGGTGAGAAGGACTCCTATTCTCAGGTAAGTGTAAATATCATGGTACAAAGGATCACCGAGACCAATGATTTCACACATGAATTCAGACTTTGGTACCTCAAATACTAGTATCAGAAGCTGATCTATGAGGAATTCCTACTTTGGGACATTATGTGGGATCTCTAGGAGCGATTCGATCATGGCCATTACATCCTCTACTCTGTTATTTGCTCTGGGTAGCTGTTCAAATGTGATATCAATGAAGGACTCCTTAAGGCTTTCCACCAAATTTTTGTATGGAGCCAACTTATCATCCTTTGTTTGATATTCATTGTTTACCTAGTTGATTATGAGTTGTGAGTCTACATAGACCTTAAGAGCCATGATCTTCCATTGCACTACAATCCTCATCCCTATGACAAGAGCCTCATATTTTGCGATGTTATTTGTGCATGAGAATGACAACTTGTATGATTTAGGTATATAGTTGCCTTGCGGAGTGATGGATAAGATTCCTGATCCTGACCCATGTTGTATCTAGGATCCATCAAAGTACATCTTCCAGTGATCTACTATACTAAGGTTGAAGATTGACTCATCGAGGAACTTTGAAAAAGTGGGTTCTATTCATATATAGGTGCTTCTACTAGTTGATATGTGATTTCTTGTCCTTTGATAGCCTTGCGTTCTACATACTCAATGTCATGCTCCGTAAAGATCATAACCCACTAAGCCATTCGTCTTATGAGAGTTTCTTTGGAAAGTAGGTACTTGACTGGGTCTATTTTTCCAATGAGCTTGATCTGATGTGCTAACATGTAATGTCTGAATTTTTGTGCTATGAACACAATTTCTAGGAAGGCTTTCTCAATGGGTGTGTAGTTCAACTCATGTCCCACCATGGTCCTGCTAATGTAATATATAGCTCTCTCTTTCTTGTTTTCATCGTGTTGTGCCAAGAGAGCACCAAGGGTTGTCGATGTTGCTGATATGTATAAGATAAAAGGTTTGCCTAGAATAGGTAGCATAAGGACTGGTGGTGTGAGAAAATACTCCTTGATCTTTCTGAATGCTAGGTCACATTTCTCATCCCATTTGTATGCTACCCCCTTGTGGAATAGATGAGAATATGGGATTGCCTTGTCTGCTAGTTGTGATATGATTCAACAGATGGATTGGAGTCTTCCTTGTAGGCCTCTTAGCTACTTCAATGTTCTAGGTGCCTCCATTTTGAGGATCACCTTGACCTTGGCAGGGTCTACCTCAATTCCTCTCATTGATATGTGAAGGGAAAAGAATGCGGATCTACTGACCCAATAGTGCGGAATACATTCCCTTAACACCTTTACTTTAGGGGAGAGAAGCAAAAATGAAAAACTAATAGTTTCAAAAACTTATAGAGATGCATACAACCATGGCAATGAGAAACTAGAAAGATAAGCAAACAAAGATGACACAGTATTTACGTGGGAAAACCCTTTCAGGTAAAAAACCCACCACACAAAGTCAAATCTATTGTATTATAGTAATGAATCGATTACATACAATAACTAGAGTTCTTAGTTCAGCTCACAATCACCCAGAGAGTTTCAGATTCACTGTTACAATGTTATTACAACATACAGTTCAAAACCCTCCTCAAGAACTCACGTCCTTCTGTTCTTCAGCTCGCAACTTCAAACTTGCTCTGCAACTTATGACTCAACTCTTGACTTGTCTAACTAATGAGAAATAACACATCTCTCATCCATATGTAATCGACTCAGAAGAGCAATGAAGTCCATCCTCAAATCATGCAACTGGTCGGATCTGACAGATTTCCTACAACGATCCAACTTTGCATTCAAAGCCATTACTCAAAATGGTTGAGCTCGCCACCCTTCGTTGACAAATACATTTACCACAATAACTATCTTGGTACCCGCCCAATCACTATTCAACTAGGTGCCATGCATCCAAGACCCATTAGCAATTGCAGCTGATAGAGCAACCAAAACGGTCAAACAGACATCGGGCACGACCAAGACTTCAAGTCATTTCTAACACCGTTGGAGCCGGAGTTGGAACAAGAGTCGAAACAAGACTCCATCGAAAATACACACTATCGGAGTCAGAATCGGAGATAGAACTGGAGTCGAAACATGACCCTACCGAAATTTCAGGTTTAGGAACCATTTCAGTTCCATGTCTGCCCACGGCAAAGGGGAACTCATCGGAAACAGTTTTGATCGAGTAAAGTGAACTCGGGGTCAAACCAATATGGGAACACAAAAGACCGGAGTTGGAGTCGGACCCGAGGATGGAACAGGAACATAAACAGGACTTTACCAAAAGTCTAAGATCAAGAACCAATCCGGTTCCGGTTCCGCCTCTGCCAACTGTAAGAAACAACAATCCAAAACTAGGAAAAGGCGAAGGAAAACACCTTGAGGAGAATCCAAACATCCAGAGGAACTAGATTGCAAAAGCAGGAGTCGGACCCGGAGTCAGAACAAAAACCGAAACAGGAACATGGTAAACAAACATTGCCAAATTCCAAAACTGGTTCTGCCTCCGCCAGAACCTATAAAGCGAGAAACAATAGATGTAGGAAGTGGGGTCAGAGGAGGAACGAGAACCGAAACCTAGAACTTAGGCAAACAGAACAATGCCAAGTTCCATCCCGGTTTCGCCTCTGCTAGAACTTTGCACACAACACAAAATCACCAAGGCATGAAAATGAGGACTTCAAGCTGGAAGTTGAGACATAATTTCTCAACAATATGATGGACCCTAGGAGCTTATCTCATTGCACCCCAAAGACACACTTCTTCAGATTAAGTCGGACCTTATATATTTCTAGGCTATCAAAAATGGAGCTCAAAGCTTGTATGTGATCCCGTCACTTCTTTGATCTAGCTAGTATGTCATCCACAAAATCTTCCATAGTTTTATGGATCATATCATTAAATATTAATTTCATGGCCCTTTGGTAAGTTTCTCCTACATTCTTCAACCCGAATGACATCATATTCCAACAGTATGTTCCCCATGGACAAGTGAATGATGTCTTGTGTTGGTCTTCCTTGGCTATCATGATTCAATTGTATCCTGAGAATATATCCATTAATGATAGCATCTCATGTCCTCCATTCATATCCATGATCATGTCAATGTTTGGAAGTGGAAATTCATGCTTTGGACATGCTTTGTTTAAGTCTCTAAAGTACATGCAAATGCGGATGCCCCTAGTGGGCATTGAAATAGGTACAAGATTTGAGATCCACTCTGGATAATCGATCAACTATATGAACCCTACATATAGGAACTTTTGTAATTCCATTTTGACTTGTAATACTATCTGGGGATGCATTTTGCTTAGCTTTTGTCTTGAAGTCTTCGCTTCATCATATACAACTAGGTGATGAACTACAACTTCTGGATCAAGCCAAGGCATGTCAACATAAGTCCATGTGAAGTTTATGTTTCTTTCCTTTAGGAACACAGCTAGGAGTTCATGTTCTTTTCTGAGAAGTAACTCAACATAGAATGTTATGTGTGGTAGTTCCTCTATTCCTAGATTGACTAGATTACACTATTATTCTAGAACTGCTAACTTCTCTTGAAGAATGGCATTGAGAGGAAGATTGAATCTTTAATCCTCTGGTGCCTCAAAGAGGTTTTCACCATTGGATACGTCCTTTACTTTTACTATTTTCGAGTCAGAGAGTGACACTATGTGGTTTTCACTCAAAGACCTTGAGAATATTCTCAATTTCTCACTTTTGCAATTGGAGGGTTCAATCGTTTCCCCATAATAGGCTTGTGTATATAGTATGATTTTGAACCCAACATTATGGTCTCTATATGGCACTGTATCTTGTAGTCCCATGAATTTTGAGAGCACTTCATCATTTTTGAATGTGTGCAGAATTGGTGGTCCTCATTGGTTGTAATCGATGAGTTGGGGATAAACTAGGTTTATTTCATGGTTTTGGTGGTCCAAATCAAAATATAGGGTGTTGATAATTAATAGAGAGTAATTATCAAAAAGCATAGGCAATTCAATAAGGGTATCCTAATCACTATCACTATAGACATCAATTATGTCAAAGGTAAAGTTGTATATGACTCAACTTGTTGATACGGGTAACTGAAGGGTGTTTCCGATAGCTGAGGGAGAGTTTTGATTGCTTTAATAGGTGGAATTATGCCATGTATGGTTACACTCAGATGGGTACATCCAAGGCCAATATTTTTCACATGCTTTTCAACAATGATAGGTTCAAATCGTCCATTGCTCTTCTTTCCAAGAATTTCATTCCTATTGTAGCACATGCCCAACATCAATTGAAGTCCTCTATTAGCATCATCCATAGGAAGGGCTGGTACAGGTCTTTCATCTTGATAGAGGAGATTGGATACTTCTCTCTCATCCACCACTTCTCGGCCTAGATCCCCCAAATTCTGAATCGAGAAGGATCCACTCTAAAGGTTTGAGTTGTTGTATTGGTGGGTTGTGGTTTTCCATGGGATCTAGGGGATTGAGGTAACTCCCCTACCACAAAAGATCCTTTCTTCATTTTGCAATCCCCACACCCATTTTCTTGGATTATGGCCTTGATTTCAGATATATTAGGAATGGTGGGTGTCTTGGTCCCAAAAGTGGAGGCAATATTTGTTGGGTCTATATACAGATTTGAAGGGCCTTCATCATTCTTTGGAATTTGAGGGATTTTATAGTATTTTTCTTCCCGGTTTTTGAAATAAGAAAAGGGCTCAGGATCACTGTAGATTGTGACTTCTTGATTTTGGTATGAAAATTTGACACACTAATGGAATGTTGATGCAACTGCTTACATCCCATGGATCCATGAATGCTCTAGGAGGATATTATAGGGAAAATCAAGGTCCAAGACTTGGAAAGTGGTTTCCATAATGGTTGGCCCTACTTGAATAGGGAGTTTGATAGTGCCCTGAGACACTCTTTCTTGATCATCATATACTCTGATTGTGATGCCCTTTACTTTTTAAATGTAATCCTTGAAGAATCATAGATTCTATATGAGCTTGAGAGAATAGATGTTTAAACCTACATCCCCATCCATCAAGACCCTCTTAACTTTGTTTTTAAGAACCGAGACTTCAAGGTGAAGTGCATGTTTGTGAGATGGCTGAGTGGGGAAGTCCTGATCTGAAAATGTGAGGAGATTTGGGCTGGTAATGTTTTCGACCATAGCTTGGAATTTTTTTGTATCAAGATTAGCGAAGACAGTGGATGAAGCCAATTCTTCCTCAAGGATTTCTCTATGGGCGGATGAGATCTTCAGTAACTCCATGATGGAGATCTGAGCATGATTTATTTTCAAATGGTCCAAGACATTGTAGCCATTAGGAATAGATTTTGGATTTGAGTTGGATTCCCTAGGTGGCTATGATGACCCAACAATGGTGACTTTTCCACCATGTATGGTGACTCCATAATTATCTTTAGCTCCCTTGATGCTAACAATAGTGACCAATTCATCTAGGGATGCACCAAATCCTCCGTACACGTGGTTCACTTTGCCATACTTTTCCTTCCCTTTGTTATTTCCCTAGTTATGATCCAACATCAGATTTGTGTAGATCTTTAGATATTCATTTCATGCTGGTTGTTCTATGTTAATGATCTTGTCATCGATGAGGTCTTGGATTATATTTTCAGCTTCATGCAATTGGTTGTTGTGGGCCCCTCTATTTTTAATTGTACCAAGGTGGTTTTACCATGGGCTCTTGATAATTCTCAAAAGTGGGGATTTTAATGAGATTCTCATCTACCAACTTCTTCATGATGGATTTGACTAATTCCCCAAGAGCAGTAAACTTTCTCTTTAGGGGATATTTATTTCTTGGAGGTGGTCCCCCTTGATTATTTAGATTGTTGGTTTGATTATTGGGTGGTTGTTGTGCTACTAGATTGGTTTGTGTGTTGTTACAATTTTTGTTTTGTGGTTGTTGATATGTTTTGGTGTTCTGCTTTGGAGCACTAATCATGACCTTGGTGTTGACCACACCATCATTAGTGAAGTTCCTATTTTTCACCCACGTGCTAATTTTTTCATTATAGCTGGTGGAAGGGTGGTTTTCTTGATGATTTAAATAGGTAGGCATCCCCCCTTGTGCAATAAGGGCTCATTCGATGTTAAGCACCTTGGGGATCAATTGGTCGTAAGTGGTGATGCACTGCATCTTTAGATGGAATGACAAATTTTTCTCAAGATTGGAAATGATGGTGCAAATTTGTTGATCCTCCAACATGGCCCACTTGCTCTTGTTGGCCTTGGTTTGCCAACATTGTAGGAAGGAAGCAAATGATTCCCCCTTACCTTGTTTGAGTGTAGATAGTTCCTCTAGACTAACATCCATACAAATGTTGGTTGTGTAATTCTTTCTGAATGCATCTACGATCACTTGCAACATTTTGATGTCGATAGGAAAGTGAGAGAACTACTCCATGAGAGTGCCAACCAAGCTTCTAGGAAATAGCTAAATTAAATATGTATCCTTATATGCAACTACCATGGAATGTACCTAGAATTCCTAGATATGATCCTCAAAGTTTCCCAGCCCACGATATTTGTCAAATTTAGGGATCAAATAATTTTGGGAATGGTATCATTCCTAGAATCCTATCAAAGGGATAGGGGCACAAACTACTTGGTGTCCTTATTGTTTTCCCTTACTTGAGATCAAGCACTTGTTGTGAGAGAAACTTGATTTGTGCTAGAACGTCATCTTGCAGATTAGTGGGTGGAGTGAATGTGTTCTAGAGTGGTTGAGGTGTTGGAGTTGTGGATGGAGTGTTGATGCGAATTTTTTGGAAGATCTGTTGTGTGATTAAGGCTTATTGATATGCCTGCTTTTTTTGTTGTGCCAACAACACTTGTTGTTGGTCTTGTAGATTTTGTGCCAAAAAAGCTTGTTGCTAGCCTTCCTATTGTTGTGCCAACAAAGCTTGTAATTGGGCTTGCTATTGATCCACTTGTTGTTGCACTTGATACTATTGCAGGGCTTGTTGATATTCTTGTTGTTGGATTGCTTGCAATTGTGCCCGGTATGGAGCTTTCACTTGCACTTGTTGAGCTTGATATTGGGCTTGAGCCTGTGCTTATGCTTGTTGGTCTGCTTGTGTAGCCTGGGCTTGAACAGCTTGAGTTGCTTGCATAGCTTGGGTGGCTTGGGCAACTTGTTGTTGTTGCTGTATTAAAGCTTGAACTTGGGCAACCTATTGTGCCTCTTGTGCTTGTTGTTCCGCTAATTTTACTTGCACTTGATGAGTAGCTAGCTATTCAACTTGTTGATTTTGAATTTGTTGAAGTGTCTTTTGATAGGTGGCTTGTTGAGCTTCTTGTAACATGGTGCTAAATGAGTTTGTCATGTTGGGTTTTGGTGGTGGTGATGGTGGATTAAAAACATCATTGATAGTTGTGATGGGAGGAACTGTTGTATTGATAATTGGGGTTTGTATGGTGGACGATGCGATTGACATGTTTGGTTCTTGGGAGACCATGTTTTGAGATACTTGAGGGATGGTAGATGATGTGTTGATTCTTGGGTTTGCTTGGATGGTTGCCACCTATTTTTGCAATATCGATGGAAATATGGAAGGATTTGGTATGATGTTTTATTTATGGTTAGATGGTTGCTTAGGTTTTGTTGATTTATGGTTAGTAAAGGGGGAATGTCCAACCCAAGGAGTGGTGTGGATGTTAACAGAAATGGTGGAAACAGTAGTGTATTCCCTTGGAAAATTGATGATGAGGAGGGATAAAAGATTCCCCATATTTTGAATAATTCACCCTCTCATTTTGAGGTCATGGGGAGATAATTTTGCATGTTGAGGAAATACACTGGTGTTTCATGAAAAGAGGTTGGATTAGTGGGATCATGAAATGCGAGTGAAATATATGGATGTAAAGGATTCACCGGGATAGATTGATCTGGTATGGTGTTTGCATCCAAACCTTAATTTCTCACAAGCAGACATTTTTGAAGAGCATGAAGCAATGAGCTTCCCTTGTTAACAATTCGTTGAGTTGGAGCAATGGACGAGGTGATTTGCAGGATTCTTTGAGTGACATTTTGAAATGGAGGTGTGGATGAGATTGGGGGCATGATACCAAGAGGTCTTTCCACAATATCGCTTATGTCATAAGTAGAAGGGAGTTTGTCCCCTTCTTTTACCAACTCAAGCATGTATTGGGAGGGATTGATCCTTAACATGGCATTGACAATTCTATGAGTCTCAGGATTTTGAACCATTTCGATTATTTCATCTTGTGTCATCCCTGAGACATTATTGGTGCTATCCTCCACTTTTCCCCCTTCTTGAGGATTTTGAGGTATTGGAGGAGGATTAATTGGGAGGTCAATGGATATCATAGGGTTGAATTCTATTTCAGTTTGAATCAGATCGCTTGAAGTGGATATTTCTTTGTTTTGCTCCACATTTTTCTTGTATTGTGATTGAGTTTGAACCATAAAATAGGGATCAATTTTCAGGAATGTAAGAGATGAACCTCTAACACCTTAGATTGGTCTAAACTTTAGGCTCAAAGAAGAGAATCCAAGTTTGATTTAATGATGAAAGGATGGGGATGAGAGAAATGAAAGATGGATGATGCAGATGATTGAACTGTTAAGAATCTTGAAGGTGATACTAGACTTTGGGACTTTGATTGGATTTTGATTTGGTTTGATTTGATCAGAACCTTGGCTTGATTGGATTTTGATTTTAATAGTGAGCTCATAAACTATAAGAGGTTGGATGTTGTCCTAGAGTATACTTTTACCCAAGATGATAATTTGACTGTGTGTAAAGAAGGATTCATCAAGACACCCCTAGTCAAATAAGATGATTTTGGTTTTTCTTTTTGGATTATGAATTTATAAACCTTAAGATTTTGAATGTTATCAAAGGGTAGACTTGTTCACAAGGATTGTTAATTTATTTAAATATGTGAAGAATGATTCATCTACACACATCTAATCAAACAAGATGATTTGGATTTTCCAAAAGCCTAGCATGAATTATTTTTTCAAGATTTCCAAAAGTTTGGTGAGGTGATTTTTTGGTTGATGTTTGAGGGATGGATGAGAATTATTGAATTTGATCCTATATTAGACCTATATAGAACTCCTTTCTATAAGACCTCAGTGTTGAAGAAAAATCTTGGTACTTCCTATGTAACAAATGAAAACCTTTGAAAGAAACTTGGATTTTGTTGGCAATAAAATTCATACAATTTAGGATTGTTCCTTGAATATTTCTTCTAAACATTGTAAACCAACCTTTCTCTAACTTCATGAAGTCTTCAAAGACATTATTGATGAGCTTTTGGACTAGGACTTTTGAACTTTGGTTTCTAGATTTTGATCTTTCGGGAAATCATTTGGAAGAATACATGTGTGTGGATCAATTGTTTCTTAGATTTGCTTAATGTCTTCCTTTTATTACAAACAATTCTTGATTAGGTTTTCAAACTAGATGTCTAATGTCCTAGCTTCTTCTCATCCCACAAAGTCCATTATGTGGAGAATCAAGGAATTTAAGGAAAAAGTTTCCTAATGTTGACATTAGTGAGAACAAATTATGATAAAACCCAAGTACTTAGATGCCTATAAGGATGAAATCCCTAGGGAAAGCAAGAGAACTTGGATTCATCAAAGGTATTTTCTCCCCCCGAAGGGTTTGAAATTTTGAGGATTTGGTGAATTTTTGTTTTCAAGCATTTTGGATCCAAGCAAAGTGTTTTGATTTCAAAGAATGTGCACAACCTTATGGATAAAAGAGACAATATTTGTTGAGTTCCCACTTGGATGAATCCAACTATGCTTACTCTTAGTGGATGATTAGATGCTTGATCACATAGGCTCCCCATTACAGTGCACTCACTTCTCAGGTCAGCCATGCATCAGTACCCATGAAAATCCTATGGCATACTTCTCATCTCTATGAACAGCCATAAAAATGTGGGATGACTTTAGAACAATCATTAGTGCATCAACAAATAGATAAGGATTTTGGATTTTACACAATTTTGGCTCTTAATCAAGGAACCCATTCAGAAAGCCACACAAGAGGCAAGATCAACTCATACAAAGAGTATCACCTTCTTGTCCATAGGAGTTCCTGTAATGATGAGATTTCCTCAAGATTCAAATTTATATAACTGTTGGGAGAAGCTTGGCATTTAGCTCATTACCGGTTTGAGTCATTCCCTTGGGGTGAGTACATTTTCCCACCAAGGAAGGCTCTCTAAGGGTGAACAAAAGTGAAGAATTGTATTTGTAGTTTGACCACCTAATGCATTTTGGTGGGAGCACACATAATGACTTTTCTTCACACTCGCAAGGTTTGTTCAATTTTAAGAATCCAAATTGAAGTGTGGAGGTAATTAATTATACAACCTAATATCACAAAAATAATTTTGGCTCTCAAGATCATCATGAAGCATGAGAGAAGTCCATAGTCTTTTAAATGATATAAATTTGGATAAGGGATTACAAAACATAAACTACACTTGTTCATTTTAGATTCCCAAAAGCAGTAATGCATTCGTTTTATAGCACCAAGATGAAGTGTGATATTTATTGTTCAATTTTAGACCAAATAGAAATCTAGTATGTTTCTAAGGTTCAATTTTAACCAATTTGAAAATGGAAAATAAATGGTTAATTTTAAACCTGAAAATAAGTGAGATGGCTTAAAAAGGAAAATGAAAGCAGAAAATGGAAGCCCTAGGTTATTACATTGAGTACTTAAAAATGATTTTGTCAAGTCTAAGTTCAATGCTTCAAATTTTCCAACTCCAATATGTTTGTGTTCTTTGTTTCCAATGCCAAATTCTAATGCCAACTTATAAACAATACAAAGTTATTAGAAATAGGATTTACAATAATTTTAATGATATCTTTACAAAAATATAAATAATACATTGATGATCTCCTAGATGCACAATATAACTTTATTGATGATCTCTTAAATATTTTTGAACCATTAAAAAGGCTAAAATACTAAAATATATTCACAACAGTGATTTAAATCCGTCTAAATGACTAAGCAAGCATAAAAAAAATGCAGACCTTGTCATAAAATGAAAATCTAAGTCTATGCAAACATGTCATAAAATCACAACATATTGTTTTTGATTCAAACCAAGCATTAATGACACTCAAAAACAACTTATGTGATCCTTCATCCAAAAGACCTATCCATTTTATGCTTATATTAATGAGCAGGTGAAAGATGGTCAATAAAGTCAACAACACAATGAATGCTGAAACAACAAGATTACTGAGACAGGGACACCAATAATATGATACTTTTCGCACTAAAGGACTTCTTGAAAATACTTTAGAAACTTTCAAGCTAATGCAACTGGTAGGCATAAACTCATTTTCTAGAGTCTTTTCCAAAATTTTACTACTGCAATGCCTATGTAACAAAGTTTTGTTGAAAAGGCATAAGAAACTTTAAGGTAAATGCAGTTGGTAGGTGCAAATATAGTCAATAAGTGCATTTTTTCATTTTTTAAATATTTCAAACTAATGCAATTTATAGGTACATAAGTCAGTGAATAAATGCTTTTAAAAAAGATTTTAAGCTAATGCATTTGACATGCATACATAAATTCTTTTAAAAAGCTTTTAAACTAATTCCTTTGATAGGCGTGCATAAGTCAGCAAATAGAGATATGTTATGTTTGCAGGGCCTATGCACAAACAAAAGATAAGGGCAAGAAATTTTTAAGTAAATGTAACTGGTAGGTGTAAACTGAATTCCATAGCCTTTACCCGCAACCCCTCCGACTATGCCAAAATGAAAGTACATAAATGAACTGTCTCAAAAAATGCTTCAAAGATGCGACCTTTGTGCATAGACCCGCTGAATTTTGAATTCAAAAATTACAAAGACATGCGTGTACATAAAACTTTTGCATGTTGCTTTCAAATGTATGGCATTCATCTTCATTTAATGAAGGCATGCAAAGACCAAAAAGATTCAAAGATATCAAATTCTAGACATTCAGCTTGATCAGGTGTAAATAAAAATGGATAAACTTATATTAAAAATGTTTCTTCACGGGGAAGGTGTCTTCGTGAAGCAAGGTTAATAAAAATGAATGCAGATTGAAATGATAGAATTTAAAGATCGATTGGTTGCCTCTAATTAATGTTTGATAGTGCAGTCTTGCAGATGTAAAAGGTGGACATGATTAGAACACTATTCAATTTATTTTGAAACTAATGACATGATGAGCATACACTTTGAATTATTAATGCAGTTTGAAAGCCTAAAAAAAAACAAAGACTATCACATGATTGTATAACCTTGGCCCGTGGCCTCTCTGCCTATGCAAAGATGAAAGCTTTTGGTATAGGGTATGGACATCCATCAGAAAAAATATGATCTCATATAGTGTGACAATTGTAGGATACGTCCAAAATGGATTTGTTGAAAAGTCGTATGAAAATTTCAAGAAAACAAATTCTAAGAAATTCAATAAATAGTTAGACCACACAAAGCATTTTGATCAAAATAAAAAGCATTAATCTTATCTATTAAAATCACAGAAGCTAAAACAACTAATAAATGAGTTTAAAAGATATTGTGAATTGAAGATTATTTTAAATCAGCATAATGCCATACAAATATGATAGAGTAGGGGCCCTCCTTCTAGCGCCATAATGTAGAGGCCTTTCTCTGTATTTTGCTCATGAAAAACATTAGCATGTCTATTCTATTTTAAACAAAGAAAACAAGATCCTCCCTATGAGATATTGAATCATGTTAAATATGCCAAACAAAATCTAAAAGACCAAAGAAGCAACTTTGAAAGCACATAGAAACAATATTCATACCTATCTCATAGTGGAAGTGGTGCACCTTTGATGTGAAAATATGCCCTTTCCCACCTCCTTGAAAAGCTTAGATGATGATGATGCAAAATGCAAGATGATGCTAGATGAAAATGAATTCAAAATGCCTATAGTTCAAATACTCAAATTGTGGATGAATTTTGGAATAGAAGTGCCCTATACTTATAGGTTTGAAGAATGGAAGATTGAAGGATTTTCATGAATGTGGGACAAAAGTCAAACCAATGAGAGAAGGTCACTTGTCCACATGTGATTAGAGGAGGAATGAGCATATTTTGGAGAATGTGCAAATAAATGCAGTTAGGTGGATTTGAAATTTGAAAGATGGATTTAAATGCATATAGTTGAGACATTTTGGGGTGAAATTTGTTTGGGAAAGAAAGTAAAAAAAATGGAGTTAATGAGGGAATATTCCTTGGGAATATGCCTTGTGAGGGAAAATAAGGGTAATTAGATAATTAATTACAATGAATTTCATGTGCAAGTGGGTGGGTTAGTCAAGGGTTTAGGTTTGACCCAGGTTGAGTCAAAACCTAGAGGATGAGTAATTATGATTAGAGGTTAATTAGGGTATGTGCAGGATCATGATGGGCAAAAAAGTGGTGATATGTAAGTGATATGATGGCCCATGTGGTCGACGACATTTTTTTTACCCAAAATTGATGAAATGAAAAGGGTTTTTAAAGGAGATTCTCAGCTTTCCACCAATATAAATTATGTTTTACTTTGAATTTAATAAATTATTATTATTCATTTTATATTTGAATTACAACTAAAGTCCTGATTGATAGGCTAATTGAAAAACATTTATATCTTTCAAAGAGTATCAAATTTTTTGAATCCAAAACATGTGTCACATTCTATGCTTCACATACTATAGGATTAAAAAAAAAGAATTGAATTTCATGAATTTTTTACCAAGTTAAGGTGGTTAGACATACGAGTTTTTATATTTTTTAAAAGTTGCAATAAAAAAATCATAATTAATTATTTACTTGGAAAAAAATTACAAAAAAATATGCATCACATTGGGACATGAGTCCTGTACTTATATCTAAAATATTATACAAAAATATTATAATTTTATTGTGGTTAGGGTGGTCAGACAAGAACCTACATCTTATTTTTTCCCTGAAATTTAAGTACTACTGCATTGAAATTTCAAATTTTCACCAAATAGATTTTTATGTTTTTTAAATAAACCTAATAGTTTAGAAACTACATTAAATTTTCTATAGATTCTATTGTTACATATTTTTAAAATAATATAGATAACTTATTCAATTTTTTATGTCAAGTTGCTTAACTCTGATTTTCTGAATTTTTATTGCCACTTAAGGGCCTACTTTTTCCATGATGATCCTGCACATACCAATTAATTCATATTAATTAACTTGGAGTATTTTAGGGGTTTTTGAAATTTGATTTATTAAATCAGATGAGAGGACCTTTAGGATTTAATTAAATAATTTTATTTATTTAATCAAGTATGATGCATATTAGTGAATTAATCTAATAAATTGATTTATTTGATTAATAGAGAAAATTATGTTAATTGATCAGATTTAGATGTATGATGTTAGTTAGGATTATTTTCACGTATAAAACTAATAAATGACTCAATTAAGGATTACAATAACCATAACTCCCTCACATATATCTCAATACACACTATAATCTATGGGAATATGAGAGACATGTAAAACAAAAGTCCTTAGACTATAAATATAAGCTACACTATGCTTATTTTGTGTACTTCACTATTAGCCTTAAAAAGGATAAAATTAATTACCCTTTCCTATATAGAATAATAATATTACACAATAATAATTTTTATTATTATATAAATAGATTATTATGGAGTACTATTTTGAAGGGTTTGTGATCTTGACACATTTAAACTAAGGATTTACCCAAAAGCAATGCCATTAAATATTCATAGCTATTATTTTCATGTATGGAAAAAGATAATAATATGAAACATATTAGGACATATAGTTGCATATGTATACAAATTCTTAGGAAATATAGTTACATGTATGCAATTTTTTTATATGTCTAATCACATGCATGCAAATTTTATTCCACCATAATTTAAATAAATTTTACAAGAATGTTTAGCTGATAGGCTATTTGCGTGAACTTTGGTCGGAATTTTCATCCACCTCCCCAGTTTTTGAGCTTTTTGGCGACCGTGAAAAAGGTGGTGGGTCTTTCAGCGGCTGTGAAAAAGGTGGTGGATGGATTTGGAAGATTTCTTACCATGTGAATAGATAAGGCAACCGAAATTAAACATTGGTTAGCATCAACATTAATTGTTG
Source organism: Sequoiadendron giganteum (assembly GCA_007115665.2). Lineage (NCBI taxonomy): Eukaryota > Viridiplantae > Streptophyta > Pinopsida > Cupressales > Cupressaceae > Sequoiadendron > Sequoiadendron giganteum. Next base: position 326,375,721 of record CM021110.1, read on the forward strand.
TATTATTTCCATGTACTATAAATGGTTGAACACCTAGTGCTTCAAACCTCAAGAAACATAGTGAATGTCTACGAGATTGTTGATAAGGCATTGTTGTATCTCATTTTGTTCCTATACCTACTATCAAAGCCGTGAGCGATGAGTGTAAGCTTCTGTGAGGCTACAAGTTCTATGCAACATTGTTTGGCCTCTGTGAAGGTGGGAAAAGGTTATTTTGTGAGGGTGCCCATTTTTTGTAGGAAAGCTAGCAAGAAGAGGTGGATATCAAAAAAATGCTTTGCGATATTGTTCCATCTGTGGTTTGCAGTTTGTGGCAGGCTATATTGTTTGATTTTGGGTAAGGTAGTGTTTATTGTTTCAATTTTTTATAGGTTCCTATTGAGAAAACACTCGTTTATCATTCACATTTTGTGTCTATGGTTTTGCATGGGGTTGTTACTCTAAATTTTTAAATTTTTGCAATGGAATAAATCTGCTGACATTATGTAGGCTTTAAGAAACAAGACCTTTGTGAAGGTGGGAAAAGGGTATTTTGTGAGGGAGTCGATCTTTTACAAGCAAGCTAGCGAGAAGAGGTGGATATCTAGATAAACCTTTGTGATATTTTTCCATTTATGGCTCGCGATTTGTGGCAGGCTATATTGTTTGATTTCGGGTAAGGCAGTTTTTATTGTTTGAAATTTTGATAAATTATTGTTGAGAAAACACTCGTTTATCATTTGCATTTTGTGTCTATGGTTTTGCATGGGTTTGTTAGTGTGAGTTTTTGATTTTTTGCAACGGAATAAATTTTTTAACGTTATGTAGGTTTTTTCGGGGTTTGAGAAACAAGGAAGCATACCGAGACCTAGTAGGAAGAGGTTTGTTTGAATGAAGTGGGAATAGGTGCATATCGAAATAATTGTTTGTGATATTCTTTCATTTGTGGTCTACTTGAATGAAGCAGGAAGAGGTGCATATCGAAATAACCCTTTATGATATTGTTTTATTTGTCGTTCACAATTTGTGGCATGATATACTATTTGGTTCCTGAGGACATACTATTCATTGTTTCAAATTTTGATAGGTTGGTGTTGAGAAAAGGCTATACTTTTTTGTAAAAATGAACATTGTTTGGTTTAGGGTTCACATTTTTTGGCTATGGTTCTGCATGGGTTTCTAACTGTGAATTTTTGTGTTTTGTGGGTCTCTGCAACTGGGTCGGTGTTCAAACCAATATTGTTTGATTTATGGATTATGTTTTGTGGTCATGGTTGCAACGGAATAAAATAATTAACGTTATACAATAGGGCATTGTCAAATATTGGGAATTTTTTATTATTGTTCTCTGGCTTAGGCTATGTTGTTTCATTTTCGAAAAGGTCCTGTTGAAAAGGAAATATTATTTCAATTTTCAAGAAGGTTCTCTTGAGAAAAGAGTATATTTTGGAATGTGTTTGTTGTTGTTAATATTTTGTGGGTTTCTCTCTATGGATTTCGTTCTATGGTTATGGTTGGAGCATAATAAAATAGTTAATGTTATAACCAATATTGTTTGATTTATGGCTTTTTTTTTGTGGTCATGGTTGCAACAGAATAAAATAGTTAACCTTATATAGTTGTGCATTGTTGAATATTAGGCATTGTTGATTATTGTTCTCTGGGTTAGGCTATATTATTTCATTTTCAAAAAGGTGTTGTTGAAAAAGAAATATTATTTCAATTTAAAATAAGGCTCTCCTGAGAAAAGAGTATATTTTTGCATGGGTTTTTAACAGTTAAATTTTTGTGGGTTTCTCTCTATGTCTTTGGTTCTGTGGTTATGGTTGTAACGTAATAAAATATTTAATGCTATATAGTTTATCTTTGGTTCCATTGGGTATTCTTGATTATTGTTCTCTAGCTTAGGCTATATTGTTTCAATTCTCAATAAGGCATTGTTGAGAATAGAGTATATTGTTTGTTAAAAGAAGTATTGTTTTGTTTATTGTTGGTGTTTTGTGGCTATGGTTTTGTGGGTTTTTCTATCTAGGTCGCTATTCAAACCACTATTCTTTGATTTATGGCTTCTATTTTGCGCTTATGGTTGGAACGGAATAAAATAGTTAATGTTATATAGTTTATGTTTGATTGCATTAGGCATTTTTTATTATTTTTTTGTAGCTTAGCCTATATTGTTTCATTTTCGATAAGGTGGTATTGAAAAAGGATATATACTTTGAATTTTGGATAAGGTTCTATTGGGAGAAGAGTATATTTTTGCATGGCTTTGTTACTGTGAATTTTGGATAAGGTGCTATTGAAAAGGCTATATCGTTTCAATAGTTGGTAAGGTTATATTGAGAAAGGAGTATATTTTGCATGGCTTTGTTACTATTAACTTTTGTCACTTTCTCTTGATGGCTTCCATTTCTATGGATGTGTTTGGCCCAGACTAAATTTTTTAATGTTATGTAGTTTTTGTCAATTTTTGTTGTCTACCTTAGGCTATATTGTCTCATTTTCGATACGGTTTTTTTGAGAATGCTATATTGTTCCAATTTTTGATAAGGCTCTGTGGTTTTGTGGCTATGGTTTTTTTTTTATTTATTACTTCCGTTTGGTGGTTATGGTTGCAATTGAGTAAAATAGTTAATGTTAGAGACTTTATGCTTGATTCAATTAGGCATTGGTGATTGTTGTTGTCTAGCTTAGGCTACATTTTCCAGTTTTGATAAGGTGCTATTGAAAAGTATATTGTTTCAATTTTTGACAGGGTTCTATTGAGGAAAAAAAGTATTTTCTTGGTTGGGTTTGTTACTATGAATCTTTCTAGTTTTTGAAAGGGTGTTGTTGAAAAGGCTTTATTGTTTCAATTCTGGATAGGGTTCTATTGAGAAAAAAGTAATTTTTGGGGTGGAGACTAATATAGTTTGATATATGCACTGTGTTTTGTCCCTTTGTTTGCAACAAAATAAAATAGTCATCCTTGTACAATTTATATATGTATATATACATATGTATACATATATATAAATATGTATACATATATATGTATATATATGTTGGAAAGTTTTGAAGTTTGGACTTGGCTAGAAATTCAAGATACTATTCGATTAAAGAGATACAATGGGGTTTGGGAGATAAATTGATGTGACATAATGGGAATTCCCTTTTTTTAGAATAAATCAATCAATTGGAATTATATATCTACATATATATACATATATATGTATATATAATAAAAAAATATTCAGTTTTACAGACTATATAGAGTTTTTTCAACAACAGCTTATCAAAATTCCAAAAATTCAACACGACCTTATCACAAACCAAACAATATAGTCTGCCACAAACTGACATGGACTTATAATGTGTAACAAAAATAGATAGGCTCTGTAAAAGAAACAATATTCATTTCCATAGAAACATACAATTTTTTTTATTAAACAACACCTTATCAAAAAGGACCATATACACAGATACATGCTCACACATAAAAAGAAACCTTACAACAATTAATGTTGATCCCATATGTATATATACATATAAATACATATGTATGTATATATATATGTATGTATATATGTATACATATATATTTATATATGTATATATATGTATATATACATTGTTTTGTTTATGGTTCGCGTTTTGTGGCTATGGTTTTGCATGGGTTTCTATCTATGAATTTTTGTGTTTTTTGGGTCTCTACAACTGGGTCGATGTTCAAACCAATATTGTTTGATTTATGGCTTCTATTTTGTGGTCATGCTTGCAATGGAATAAAATAGTTAACGTTATATAGTAGGGAATTGTTGAATATTGGAAATTGTTGATTATTGTTCTCTAGCTTAGGCTATGTTGTTTCATTTTCGAAAAGGTCCTGTTGAAAAGGCAATATTATTTCAATTTTCAATAAGGTTCTCTTGAGAAAAGAGTATATTTTGGAATGGGTTTGCTGCTATTAATTTTTTGTGGGTTTCTCTCTATGGATTTCATTCTGTGGTTATGGTTGGAATGAAATAAAATAGTTAATGTTATAAACAATATTATTTGATTTATGGCTTATGGTTTGTGCTCATGGTTGCAACAAAATAAAATAGTTAACCTTATATACTTGTGCATTGTTGATTATTGTTCTCAGGGTTAGGCTATATTGTTTCATTTTTGAAAAGGTGTAATTGAAAAGGCAATATTATTTCAATTTACAATAAGGTTCTCTTGAGAAAAGAGTATATTTTGCATGGGTTTGTTCCTGTTAAATTTTTGTGGGTTTCTCTCTATGTCTTTGGTTTTGTGGTTATGGTTGCAATGTAATAAAATAGTTAATGTTATATAGTTTATCTTTACTTCCATTGGGTATTCTTGATTATTGTTCTCTGGCTTAGGCTATATTGTTTCAATTCTCAATAAGGCGTTGTTGAGAAAAGAGTATATTGTTTGTTAAAAGCAGTATTGTTTTGTTTATGGTTATCATTTTGTGGCTATGGTTTTGTGGGTTTCTATATTTGAGTCGTTGTTCAAACCAATATTCTTTTATTTATGGCTTCTATTTTTTGGTTATGGTTGGAACGAAATAAAATAGTTAATGTTATACAAATTATGTTTGATTTCATTAGGCATTATTGATTATTATTCTATAGCTTAGCCTATATTGTTTCAATTTTTGATAATGTGTTGTTTAAAAAGGCTATATACTTTGAATTTTCAATAAGGTTCTATTGGGAGGAGTATATTTTTGCATGGGTTTGTTACTATGAATTTTGGATAAGGTGTTGTTGAAAAGGCTATATTGTTTCAATAATTGGTAAGGTTCTATTGAGAAAGGAGTATATTTTTGCATGTATTTGTTACTGTGTCACTAAAGAGTGTATACCTTGGAACTTTTCACTCATTTTGGTCTTTTTTGTGGATTTTGGTCCTGATTACCTTAATTCAGCCTTGTAAGCTTGCAATTCAACATTAACCTAACAGTGTTTTACTAAGGTGTTGTGAAGTGTTGTAATACATTTCCTCACTTTTGTAAGACCCTTTAAACATAATTCACCTAAATAATACATTCTTACACCTCCCTAAGCCTTAAGACAAAGTGTTGTAAAGTTTTGTGTTGTATTTTTACACTTATCTAGGCTTATCACCCCTAAATCAACCCTTTTCATATGCTAATTTGTCCTTTTAATGAATATTTAGTCCCGACCTAAGTGTGTTATAGGAGGAAAATATAGTTAATGTTGACGGAAAATTTTGCAAGGGGCAACAGTCTTATTGGAAACTTAGCTACTGGGGGATATTGTGCGCTTAGCTAAGTGACCTCCGGATTTTATCAAAGCTGACTCTTCATTTTTTAACGGGGGAGGTAAAAGGTTAGAAAGATAACAGGTAATATTGAAAACTAGACTAAGGCAATGCGCCAAGTCATGAACGAAATTACTTGAGCATAGTGATGAAAGAAAAGGCCTGAACAAGAAACTGTTGTCTATCAAATAGATTATCTCAGAAGCACTTCAAACATAAGAACATCATTTTATTGCATACCATAATCTAATACAAATCGGCCAACACAGAAGAGTAAAACATAGTCTGTATTTTATTAAGTTGTCTGAGATTACAAAAGATGAAAAACATACATTCATACGCTATAGGAAAATAAAAGCACAGTCTTAATATTCTATCAAATGAATGAAAAATAGAGAGGCCGAATTGATTGGCATAGTCTGCAAACTTCAAGTCCAATAGAAAATATTACAAAAGGCCAATTCCCAATGCTCAGGAATTTTTTAATCTATCTAACAACAACCTAATAAAAGAGAAGAAAGGCTCCTTATATAAGCCAACCCACTACATAAAAACCACAAAGATAAAGATTCCTTCGTAAAACATCAACGTCCCAGATCTCGTCGAGTCAGCACCGAATAGGAAAATCACCCAACAACGCGCTAGCAAACCTGTCCTCAAAGAAAACAAGGCCATGCAACAACAGTAGCGAACACGCGGTAGAGAAGAAGAAAATGTGGCAACAAAAGAGAAAAAATGGCATAGGCGACAACTCCTAAATAACTAGCGTACAAAAATATGCCATGCATTGAACACATGGAGCCTGGAAAAAGAAAGAGGGATGCCCCAGTGAAAAAATCTGAGAGGAAGCCACATGGAAGATGTCGAGGAAAAGGAACTGCATAGTGGGCCCGACTCGGAAAACGACGAGAGTCAGAAATGCATCGAACACACGAAACTCAGCCGAGGCAAAGTGATACAGAGTGGAAGGAAGTTCCGTTAGGATGCCATGTGATAATCACTAAAAATTTGGGAGTGATAAAAGACAAGCGGAAGCTGTGAAGGAAAGATAACCGCAAAGGCCTAGTGGTTTGTGAATAAAAGTTCATAGTTTGGTGACTCACAGGGACATTTCATCTATGGAATGAAGAACCCCAGAAACCTTGGCTCAACATCCCCATTATCGCTCATAGCTAAGAGAGGGCAGCCTGCAAGCCAGCCTACACCTCATTTGACAGCACGGAGAGGGCGCACAAATTTTCATGTGCCAACTTGAGATCGATGATTTCCTTGAAAGGAAATCCGCCAGATACTTTCACCTCCAATTCAAGCTGGAAAAGGAGTTGCGCCAGCCGATGCACAATACCTTGAATATTTTCAATGGTCGAAGACTGATCAAAGGAATGGAAAATAGAAAGATCCTACTTCTTCTCCTTGATCCTCGCAATTATGTGCTCAAAACCTGCTATAACCTGATCTACGATGAAGGGCGATGGGAGGCCTCATTGTGTTAAGCAGGAAAATTTTGCCTACATGTCACTAGTAATTTGATTCAATCTGGCTTTGCACTCCACTACATGTTGGATGACCTCGTGCATGGAAATGAGTGTTTATGCCCATATCCACCATTGTTCGATCTTCAATATCTACACCACTAAAAGCTTCATCAGAAGCTATATACAACTTGCCCAATAATTGCTTGGCCTCTAGAACTTTATCGGAAGTCATCTCCTACACCTGCTGCAATGTTTCACTAACTGTCCCACATAGGCTAGTCGCTTGCACCATAAAATTCAGAGTGGGATACAAAGTAAGGCATAATGCATTGACCTTATCCCAGTACGACACATATAATTCTTTGGAAATCTCCAACGAGCTCATTTGTGGTGTAGGAGGTTGGACCCTCAAAAGGTCTAATTCTATAGCTCTATTGCCCAGTTCTACCCTCATGTTCGATAAGCTTCCCTCCAATATGGATAACTGACTTCTTAGAGTAGAAATTTATTTCTCTTGCTCTTCCAAGGCCAATTTGGCTTGCCTTCTCTTCTCAATTTCTGACTCTAGAGTGACATTCATCTCATTTACTTCATCATTCATACTCTGTTGGAGCTGCTTCATGCCATCATCTCTCTCCCTCAAATCAACACGGAGGGTTGCCTCAATCACCCGGCATTGCTCAATTTCATTTTAAAAGGCCAGAATGACATCCACGCCCAAAGCCTGAAGCTCGTTCACCTTGGCCTCCAAGGCATTCCTCTAATTGAGTAGGCGATTAATCTCGTTTTCTTGGGCCTTATGCTTGTTTTCCCAAATATCAACCTTACTTCTCAGCTCTGTCAATTGTTCCTCCTTTTTCTTTGTTTGGGGACTAAGCTTGAGGAAGTCGGTGGTCACCACCCTTTGAGTCTCTTCCATCAACTCAAATTTATCTTGTCGATGAGCCTGTTGTAAGTCCAGCCCAACGACGCTGACAGAATAGTCGCTTAGCAGCATTTCGCCAACCAACTTGATCACATTGGGGGTGATTTTTGCAAACATTAGTGAATTGTGACTCTCATGGAATACCATTTGCAAAAGAGGCTCTACGTGTCTGCCCGCATCCTTTTCTCTTCTTTTCTGAATTCGGCTTGCTCAGGCGTTCTTATTTGCATCCACTTGTGAAAAATATTCTTGGGATGAAATGCCTAGTCCACCAACAAAAAAAAACTCCTAAGGGACTTCTACTAGAAAGGAAAGAGTGCTCAGAGCATCGGTGGATTTTCTAGGCCTGGTAATAATAACCGGGGAGAAGGGTGGAATAAATTGGCCACCCATAGATGATGGAATCATAGCATGAGGAAAGGTTGGGAAAGCACCAACTGACATGCTGGGCCTCAGGGATGAAAATTGTTGGCTCAAAAGGTCAAGATGGGCCATCAATTGTGTTTCAGGGGCAAAATGAAAAGTAGGAGATGGAAAGGGAAACCCAGGAGGAAAAATATTTGACTGCCCTGGATATCCAGCGATGGGAATAGCTGGTGCAGATGAAAAAGCAAGGGCAGACCAGGAGGAGACCAAAGACATAGTAGAGAGAACAAGGAGTAAATAATACCTAAGGTTCTTGAAGAACTGCAGCCGATACCACTGCTTCTGTATGCTACGACTCCCTCCCTCCAATGGACTCTCTCATTCATGACCGCTTCTCATCCAGAGAATCCTCAAGATCTAAAATAACCCTCAGCCTACGAACGAAAATCCTTGGCCTCTTCCTACCTGATCTAGAGGAGTTGGAAGGCTCCAACATATACTTATTTAAAGAGTCCTCTTCTTGTGAATGTTGTCCATTGATATTCACTTTGTGCATTGGATCCTTTTTAGCAATGGGGGCATTCTGGGTTACCTCCTCTTTAGGTTTTGTGGTAGTATCTTTTTTCTCATAGAATTTCTCAGACCCCAAAGGGTTTGGGGAGTTCTCGGTGTTTGAATGCTCATACACCCAGATGTCGTCAAACCGATCGTTTGACTCCACCTCCTGGAAAATCCTATTTGTTGTCTTTATCTCCTATCTGTATGTACAAAAGTCCCTAATTCTTTCAAGCTTCCATTTGAGCTTATTTAACTAGCTACACAGAAACTGACTCATCTTATGCTTTGGGTTGCACTTCATCACAATGTGGTAAAAGTTTAGCCAGGATGGTCGACTTGCTTCAGTAGGAAAATACTCCATACCGACGTATAATTTCAAATTTCCCTCATCAACATTTCTCCAAAGGTCCCAGAGTGACTGAGGCTAGTGTGAAATTTTTATTGCAACCTCCGACAAATTATTCTCTGGGTTGTATTTCCATGTGTCACTAATGACCACCAACCCAAGATTACCCAACTTAGAGTATAATACCTCCAAGTTGTTAACCTTCGAGCTCTTTTTCTTTACCAGCGATACAAAACTGAACATGACCGACAACGTCAAATAGGAAGTCAAATGCCTTCCTCCCCAGTAATCATTCTCGATATTACACAGTTGCCTAAATGCCTCTAGGGCCAACACTCCGTTAGAAAAAAATGCAGGAGACGAAAGGGCTCCCAAACAAAACCTTGCATATGACGCATAGTGAAATCCGTACCAAAGAACCAATCGCAAGGTGGTAAGAAACCTCTCATCGATGATTTCTATCTCGGCGATAATCGCAAAGACATGTTGCTTCCAGATCCATCCAAAGCCCTGAAAGTTGGAGCTAGGAATGAATCCGAAAATGCATAATAATTGAAAGTTTTTGATAGGATGGGAGTGCATGTCGAAACTGGCTTTCTCGCACCACTTTCGTCAAATATGGCTAGGGCCATGAACTGCTTGAAATAATCAGCATTCTAATACAAAATCATGTATACCAGGAAAGAAGAATACCTGAACTTGGAACCTGGCTCAAATTCCCTTAGCTGTTGGCTCATCCCGTCAATTATAACCTTTGTGAAGTCCATTAGCGGAGGTGTGTTGTTCTTCTTCAACATAAAGCTGAGAATCATTTGGAATTTGAAGACCCCATTGTCTATATCTAGTCCACAAACCAATGCCAACATAGAGCAGACGAAAGTGGAACCTGATTTTAAATTGCCCAGAGTGATTGTGAATCTAGGAGGTGTTGAAACATATGTTGATTGAACAATCTCAGTGTGATAAAATTGTTGCGCCATTCAGAGCGTTCTCGAGTAGTCCTGCATTTAGAGAATGTCAAAATTATCCACATTATCAAGTGAGAGGAATGAAATACATAGAATATCCTGAAGGACATGGGAACTGATAACTACCCTCAAATTAGGGCCACTTATGAATCCGGTCTGAGGGTCGAAACTTATTATGCATGCCATGACAATTTGAGGACAATAATGCACCAAAGGAACCATATACTAGGAAAGCCTATAGTTCCAGAAACATTTGTGTAAAGGGTCTGAAATCTTCTTAATTTTCTTGCATGAAGCATCCCTTAGGATCTTAGGGTTTTGAGATAACTTAGGATCCAAAATATTATCCCAATCGTCCGATACTAGGGCTTGATTTCTAGGAGAAACTGTTCCAATTGTTTATGGTCTGCTTGACTAGTAAAGGGCTAGGATGGCTTTGCTGGAATACCTGGGGTGGCATAAGACTCTTGGTCATATATGTTTACATAGGGTGTCGTCAACCTTCACTCATCAATAATTTTCATGACCATGACCTGTGTTGAACTGCCTGTAACTTCAACCATTTCTTTGTATTCGCAAGAGGCTTCACAAACTCTACAAATTTTAGCTTCTGAAAATGCTTTCTCTTCTTTTCAAATGACTTGAAAAATTACAAACTTTGATGAATTTTCACAATAAATGCGTTCCACACAATTAACCTGCTTTTTGATTTTCGTGAAAAAATGGCTTAGCAAGTTTACGTGCCAACTTTTCACATTAGTTACTGCATGCACCACCAACCTTTTTCATGCATGCGAAGAGATTGCCAACTTGCCAAAATAATCTTCACATTTAGGAGACATGACTTCACATAAGGTGGCACCTGATTTTCTTGGACAATGCGTCGAGATAGCCTTTCCATATCTTTCGCAAGCTCTTTTTGCATTTACTGATTTCATTATCATACTTAGACGCATCACCCAATGGCCTCATCAAAATATTTGACTCGATTTAATCAGGATGGTGTCATATCATGCTGACAACTGGTTTATTCTTATTCAATTCAACAACTCAAATGGAGCAAGTTGCAACTATACCCGATTACTCACATCACTTCACATGCCGCAACACTAAATAACAAGGCTCTCTAGCACCATTTGTTTCTAACGTAATCATAGCTTGCCTCATTAGGCAAACCCCAACTATCTATAAATTGGACCCTTGGCAACCTTGCTAATCGCAATTACTTTCAAAATTCTCACTGATTGGGCCCTAGTTTATCTTAGCAATTTTATCATTTAGCTAGAGTAGAAAGAAACTATGGAGACACCAATTAGATTAGTTTGTAAAAAGACCCAGGTTGCATTTCTACGAAAGGTTAGGTGCAGGTGCCTGAAGTGCATAACAGGTGTGAAAAACATGTTATATGTGAAGGCGATCAAATGGGTCATATGCAAAGACTGCATCGAGTATGAGGACCAATATAGGGTAAATACCAAAATTTTCTCACTTTGTCACTTCGCTCCTAGACATCAGCATTTCCAAACACAAAATTTTAAAGTTGACCATGTGAGTCTTCCCTTGGTGCTATCTCGAAGGATTCGAGCATGTAGTGCGGGTCATTGAATTTGATCATGGGGTCCCTTTTGTCTGCACCCTGCGTTAGCTACTGCTGCATGGAGGACCCGTGCCAACTAGGCCCTTTCAGTTCGGCTTTGAGCTGGAGACCCATGAAGAACATCGGTCCAAGGTTCGTGCTAGCTGCTACTTTCTGATGTGGATGCATAATATTGAACCCTTCTGAAACATGCAGTGATACGAGGACTTCGAGAGGATGGTGATTCCCCACCTTATGCCACCTACTACTGTTGTTGCTGGTCCTTCCTCTACCTGAGAAATGTAGAAAGATGGTCCAATTTTTTTTTTGCTTCTTATTTTCCAAGCTCTACCCCCCGTAGCGGATATATATGTATATTTTGATACATGGCCACCAACCTTTGCCATATATAATTTAAATGCTCCAAAAATAATATAATACACAATTTTTTCATATCTGGGCTCAGTGTTCATTCTATTTCAATTTTTCAATACTGTTGTTGTTATTCAAAAATCACTGAGAAAACCCAAAACTTAAAGCAGGAAAAATATTTACATATTTACAAACTTATTTGCATAAGTTGAACTAATTGAACTTTTTAAGGTGTATTCCATTAACTGGAATACCCAAAGCATCACCTTCCATATTTTCTAACTCAAAAGACTTATACTATTTGCACTTGGTGATTTTGAAAGGCCCTTCTCAGAGACTGTTGAACTTGTCATGTTGGTCAGGCTTTGCTCTGTGTTTGTTGAACTTGAGCACCAAGTCTCTGCATTGTAGCTCCTGGTCAAATGTCTTTTTGTCAAAACACTTCTTCACCACCTACTAGTGGTTTTTCATGGCCTCGAGAGCATGCTCTATTTTCTCTTGTACCTTTAGTAACTCAAAAAATTGTACCTCCATAGCTCTGTTCTGCTCAATTTCAAGAGAATTGAGCAATTGGAGAGCAAGGATTTCCATAGCAATAGGAAAAAATGCCTCCTTCCTATACACCATCTCATAAGGGGATGTCTTTAATATCTACTTGGTCATGATACGGTCTGCCCATAACGTTGTTTGGAGGTTTTTATGCCACTCCCTCTAGTGTTCTGAGCCTATCCTTTTGATCAACCTGATGAGGTTTTTGTTTGTGGATTCCATGAGGCCATTCCCATGAGGGTAATAATTAGAAGAGGTTTTCAAGAAAACCTCATATTTTAATGCAAACTAGCTCATCTTAGAGCCAAGAAAATATTTAGCATTGTTGGAAATAATCGTTTTCAGCAGGCCAAATCTAGCTACCATTTCTTCCAAGAAGTTAACAATTTCTACTTCCGTTGCATTTTTAATTGGCACAGCCTCTGTCCATCTAGTGAAGTAATTAGTCACTGTCAAAATCCACCTATGTCCAATTGATGAAAAATGGTTAATCATACCAATAAAGTCAAGATCCCATTGAGAAAAAGTCTCCTCCACTACTATGGGTCTTAGTGGCATAGCAGCATTCTTTCTTTTTCCAACATAAAACTGACACTCACTACAAGAGTTTACTAATGAAAATGAGTCATTGAATAATGATGGCTTGAAATAACCAACACATATGATTTTAATTGCAGTAGTTCTTGCAGAAAAGTGCCCTCTGGCAGGGCCACTGTGATATTGATCTAATATCCTTTTGGCTTGTTCCTCATTCACACATCTTAATAGGACACCATTAAAATTTATTTTAAAAAGAACTCCTTCTAAGAGAACATAACTACTATTTTGCAATCGATAAAAACATCTCTTAAATGAAGGAAGATTGGCCGGATACCTTCCTGTTTGCATGAACTTTATCCTAGCCTCCAGCCAATCATCCTTAGAGCTTTCCTCATTCAGTAACATAGGTTCCGAGATTTGGACCTATGCTACTAGTTCATTATTTTTGACTAGGTACTTGCATAGTCCTTTTCCCTTAACAGTCTTGATAGGTCTAATCTCAATATCATACTTCAAGATCTTAGTGATATAGTTATCTCTTTTCTTGGTGATTTCCCCTTTGATAATGTATTCCCACACACTAGGATATGATACATAAACAATCAACTTATTTCATTATATGAGGTGTCGGAACTTCTTTAGCCTCTTTATAATAGCAAAGGCCTACTTTTCTATAAAATTATACTTTACCTCATACTCCTTTAGGGTGCGTGATTAAAAAGAAATAGGTGATTCCCTTTTATCCTTATCATCTTTTTTCATTAGCACTATGGAAATATTATTTCCACCACCAGAAACATACATAATAAAATCCTTAGACAGGCCCAGATCAATCAATACATAAGCAGAGAAAATAACCTCTTTTATTAGCTCAAAATATTTTATGTCTTCCATCATCCACTTGAAATTCTGGTCCTTTCAGCATCAGGGTAATCGGCTGAATGATCCCTTCAAAATCTGTAATGAATCGACTAATGAAATTGACCTTACCCAAAAAATATTGCACTCCTTTCTTGTTTACAGGTAGAGGAAGCTCCCTGATTGCATCAACTCTTTTCAGATAAATAGCAATGCCCTCCATGGAGACAACGTATTCAAATAGCTTCCCCTAAGGGTCTCCAAACACACATTTCTTCGAGTTTAGAGAAATCCCAAATTCCTAGCATTTCTGGAAGACAAGCTCAAGGTGATCAAAGTGATCATTAGCAGATTTGGAAAACACTGTCACATCATCCAGATAGATAAGTATAATCTTATGTATTAAATCCTTAAAGGAAATTTCCATAGATCTTTGAAAGGTGGCTCCATCATTTTCAAGTCTAAAGGGCATCTTAGCATATGCATATGTTTCCCACTTAGTGGTGAACTTTGTTTTGTGCTTGTCTTCCTCCTTTACCCAAATCTAATTGTACTCTGAAAAACCATCCAACATAGAAAACATTTCAAAACCAACAACAGTTTGTAGAATTACCTCTATAGGAGGTAGGGGGTAATGATCCTTTAGGGATGTCCTATTCAAGTCTCAGAAGTCCACACAAAATCGTATATTACCATTCTTCTTCCAGACTAGCACCAAGTTAGACACCCAAGTGCTATGCTTGATTGGGAACACTATTCGAGACGCAATCAATTTATTCAACTACTATGACATGAGTGACTCAATCTTTGGATTCACTGGCCTCTTTCTTTGATGAACTGGCTTCGCTCCTTCCAATAGCTCAATTGTATGTTGAATAATCCCGAGATCATATCCCTTAAGATTATCATATGACCAGGATACTATGCTCGGATATTCCTCGCAGAAGTGCTTTAGCCTGTCTATATTCTTTTGAGATAATCCTTTACCAACCTTAAGCTTTCTATCCTCTCGGACATGCAAATCAGTGTAGTCACCCTTGTCAGCTATAAGTTTTATTTTATCTTTCCTTGCATCATCAAAATCAAAAAGACTCTCTAGAGTAACTAGGCCTCTGGGAAGCTTATTGGATTTCAACTGGATTACTTGATCCCCATAGGTTTCGGTGATATTTTGTTGCAATTGATCAGAAAATTCCCTAGATAGCTAGATAAATGATGCAATATGAGAATCACTATCGAACACTTGCTAGTCTTGATCATTATTCGGTACAATAGGTCATACAATTACTCTCACTATATGTTTATTTTTTAACAACTCAGAAGCTGGCTCCAACTAAGCCCCAACAGTTGCCATTCGGTCAGCTTCATATTTCTTCTCCCTTGGTATAGCCTAAATTTTGAATGCATCAAATTCTTCAATAAGATCCTAGACCCTATGCCAGTATGATCACATACAGACATTCTTCGCTATAGATAGCCCTCGGATTTGGTTGACCACCAATTCTAAATCTCTGAACACTTTTATTTCCTTTGCGCCCATTTGTTCTACAAGGCTCAAACCATGGAAAAGGCCTTCATATTCTACTTCATTATTCGAGCATGCGAACTAGAAGCAATAAGACCTCAAGGTCTTTTCTTCGGACGAAGATGTCAAACATATTCCTGCTCCAGCTCCTACTCTGCATATTGCTCCATCAAAGTGCAAAGTCCATAACTCCGAGGATGTTTCACCTTTGGACACTTTAGTAACTCTGGGAATAATGTGTCCTTCCTCATGTGTGACATAGGTTCTGACCCAGTTCCATGATAATTTCCAAAAGGGTTTGTTTCTATAAACTCATTCAATAGAACTTCTCCACTCTCCATCTGGGAGCTACTTGCTTCCTCTTCCTCCAAAAATTCAACATTGAACCTCTCTTCCTGGGTGATTTAAGTATGTGCCACTTCAAATTTGATCAGGGCCTCATTGACAACATGTTCGGAATGCAAAGTTTCCAAAAATAGTTTCATCTTAGCTCCATGTTTGGTCCTCAAGATCAGGTGTGACCAGTCCAATGCTAGATAGCCTCCAACATTTGCAGTGAACTCTTAGGACAAACATATCCCAAACATAGGAGGAACATCAATGAGTACAGTGTCCTAGTTCACAATAATACTAGGGCAGGAAAACAACATCATAGGCAATCCCTTGATTACCTCGACGGTATCAACTTTATTTTCATTGAGTTGCATGAATCCCTTGTTAAGAGGCTCATATTTTATTCCTAGGACATCAACTACTTGCTTAGGCATGACGGTGGTGCTAGTAACATAGTCGATCATAAAATTATGTAATAACTTGTCACCAATGATAAGCATTAGAAAGAAAGGCTTAGGTTTATTATTACTCTCCTTTCTGGCTTGGAGATTTTCTTTCCGTTGATTCATTAGCACTTTATCTAGGTCTGGCTTGGATGTCTTTTCTTCACTAGGCTTCCTACGAATCTTCACATCTTCTTCTCCCAACAATGCTTTTTGTAATAGAACCTTTTGCTCCAGAATAGCCAGGATATCCTACAAATAAACATTGGCAGAGGATCTCTTTAGTTTTTCCACCACATTGAACTGCGTTCGTGAGTGATGAGTCATGGTTGCTTGTTCCTTCAGCTTCATAGCTAGTGCATTCGACTATTTGACGATAGCGGGGATGATCATAGGAGCTTTTGCTTTCAGAGGAGGCGGATTCAGAGAACTGGGAGCAGCTACCTTAGATTGCTATGGAACTGATGACGGACTTGTCGATGGACTAGGCATTGAAATAGGTGAACCCTCAGTCAACGGAGATGTGAATTCTCCAGTGAGTCTCCGCTTTGAATGCATGTTGTAGTCTAATTGCACTCAGGGCACTTGAGCTACATAAATGTCATTCAAAAATGTTGACACTTCTCCTTTCATCCATGAAAAGAGCTCTTTGTCTGGAACTATGTCTAACTCTTGCTCTATGGACATCCCTTGTATTTGAGCAACAAGGACTACATTATCCATTTGCTGAGAGGCATATGACTAGTTTCTAGGACCAGGTACATTGCCTTGGCTACATTGCTCTATAATCTTTTGTTGCAAATTACCTCACAGGCAATTTCGGGGCATGTGTGCATCATTACAAGGGAAGCACCATGAATTAGTATCTTTGGTAAGATTATTATGTCCTTCTACTAGCTCTTTACTTGAACTAGGATGGATGGTGTGCATCGATAGGGTCACTAGAACAACTTGGTTATTCCACTGAATTTGTGTATTTCCACGTGATCTATCTTGCCATTGATTTGACTGGTAAGGAGCTTTTTTGCCTTGATAATTTTGGTAAGCTGGCTTCTAGTATGCATACTACTGTCGCTTCATAATTGTCAATTCATTTGTCATAGTCTGCATCTGCTCCTTCATCTCATTCATTTCAGTCATCAAGGGGTTAGGCACTAGAGCAACACTCTACATCATTCTTGGGTATACATACATAGACTGAGGAGGAGTTGTAGGAGTGCTGGTTGAAGCTGCTTCAGCTTTTGCGGTGTTGAATTTTGGGAATAATGGCATAATGGGTCTTGGTGCCAATTTTCCAGCAGCAATAAGGCTATTCTCCATAGTGACAATAAGACCGTAAGCATCGGGTAGAGTATTTCTACCAAGACTCTATAGCATCATGGGAATATCAGCATTAATGGACTTCAAATAGAACATGAATGCCAAATCTGGAGGAGGTTGACTACCAATAGGAACTCTCTACCAAGTCGAATGAAACCGCGGGTTGAAATCAGGTAGAGCTTCATGAGGAGCTCGCATTATGCTGGCTAGCTAATGATATAGCGAAGACCTGTTGCCAACATTTGAAAAACACTTGTAGAATGGATCACCAAGGCCATCCCAAGTAGCAATTGAATTATCCAAAAGAGTGTAATACCAATTCAAAGCCTTGCCTCGGAAAGAGGCGGCGAGCAATCTTAGAGCTACATTTTCATTAGAAACACCATGCACGAGACACATGTCTACCACATCTTGCAAGTGCTTTGTTGGTGTCTTTGATTCATCCCCACAAAACTCAGGGATAACTTTTAAAGAAGAAGGCAGAATTGGAGCCCATACTACAGAAGGCACAAGTGCTACTAAAGGACTACCAGCATCCCAGGCTACATAATTTCTAGCAGCCATTTGTGCAAGAGATGGAGGAGAAGGGGGAGGTGAAGGACTACCTTGCCGACCTCTCTAATGGACATATACTAATGCTGGTATGAGTAGGCCAGGGAATCTTATAGTTTGTGACCTAGTTATGGGCCTATGGCTCATACACTCTTATATCAAGCATATGTGCTAGTTTGCATCCCACCGATAGTTCCAGAAAAAGAATTGTTAATGCAAAATTTTGTAGTGGGCAACAATCTTATGGGAAACTTAGCTACTAGGGGACATTTTGTGCTTAGCTAAGTGACCTCTGGATTTTATCGAAGCCGACTCTTCATTTTTTAACAAGAGAGGTAAAAGGTTAGAAAGATAAAAGGTAATATTGAAAACTAGACTAAGGCAATGCACCAAATCATGAACGAAATTTACTTGACCACAGTGCTAAAAGAAAAGGCCCGAACAATAAACTGGTCTCTATCAAATATATTATCTCAGAAGCACTTCAAACATAAGAACATCATTTTATCGCATAGCATAATCTAATACAACCTCCGCCAACACAGAAGAGTAAAAAATTGTCTGTATTTTATTAAGTTGTATGAGATTACAAAAGCTAAAGAAAAAACATTCATATCCTATAGGAAAATAAAAGTACAGTCTTAATATTCTATCAAATGCATGAAAAACAGAGAGGCCAAATTGATTGGCATGGTCTACAAAATTCAAGTCTAATAGAAAATATTATAAAAGGCCAACTCCGAGTGGTCGAGAAGTTTTTAATCTATTTAAGAACAACCTATTAAAAGAGAAGAAAGGTTTCTTATATAAGCCAACCCACCGCCTGAAAACCACAGAGAGAAAGATGCCTTGGAAAAAACATCAACATCCCAAATCTCCTCAAGCTGGCACTGAACAAGATCATCGCCCAACAGCGCACTAGCAAACTCTTCCTCAGAGAAAACAAGGCCATGCAATAGTAGCAGCAAACATGCGATAGTGAAGAAGAAAACATGATAGCAAAAGAGAAAAAATGGCATAGGCAGCAACTCCCAAATAATAGGTGTACATAAATATGCCACACGTCAAACACACGAAGCTTGGCAAAAGAAACAAGGATGCCAAAGAAAAAAACTTTGAGAGGAAGCCACGTGGAAGACGCCGAGAAAAAAGAACTACATAGTGGGCCCGACTCAGAAAACATCGAGAGTCAGACACGCATTGAACACACATAACTCATTAGAGGCAAAGTGATACAGAGCGGAAGGAAGCTTCGTTAGGAGGCCACATGGAAATCATTGAAAACCTGTGAATGATAAAAGACAAGGTGAAGCTGCAAAGGAAAGATAACTGCAAAGACCTAGCGGTTCGTGAATAAAAGTTCATAGTTAACTCTATTAAACATAAATCAATTCCCAACAATCATCAAAATTTTCCTAGGAGGAATAGGTCGCCACTTTGGGCAACCTAGTCCCTCTAAGCATAAATTTTAAATTTTATATAAGATTCAACGGTAATCTTGCCTCCTGAACCCTAGGGTTGGCCTATTAGGTTGTATTTTGGGAAAATTAGGGTTTCACATGTACAAATAAGGGTTTCTAGCTCCATTTTCCCTCTCTCTTGGTTCATTTTGACTCTCCAAGCTCATTTTTTACTCTCTTGCCTTCACTTTCACTGTCTTTCTCTCAATCATCAAGTACTCAAGCAACCAAGCAAGCATACAAGTACTAGGGTTTTCAAACCTTCTCCAGTGAAACTACTCATGCAAGTTGTAGACGATCAATCACTAGTAGAATTTGGCGAATAAATGACTACGTGACTAAAAAATTTTGTCACGTGACTAACACTAGTAGAATTTGACAAATAAATGACTAATTTGGTCATCGTAAAATCACAACTAAATGACTAATATTAGAAAAATAAAAATGACTAAATATCAAGATTAATATTGTACAATGATTAATACCTATTTCTAAAATATAATTATAATTGTTTAATTTGGGTAAAACAAGTTTATATACAAATAAATACTAATTAAAAAATAAATATGAAAGTAAATTATATAAATAGTAAATTTGAATAAATATATATGAATTGTTTTCATGTATATTTGTAATGATAATTTTTTTTGATTTCTTAAAATCTTATTATAAATTTTAATATTAGCATTTTAATGTCTATATATACAAATTGGATCTTCTAGTTCATTTATATTCTACCTAACTTAATACTTATTGAAAAATGAGCTATCCATAATTTGTAAATTTAAATTAATTTTTAAAAATATAAATTTATAATATTTAATAGTCTATGTCATACAAATATGTTGTATAATTTGAATAAGTATGTTTAATTATGAATGCCAATTTTTTTAAAATTATTTTTTACCCATATTACAATACATTTCTTACATAAAATCTATTTCAAGAATACACTTTCAAAAATAAAAATCATCTCCTTTAAAATATCTAATGTGAGTTGAATGACTAAAATGAATTAAATGTAGGTGCCATTTTTAATATAAAATTTGAGTATGTAAATTAACTAAAATAAGATAGCATAACCTAAAATTATACATGTGTTAATAGAAGTGAGTTAATTCTGGTTGTGTACCTTTAAATAGGGGACAAGTGAATTTTATCTAGTACTTTTACAAGTCTAGGTTTTGACACTAGCCTCACTTATACTAGCCTTGCTTCAAATTTGTTCACAAGTCTTGGTATTGGCTTTACAAACATTGAAAGCTTTCTTTGATCTAGCTAGGATTTTGCATTGGAGTCTTTGAAGTAAGTGGTTTTTGCACACTTGTAGGATTTGATATTATTCACTTTTGAAGCTCATCATTTTTGACTTCACTAGAAATTATCGAAGGAGCCTTTTTCTTATTCTTATTACTCTGCACACCATTTTTTATTACTGCATTGTCAATACTATGTTGCAAAGAACCAAATAACAGGCCTATCAAATCTAGATCATATCTTACTCATTTCCTTTCTTGGATCAAATAATTGTATTGACTTTACACTCGGTGTTTTTGTTTGTGTTCCCACCTTCAAAGGCAATTGTCTAGGTTCCTTTATTGCACCTTCAACATCCATCATAGAGTGCATTTGTTTTTTGAATATTGTGGGTTTCTTCAATGATCTATAATGTTTCAAAATTTTCTACTTTTGTTAGTCCTTATTTGTACCAAGAAAAGAAAATATCCTTTCGAACATTTAAAGAAACTTGTAGAAACAAAAATTGAAATATTCACAATACATTGATACTTTTTTCACACAAAAAATATCATTTGATAAAGACCCTAACATTTGATGAATGCAAAAAATAGACCCAAATTTTCTCTTAATGACATTCTACACCTCTTCAGCATACCCATTGCACAACAAGGTGCAATTGCTAGTTTTATTTTAAACATATTTAAATTATATTTTTTATTTTACATTATCTCAAATTAAGACAATAGAAATTAAACATATTTAAGTTATTTTTTTAATTTTACATTGTCTCAAATCAACACAATATAGAAAAAATACCTTTTCCCTAAAAATATAATTGATTTTCCCACAACGTTTCATGAAATTAAAACTGAAATTGATGTTTTTTCCCCTCTTTTCGATGGCTCGGAGTTGGCTCTCGCATCTTCTGCTATAGTCGCGGCATTGCACTGGGATGCAGGTTCTTCTGGCAAGAAAAATTACAATGGATGTGGTGGGAAGTGATTACTATATTGGCTATTTAATGATCAACATTTGTACAAAATATTATGCCCTAATTGCCATTTTATTCAAACTGTGGGACATCTGCAAAAAAATAGGTAATAGTCTATTAATAGTCTATTTTCATTGTTTATCTCAATAGATTCGAATTAGTGTTCTCAAAATAAGTTTCCACCTACTGATGAAAACTATAAATTCATTCCTAATTATTTCATTATATGTTGGTGTGACTGTGAATACACAACCAATTCAGTTATGAGAATGGTGAATTTAAATAAGAACCTTCAAATTGTTCACATTTGTTTTCAAGTCTATTTTTGATATCATAGTAGACAAGATGAAAAATATCTAAAATTTTACATTGAACGCAGGTGAATGTATAGGTGAATGTAAAGATAAAGATACTAAGAATTCAAAAGGTTATGGGTTTTGCATCTACCAGGTGAGCCTTTCTGCATGCTAATATTTTTGTAAATTCTAAACAAATTTTATTTGAAATGTCATTTTTAGTACTCTGATACAAGCATCATTATTTCTTGTCATATTCAAGATGCTAATTACTTCTATCAAAAATATTAGGATCCACCTGTGACACATTGTATGTGCTTCCCTAAATTGAGAGATAAAACTTTGATTGTTCATCGTGCTACAGCCGGGTATAGATATGCATGAGGATATTGTTGAGAAATTATGTCTCAACTTCCAGCTTGAAGTCCTCATTTTCATGCCTTGGTGATTTTGTGTTGTCTGCAAATTTCTGCCGAAGGCAGAACCGGAATGGAACTTGGCATTGTTTTGTTTTCCTAGTTCCGGATTTTCTGTTCCCTCTCCATCTCCGGCTCCACTTCCCTCTATCTGGACTCTTGTTTTGCTTCGCAGTTTCTGGTGGAGGCGGAACCGGGTTGGAACTTGGCATTGTTCCATTTGCCTAGGTTCTATGTTTTTATTCTTGTTCCGGCTCCGACTCCACTTCCTACCATTTTTTTCTTCTCGCTTCGTTTCGTAGGTCCTGGCGGAGGTGGAACTAGATTTGGAATTTGGCAATGTCCATTTGCCATGTTCCTATTTAAGTTTCTGTTTTGACTCCGAGTCCAACTCCTGCTTTTGCAATCTGGTTCTTCTGGATGTTTGGTTTATCCTCGGGGTGTTTTTCTCCTCTTTGTCCAGGTTCTGGATTGTTGTTTCTTGTAGTTGGCGAAGGTGGAACCGGAACCAAATTGTTTCCTAATCTTGGACTTTTTTGAAGTCCTATTTTTTGTTCCTAGTCCGACTCTGACTCCGACTCCAACTCCGGTCTTTTGTGTTCCCGCCTTGGTTTGACCTCGAGTTGACTTACCCTAGTCAGAGCTGTATCTGGTGAGTTCCTCTTTGCCGTGGGTGGATGCGGAACCGAAATGGTTCCTGAACCTGTAATTTTGGTGGAGTTCTATTTTGACTCCCGTTCTGACTCTGGCTCCGGCAATGTAAGAATGACTTCAAAGTCTTGGACGCACTCGGTGTCTATTTGACCATTTTGGTAGTTCTGTTAGCTATGATTTCCAATGAGTCTTGGATGTGTGGCACCTGTCTGAATAGTGATTGGATGGAAACCAAAATAGTTATTGTGGTAGTTGCTTTGTCAACAAAGGGTGGTGAACTCAATCATTTTGAGTAATGGCTTTGAATGCAAAGTCGGCTCATTGTAAGGAGATCTGTCAGATCCGACTAGATGCGTGATTTGAGGATGAAATTCATTGTTGTGTAGGACTCTTCTGAGTTGGTTACATACGGATGAAAGATATGGTATTTCTAATGAGGGAAGACAAGTTAAGTTGCAGAGTAATTTTTGAAGTTGCGGGTTGAAGAGGAAACGAAAGGAAAGAACATGTTTTCTTGAAGAGAGGTGATTCGATCTGTATGTTGTGAAAACATTGTAATAGTGAATCTGAATCACTCTGGGCATTTGTAAGCTATACAAAGAAGACTAGAAATTGTATGTATTTGTTTCAATACTATAATACAATAGTCTTGGCTTTGTGTGGTGGGTGTTTTACCTGAAAGGGTTTTCCCACGTAAAATTTCTATGTCAATCTATGAATTCTTTGTCTGAATGATATCTCTTAATGGTTGTATTCATCTCAAGTAGTTTTAGAAGCTATTAGAATTAGTATTTGCTTCTCTCCCCTGTTGTATTGGCATTAAGGGAATGTATTCCGCACTGTTGGGTCAGTAGATCCGCTTTGTTTTTCCCTTCAAAATGGTATCATAGCTTGGCCAGTTCGTGTTATCCTTGCTAGGGTGAATTAGTTTTTTGCACTAATACTGTTTCAGTGGGAGACTTGCATTGTTAAAATTGTTTATGTTGTGAGATGGTGAGTACATCTGGTAGGATAGATATGGAGAAGTTTAATGGCAGCAACTTTGAGTTATGGAAACTCAAGATAGAAGACTTGCTTGTGGATAGAGACCTCTGGATTGCAGTGTCTGGAACTAAGCCACAAACTACAACCCAAGAAGCTTGGGATCTTGCTGATAGAAAAGCAAGAAGATTGATAAGACTGAGTCTAGCTAATTTTTTGCTCCTGAATGTTCATGAGGAAACATCTGTAGCTTCCTTGTGGAAGAAACTTGGTGACATTTATCAAGGAAAGTCCCTGGTAAATAAGTTGTTCCTGAGGAAAGAGTTGTACTCCTTGAAGATGGATGAAGGTGCATCTATTGCAGACCATCTGAACTCATTTAATATGAGTGTTACTCAACTGGCATCTGTAGGTGTAAAAATAGAGGAGGAGAATCATTGCATGCTCCTGTTGTGTTCATTACCTGACAGTTGGGATCATCTTGTGATGGCTATTGGAAGCACAATCACTGCTTTCAAGATGGATGATGTGGTTGCTTCACTTCTGTTTGAAGAAATGCGAAGAAAATCTTCTGAGATGGCCAAAGATGCTCTTTCTGTACAAGGTAGAACAAAGGAGAAAGGCAAGAAGAAAGACAACAAGTCAAAATCCAAGTCTAAAGGGAGATAAAAGTCTCCTGGTAAAAAGTTCAAGGTAAAGTGCTGGAACTGTGGGCAACCTAGTCATATCAGGAAGGACTGTAAGGAGAAGAAGAAGAAGAATGCTTCTAATAATGAATCTTCTCAAAGTGATGCAGATGCCTTCATTGTAGCAGCCTTGACAACTCAGGCATCTGATGATGTCTGGTTGGTTGATTCAGGTGCCTCTTTTCACATGACATCCAATAGAGATTGGTTCTCAAAGTATGAGAAGTATGATGGTGGAAAGGTATACTTGGAAAGTGATTCAACGCTGGATATTGTTGGCAGAGGAAGGGTCATAATTCAGTTTCTTGATGGGAGAGTCAAAGGAATTGGTGGTGTTCTCCACATCCTAGGTTTGGCTCGAAATCTTCTTTCTGTTAGTAAGTTAAATGATTCTGGTGTAGAAGTTTCTTTTTCTAGTAAGAGATGTAAAATAGCTAGAGGTGCAATGGTGTTAGCTAAGGGTGTTCGTACTGGCACTCTGTACAAACTAGATGCATGACCTATTCTTTGTAATAGTACCTCTGTAGAGTCATGTAATTCTGCACCTATAGAGAAAGATGAAGACTCTTCTCTGTCTGCAAATGCTTTGGAGGTAAAACTCCCAGCAGAGAAGACTATGCTATGGCATCATAGACTTGGTCACATTGGTGAGAAAGGTTTAAAAACCTTAAAGAATAAAAACCTTGTAGAAGGGCTCGATGATTGTAACCTTGAGTTCGATTTCTGTGAACATTGTATCTATGGAAAGCAACACCATGTTTCTTTCTCCTCTAGTCCTCACAAATCTTTTGGTATACTAGATTATGTTCACTCTGATGTGTTTGGTCCAGTTAATGTTCCTTCATTATCGAAGTCTAAATATTATGTTTCCTTTATTGATGACTATTCGAGAAGGGCATTTGTATACTTTCTTAAAAGTAAATCAGAAGTGTTCAGTCGGTTTAAAGAGTTCAAATCTTTGGTAGAAAATCAGACTGGAAGGAAAATAAAGTGTTTAAGGATAGAAAATGGAGGTGAGTTTTGTTCTATAGATTTTGAAAGGTATTGCACTGATCATGGAATTAAAAGGCATAAGACAACCCCCTACACTCCACAGCAAAATGGAGTTGCTAAGAGGTTGAACAAGATGTTGATGGAAAAGGCAAGGAGTATGCTGAGTGGTGCTGGTCTGGAGCAGAAGTTCTGGGTTGAGGCTATTGCTACAGCATGTTATCTAATAAATAGATCTCCTTGTTCAGCTCTTGTTGACAAGACACCTTTGGAAGCATGGTCAGACAAGAAACCCTCACTTAGGCATGTCCGGGTCTTTGGCTGTGAGGCATATGTTCATGTGCCAAATGAAAAAAGATCTAAATTGGATAACAAGGCTATGAAATGTATTTTCATCGACTATGGAGTTGGTGTGAAAGGATACAAGCTTTGGAACCCTATTACTAAGAAGGTTTTGTATAACAAAAGCGTGATATTTCATGAGCTGAAACCTTTAGTAAGTGATCAACAATGTGAGACAAATCAGAGTGACAAGGAGAAGGATGCAATTGAGATTCCACAAACTCCAAAAAGGGAAGAGTTGCATAGTGTACCAGAGACTGAGGAGAGCTCAAGCAACTTTGGAAGTTTTGATGATGAAGAACCACCTCAGCCTATAAGGAGATCTACACAAGAAAGAAGGCAACCAGATAGGTATGGTTTCTCTATGTTAGATTCAAATTGTGCTTATGCCTTAATTACCAGCACTGATGATCCTAGGACTGTGAAAGAAGCAATCAGCATGGCTGATTCAAAGTCTTGGCTGAAAGTCATGAATGAGGAGATGGATTCCTTGAAAAAGAATGATACCTGGAAGTTGGTATCACTACCTAAAGGGTGAAAGCCTATTGGCTGTAAGTGGATATTTAAAAGGAAGACAGGCCTTGATGGCAGTATAGAGAAGTATAAGGCACGACTGGTTGCAAAGGGTTTTTCCCAAGTTGAGGGAATTGATTATGGAGAGATCTTTTCCCCTGTAGCAAAGCTGACATCCATTAGATTTTTGTTGTCATTGGCAGCTGTGTATGACTTTGAAATTGAGCAGATGGATGTGAAGACAACATTTCTCCATGGTGAGCTGGAAGAAGAAATTTACATGTCCCAGCCTAAGCATTTTGTTGAAAGAGGTAAACAAAATCTGGTTTGCAAGTTAATTAAATCTCTCTATGGTCTAAAGCAATCTCCTAGAATGTGGTACCAGAAATTTGACACATTTGTGTTGTCAATTGGGTTTGCTAGATCAAAATCTGATCATTGCATTTATTATAAATGTGAGAATGATCATGTGCTTGTTATTACTCTGAATGTGGATGACATGTTATTCATTGGTAATAGCAAGACTATGATTTCTGACCTTAAAACTCAGTTGTCTGCTAAGTTCGAAATGAAAGATCTTGGAGCAGCAAGGTACATTCTTGGGATGGAGATAACCAGGGATAGAACAAGGAAAAAGCTTTGGCTCAGTTAGAGTAAGTATGTGAGAACCATTCTAGAGAGGTTTAGCATGACTGATTGCAAGCAGCTAGTTGTTCCAATCATGCAAAGATTGAAACTATCTGTTGAAGACTGTCCAAAGTCAACTACTGAGATGGAGGACATGACCAGTCTGCCTTATACAAGTGCAGTAGGTAGTTTAATGTATGCTATGGTCTGGACAAGACCAGACATTGCTCAAGCAGTGGGAGTTCTAAGCTATTTCATGACAAATCCAGGGAGATCACATTGGGATACTGTAAAAAGAGTGTTTAGGTATTTGAAGGGTACTTTAGATTATGCTTTGTGTTACCATGGCAGTATGGTTGCATCACAAAGGGCTCTTTGTATTCAGGGATATGTTGACTTTGATTGGGCAAGGGACATTGACAACAGAAGGTCCACCAGTGGATACACTTTCATGCTTAATGGTGGAGCAATCAGTTGGATGAGCAAGCGACAAGTTGTAGTTGCTTTATCCACAACAGAGGTAGAGTACATGGCAGAAACTCATGCTTGCAAGGAGGCAGTGTGGCTATGGCATTTGTGTTCAGACATTGGATTTAATGCTGGGAAAATTTCAATCTGCTGTGATAGTCAAAGTGCCATTTGTTTGGCAAATAATTTGACCTTCCATGCTAGGACCAAGCACATAGATGTGCAATATCACTTCGTGAGAGATATGGTTGAAGATGGCAAGGTTAGTATAGATAAGGTTGACACCTTGAAGAATGTTGTAGATGCCTTGACAAAGCTGGTTAGCATAGACAAGTTTAGATGGTGCACAAAATCAATGGGGCTTGGGGCCTATGATAGATAGAATGACTTGGAAGTCTTGGACATGCTCGAAGTCTATTTGACCATTTTGGTAGTTTTGTCAGTTGCGATTGCCAATGAGTCTTGAACGTGTGGCACCTATCTGAATAGTGATTGGAAAGAAACCAAAATAGTTATTGTGGCAGTTGCTTTGTCAACAAAGGGTGGCGAACTCAACCATTTTGAGTAATGGATTTGAATGCAAAGTCAGCTCGTTGTAGGGAGATCTGTTAGATCTGACCAGATGCGTGATTTGAGGATAAACTTCATTGCTGTGTAGGACTCTTCTGAGTCAGTTACATATGGATGAAAGATATGCTATTTCTAATGAGGGAAGACAAGTTAAGTTGCAGAGTAATTTTTGAAGTCACGGGTTGAAGAGGAAACGAAAGGAAAGAACATGTGTTCTTGAAGAGAGGTGATTCAATCTGTATGTTGTGAAAATAATGTAGCAATGAATCCGAATCTCTCTGGGCATTTGTAAGCTATACAAAGAAGACTGGAAATTGTATGTATTTTTTTCAATACTGTAATACAATAGTCCTAGCTTTGTGTGGTGGGTTTTTTACCTGAAAGGGCTTTCCCACGTAAAATCTCTATGTCAATTATTGAATTCTTTGTCTAAATGATATCTCTTAATGGTTGTACTCATCTCAAGTAGTTTTAGAAGCTATTAGAATTAGTATTTGCTTCTCTCCCCTGTTGTATTGGTGTTAATGGAATGTATTCCGCACTGTTGGGTCAGTAGATCCACTTTGTTTTTCCCTTCAGATATAATATAGTTGAATCTATATTATTTTATTTTAACACATACTTCTGACAATCTAACTGAGGCCATCTTATTTCTTTCTCATAGTAGTGGTCAACCAAAACCAGACCAAGAGAATGTCTACCTCAAGCTCAACAACATATAGCTTTACAGGTAAGACATGGGAATCATCTTTATAGTGAGAAAATATATTTGGATTCCTTTTATATTATGATTCTATGTTTCTTATTCATGTATGGTAAGCAAATCATTCTTTTTGTATATCTGTAGAAGCTTGTACTTCAAGTTGGGGCTTTTGGACCTCCAAAAATACCTACAAAATTTGTATGCATGACATAGGTATGACTTGGATTTCCTTTAGCTATGGTATGTGAAATGGCCACATTGGTATTCTATTGTTGTGTACCATATTTTAACTTTGTAAATGACACTGCATGTTTCATTTGTGTAACATGGGACACAAGACAAGCATAGGACAAGCACCCTACCATGTCCAACACATTTCTTAGTTTTCTTTGGGAAAGAAAGATTACTTGAAAATGGTAGTAAGAACATCCTTTAGTTGTTTCCATCAGTAGAGACCTAAGTCACAGGCTTCACTAAAATTTAATCCACGAAGTTTGAAATTCAGAGAACTTAAAAAAAACCCTAACAATTTGTTTCAGTCTGCCAACAAATTCTTTCAGATGAACAGCTAAGGGTTTTTAATTAATCATTTTTCCTTTTTTTTGGATTTTTTCCTTGAAAATAATACTTGCGACATATATTTATTCTATTGTTATTTTATGGGTATGCAAGTCTTTTCTAGGATTGTGGACAATTGGTTTTTGAATGATCTTGTAAAAGATATGTCCAAGTTCGAGTCTCCTATGCACAACCTAAAAGAGTTTTCTTGAAATGATGGATGTGTAAACTTAATCCCTACTAGGAAAGGAATTAGTCTACCTATTTACAAAAGAAAAATAAAGATATTTTTCACTATTTTTATAAAAAAAATTATCTTAAATTTGATTTGACTGTATATTTTACATGCAAAGAATACATTTTGTAAATCTTTTTCTCATTGATACAAGTACTTAATAACTCATCCAGGTATTGATCAACCATTACATCTATAGGTACAATCCAAATCTACTCTTCTAAGGTTTGATTTTTGAAAATTTGCATTCTTCAAGACATTAAAAAAATCCTCACTAGGCTCAATTTCCATCTTCCCAACAATCCACTTGAAAATGCACTTAGCATACATAAGACCTCACTATGTCAATAATCTTTTTTCCCAGAATTCCAGCACTTTCTCATTTTGATGCAGAGCATCATAACCAAACACTCATTCTTCTAGGGATTCCAATCCAAAATAGAATTAGGGGAAGATCAAATTGAACAAGCATCTAAATTGCTTTATCTTTTCAACCAAAATTCTTACATTTCACTTACAAATCACAAGGCATCAATAAGCCAAATCAACCAGACCATTATCAGATTTCAAATACCATTTATCCATCATTACTTTGACTAATTTAGAACAAAACCTGATCAACAAACTTTGATTTCACAATTCATTGAATTCACCGAACTTCGCACCAAGACACCACAAGAGACACAAAATAAAAAGTCACCTTTGATGGAACTAAGAACAACAACCCATACCAACCTTATGAACACCTTAGAACATCATATTTTATTAGGAACAAACAACTCATACTACCCTTAACTCTATTTTGTCAGAATTTCCAATTTCATGCATTCAAATTACCATTTGCACATAGAAACCACTTTGCCAAATCAACAGTTTCAAATAGTTAGTCTCCCAAAATTATTCCAAGAATCTAGGAACCTTTACCAATTACATTTAGATAGGTTCAAACCAACTTCAATCACTCTTAACCGTGGTAACACAAATTCACCCTTCCTAGCAGTCAACTCACTATTTTGGCTAGTAGGTTTTACTAGTCACTAAATTAGGTATGCCCTCAGATCCTTATTGAATCCCCACACACTCCTTACCTTTTCAAGAACCCATTATTCCATATATTGACATACTTCAAAATCACATAGACTTTTTTTGGAAAGTATAAGAGAAACAATAACCTATCTGCAGCCAAAGTGCACCAAATAAGACAGTTTTCCAAAGCAACTACCTTTGTATCAACTTGAAAAAACCTAACAACACTTGGAATCATTGAGTTAGGTCACATTCCTACAAATTCCATCATTTTCAGGGACTGATAAACCCAACCAAACACTAAACCATGAAACCCCCAATTTTAGGCTTGACAATGCTTAAGTGCATGAGGGTTTATAGAGGAAGTATACTCCAAACCTTCTAGGGTTCTACCACTACTTCAAAAAAATTTATATAAGTCTTTACAAGCCTTATAAACCATATCCATACCTTCTTAAGTCCTCATTCCATCAATCATTAACATGGAGCCATCATTTTACATGAAGAAAAATCAAAAATTACTGAGAAAACAGTCACCCAGCCTCAAATCAGACATTCCCCTGTACTTCCAAAACACAAATCACTTAAAAAATTCTAAATATAACCTATTATGACCTACTCCACCATTCTACATTATCTAATTTGGTGGAGTAGCCATTTATAGCCCTCTAGACTCTCTAACCTAGTTTGTAAGAAATACCAACAGTCATAAGATAAAAGCCTGCAAATGACTCTTAGATTCCAATTGATCCTTCAAAACCACATTGTATGAAGAGTTACAATCCTTAGAAATCCATATCAAACAAGAAAAAAAGTTACTAGGTGCTGCACATAATCAGAAGATTGGAAAAATCACACAAAAAGCATTGATCATTGAAAACAGGCTACTCTATTATTAGATGCTCTTCAAAATTACAATGGATGGCCATTTTATCAACTTAAAAATGATTTTAAATATGGTTACCTTTTGACAATATTTTGAAAATATAATTAAGTGACCACCTAATGTAGAGTAAACTGCCAAACCACACAAACACATGGTACAACTGACCCAAAACCAAATCATGAGAAGTTTTATCTCAACATATCCCATTCATCTTCATATTGACTGAATCAAATCAAAAATCACCTTTAGGACGCTTTTAATTAAATCATTATTTTCAACATTCACAACTTATGCTCATTCTTCAATTTATTCAATGAAACCAAGCCCACCAAAAAACTCACTCTCCAAGGAAAAATAATAACTAAACATTATCCCTTATTAGACCATCAAACCACTGCATTTATCTTGATTGATGACAAAATTTCAATTACAGATTTACAAACTCACAACTCACCAAATTCACCACTCTTGAAAACTTACCTCATAAGGAAAAAGACCACCATTTTCTCAACTCACCTTAACCTATTACTAGACCTTTAAAATACCAATTTTCATCATGTTTCTGCTTGAGATAAACCAATAACTCATTTACATAATACTATCTTATCAGGTTCACAATTTCTTATAGTCAAGCCACCTTTTCACACTTAGAAAACACTATACTACACACAACCAAACATCAAGTTATCCTCCCAAATACTTTCCAAACATTGAGACATCCTTAAAATCATTATTTTGTATGTCTGAAGACAACTTAAATTGTTGAGGTCACTGTTCTATCAAATTCACTGCTTTAAGAAAACAAACTAACATTTTCCTTGTAGCACTGCCTTATGACAAAACCAGGTATACCAATTATCCTTGATTGTAACTCCATGAACTATCTACATATTTAAGAACCCATTCCATTCACATTTGACATACTAAAATATAAAACCCTGTTATTTTGGAAGAAACATTAGAACAATTGGCTGTCCATGCCTAATGGCCTCAATTTAGGGCAGATTTTCAAAGAAACACCCACCTACTCAACTCCAAATTGCTAGGCAACCATAAACAGTCTTTAGTAATGTTACAAAACTCCCAATTATTCATTTTCAGGGATTAAAAGACCCATTATGATAGCATATTAACAAAACCTTGTTTGTAGGTAGAAGATTGATGCAAAGTGGGAGGGACAAAAAACACCCAAATATGATGGCAAAGACCCTCTAGCACTTAGGTTTCAATGAACACCCAACACTATGGTGATTTAGACCCCTTTTTGTCAAAAGGCTAGTAGCCTTACCCGGTAGGACAGTCAATATAAAACCCACATGGAGGACTTTCTAGACACCAAAACTATAGATTCAGACATTCAAAATGAACCCCTACAAAGTTCCAAAACCTTTCCTCTTGACTGTCAAAGCATCACTCACAATGGCCCTTTCTACCACTACTCCAAGAGGCCTAATTTATAGACCTACACCTGGGTCTTGATTACCTAGGCTCTCCCCTTCACCCCAAAGCCAAAAAATGAACTCCTACAGGTTTCCCACACCTATTACCATCATTCCTAAGTTCCCTTCAAACAGATTCTTCAAAATCAAGCAAAAACTCACTTTTTTGCTTGTAAAATGGGCTTGCCACATAGAGATGTCAAGCCAAAACATTGAACCATTTTCCTCCAAAGTGCCTGCCATTCTCCAAGACCTCTAGGACATAATATTACACCATTATACATTCTATCCTACCAATATTTGTCAATGTTACAGCGTGGGAATGGAAGATGCATCCATATTTTTCTCAAAACCTTGATTTTAAGGGTTTTCAGACCACTCAGGAGTAAAATTAAGATATATCCCTTATTACTCAATTAAATCTCACCACTCCAACTCCAAAAGAAATCTTATTAAATTAAATTTCCAACCATTACACTCTTCAAGCATTAAAAAAAATGTATAGACCGTACCAAGTACGGGATCAACAAATTCTATAGGAAAAACATGGGGTTTCAGACCACCCAGTAGTAAAATGGGGATATCTCACTCAATTATTAATGAAAAAACACCATTCCAATGCCAAAAGAAATTTTATGCAATTATCTATCCAACCATTATAGTCTTGGAGAGTGGAAAAACATGTACAGGCCGTATAATGTATGGGATCAGCAATTTCTTTATGAAAAACTCAAAAAAACAGCAACTTCTTATTTGAAACTCCTTCCAAACTTGTTCAACAGACTTGCCTTGACCAAGAGAGGAATATTTGAATCATAATAACTCCCTCCAATTCCTATAACCACATAACCACCTTTCTTTAAAATTATTTTAACCCTTTACAATGCTAATTATGCACCCTTTACTAATGACAACTTTTTATTTGCAACTTAGACTCCCAAAGACTCAAACTACATTAAATGGTTCATATGAACCTTATTACATCATGAATGGTCTCATGGACCTCATTTAACACAAAATCACTCTTTCTACCACTAACTCCTAGACCAACCCTCATATAGTGCATTTTGCAATTACATGATTCAGGTGCTCTTGCACCAAAGATCACCAAAAATAGAAACTCATACTTACAAACCTCCAATACTCCAGAAAATCATTGAAAAATGCTTCATTGTGTCTTCCCAAGAATTTGAAACTATCTCCAGGATTATGCACATGATATTTATTATTTTCCTTGTTTGAAACCACCAATTTTGAATGGAAAAACTCAATTTTTATCTTGAATCAACATCATATTCTTGTGTTCTGGTCTTCTACTGTCCTGCCACCATAAGAAAATAGTAAACACATAAAAAGGCTCCTATTTAAACCCATCCCATTGACCTATTATACATACATCGATGGGATGGAGGTCATATTCTTTGAATGACTCTCAAACCCTATTTTGAGGGTTTTCTAGTTCCTTGTTCTCAACACTCCTAAAACTGAATTAGCCTCCTTAGAAAACTTCCAGAAGATGAATGATTCACTGTTCCATTAAAACTAATAGGTTGATGCTCTCTAGATCACAATACAGTTCGTACAGGGGCTAAATAAAAGAGAAAACTTTCTTTATTTCACAATTTTTTTTCACAAGAATACAATCCTCTCCTTTCCCCATGCCATACAATGTCTTTTATAACTTTTCCCAACTAAGTAACTGACTTTCCATCGGTGCAAACCTCCTAAACTACCCCATAACTCCTCATATTCCTGATTTGTGCTCTTTTTGCTACATAATTACATCATGATTACTTTTGACAACATTGTATTATTTGTATTTTTACATTTTAACCTCTTAGTGACTTCTTTTATGACTTGATTACATTCAAATTAGGCTTTGCATGGCCTTGACACACTAATTTAGACTTGAACATATAAATTTAACTTATTAGCCTTTTGAAGGTATTCCATGACCCAGGTGCTCTTGCACCACCACCTAATGACTTAGTACATGACTTTAATACATTAAAATTAGCCTTTACAAAGCATTGCCACCTTATTTTTGCCTTGAACACATAAATTTGACCAACTAGCCTTTCGAAGGCATTACATGATCTGGGTGCTCCTGCACCACATTTGTATGAATGCACACATAGAAGTGACCTTGTAATCAATTGTAGTAGTGAATTCAAAACCACATGGAAAAAGAGCAGATTTCATAAGGTAGTTAGAGTAGTCTCATTCATTGAAAGTAGTTTGAATTTGATAAGTCATGTTGTAAATGTATTTAAAATTCCTTGTATATAGTTGAGAAGGAGTGGGTGATTGTACATCAATTTTTGAATGAATAAGAGCATTAGGTTCTGCATATTCTCACATAAAATCACAGTGTTCAGGCTGCGTATGGCCCTATACGGGAAGGGAGACATGTGAGGATGTTTTTAAGTGATGGTATAGCCAATAACCTTCCATCTCCTTTTTGTTTCATACATTTTGGTATTGTTTGGAGTTAGATATTGTGAATTCTTTGAAAATTGCCAATACCCTGACCTAGGGTAAACAGTGAGGACTAAATTTGAATTTCTTCCACTCTAACTGTGGAAACCTCCTACAAATTGGTGGAAAGATGGTTACTACTATATTATAACATATTTTATAATTTGCATGGTGTAAGGGTAAGGGTGAAGAGAGTAAGATTTAAATTTTTGACTGTAAATTTGTGTCTCAGTCTAGGGACATGGCAGTCAAGAGAATTTTGTTTATGGTTTTATAAAAAAACATTTGAGAACACAATTTTAATGATCTCATAATCATGTGAGGGTCAAATATAACATGTTCTAAGAATTGGGCAAGTTTTTTTGAGTGGGGAGATAAGAAAACCAATAATCCCTTGTGTCCATCATGCCAATTAGGCCTAGAACTTGAACGAGACAGTCATGTTGGAGTCTATTTTTTCAAAGGAACATATATTAGTTCTTAGGTATGATTTAGAACACTTTAAAGGGTATCCAAAAAGCCAATCACAGTCAGAAGTTGTGGCTAGCATCAAGAGTTGTGTATGAAAGTTCCCTTATGAAGACCTCCAAGGACCTGGCAAGCATATGATAGAAACCACCTTTAACTTGGTTGCAAGCTTGATGAGTGATCAAATCATGTTAGATGCCTTAATAAAGCCATGTGAAGGTGTGGAGTCTCAGAGGTGGTTTGTAGTCTTTGGAAACTTGTTGCATTGAAGAGTCTCTGAGGGTGTTTTGAGTGATCAGTCAAGACCCAATCTTGAAATCTTGTATAGACCTATTGTTTGCCAACCTATTCTTGCATTAGTAACTTGCTTTCAGAAGGCAAAAAGACAACAAATGATCAAATCATGATCCTATCCCTTTACCAAACCTTTTGGTGTAGGAGCACCTTTGCAATATTTTGACTCCATCATGTAAAACTTGATAGGTTGATTAAATTTTGGTGTTCCAATATTATATTAGGGTCCTTCAAGTCATTAGAGTCATGTTTTTCAAACAAATGTGGAAAATGTAAAGTTGTCAACAAATATTGATTAAATTGCATAATTATGTAAAGGTTGTATTAGGAAGTTGAAGGTACATTTGGGATTTTAGGTCATTTAGAGGCAGTTAGAATATTGAAAGTCAGTTGTTTTGCCATTCAAAATTATTTTATATGCATTGTAACTTCGAGGGTGATTGGAATGAGAAGATATAACAAAGGAAATCTCTGATTTTAAGCAATTTCTACAAAAAATATGTGTTTCTAGACATATGTACGGATTGTACGGACTATAAAACATGCAAAATTACTTGTAAATGTCATGGCCTTCAATCACCTTTCATTTGGCACAAATTTCATGCATTTTGGTTATTCCTTGATTGGTCAAAATCTCTCTGTTTCTTCGACTATCATTTCACATTGCTATTTTTTACTGCCTCTCAATGTCATTCTTTATTGTCTTGATAGTTTTATATATCCTTGTGGTCACGATCATGAATATGACTTGCAACTCATTATTTCAA
The DNA here is from genome assembly GCA_007115665.2 of Sequoiadendron giganteum. Taxonomy (NCBI): domain Eukaryota; kingdom Viridiplantae; phylum Streptophyta; class Pinopsida; order Cupressales; family Cupressaceae; genus Sequoiadendron; species Sequoiadendron giganteum. The sequence continues at coordinate 326,412,770 of CM021110.1, forward strand.
AACAAAGAACACAAATTGCAGTCCCACAAATACCCTACCCGCACAAGTTTCCATCAGTCAAGATTGCCTTGTGTGAAATAGTTCATATGAACAAATCAATTTTTTGAATTCATTTGACACCCTAGAGCTTCCTCCAAATTTTTTCCTTGACAAGCGAGCGACTGTTGTTTTCTGTCAACAACAAGTTATAACCCTTTCACACATGGTATTTACTAGATTTCTCTAAGGCTTGCCACATTATCTCATCTTGACCATCTCTTAGCTCAACATTCATCTCTTTCAGCACCTAGGCAAGTTGTTCCCTGGACCAAGATTATCTGTGAACCATCTTGAAATAAATTTGTGCATGCTCTGTCTAGTGTTTATGTTTTGACAGAAACATTTTTTATTTATTTTGCTTTGTAATTTTTGTTTTAGCTTTTTATAGGATTTCACATGTTTCCTTGAAGCTCTGCCGGATATTTTGTAGTGATTTAGTTTGTATATTGTTTTTGATGGATTACTATGACATTGCAAAATTCTCTAAGATATGTGTATGTGCTATATAAACATATAATTCTAAATCAAAGAGCTCTGACGCTCACACTCATAGCCGGTCACTTTATGTTTCAAGTGTCACCAGAGGTTAGTCACTCTGTAGAAACCATTACCCTTTATACTAACACAAAACCATATAAACATGTTCAATGTAGATTACTATTTAACTAATAGTTCTTTTTTCAATGTCTAGTGGTAGATGGCTTCATTCAACCAACACTTTTTCCAAATGCTCTGTATTATTTATGAAAAAATATTTATGTTTGAGGAGATTTCTTTACATTACTCGAGTCATGAACATTATATTGTGCATAGGCTCATTCTTGTCCAGTACAATTACTTTGTTTTTTGAACTTAGAGACCTGAGACTTGATAAGTTTTCAAAATTTTTTGATTGATTCGCAAGCTATAACCTTTTCCCATCTAGTTTATCATTAGTTAAGTTGTTCCATGCTTTAATGTATATGGTGAATATTCCTTAGGATAACTACTATATGTAGTGAGGTGTCTCATGATGGTAATTATGGAGGAAACTATTTTATGTTGATACTAAATGATCATGATCTACTCCCATGTGTATGCAAACAAAACCCTAATAAAGTTTTCATGAAAATTTGAGAATAGAAGTTAATCAGAATACTTAACATCAAATCCTCCTTTCATTTTCTTTCAAAGGTTATTCAAAAAAATAACTCTTTTGGTTTTAAAACTTGGATGTTTCATTAGGAAGAGGACTTAGTTTTTTTGAAATTTACTACATTATTGTCTTAGCATGAATTAAAACCCTTTAAACCTGACTTACTTTTGAAGTTGTGCTTTGTTAGAATGGGAATGGCCACTATTTCAATAAACAAAAAGTGAATTGGATTGTTTTAGTTTCTCTTGTGTTGTACTGAGTCTGATCCCTAGCAAAGATTTAAATTACACAGGAACAACTGTATGAAAATTACAAGGACTTCAAAAAGAAATCAAGTTACAATGATTTTGCATTATGTGAAGGCATGGAAAAAGTTAAATTTGTAGATATTCCATGTGATATTCCCTATCTTCCTTATCCATACCTTCACTATTAAGGATACTATTTTTTTCTCAAAAATATACTTCTTGATGTTTTGTCCCATCTTTTCATCTATAGAGGAGTCTGATAGTTTCCTCCAGTTTCTAATCCTAAAAAGTACCTATGAGATGTTTATAATTGAAATTCCTAGATGCGCAACTAGAGGTGTTTTGGTGGTCAATTATGAGATAAGGATCAATTTCTAGTGAAGTCTAATCAAGAGGTGAAAAAATAAAAGTTCAACACAAGAGATAAGGTCTTAGGTGTGGACATGCCACTAATAGGTGGGTTGGAAGAAAACTGTCAATTTGTAAACAAGAAAAATGAATATTATGACTACGTATTCATGGCATGAACAAAAGTAAGTATAAAATGGAGTAACATGGGAGAGTGTACAATTTTATCCCTTACATTTTCTCCCATTCAAAGCCCATTCATCCCACAAAGACTGAGATATAACTACTCATTGCCCATAAATATCAGATTGTATATTAAACAAAAGAATAGAGGAATAAAGCCAAAAGACCAGGAACACCAAATTTATCATTGACATAATGTTGAATCCATATCCAATGTGCAGAGAGTAAGATTTCATTTTATGACTATAAATCTGTGTCTCAGTCTAGGGATAGGGTAGTCAAGATAATTTTGGTTTATGGTTTTATAAAAAACATTTGAGAACACAATTTTAATGATCTAATAATCATTTGAAGGTCAAATATAACATTTTCTAAGCATTGGGCAAGTGATTTTGAGTGGGGAGATAAGAAAACCAATAATCCCTTGTAAACATCATGCCAATTAGGCCTAGAATTGGAACAAGACAATCATGTTGGAGTCTATTTTTTCAAAGGAACATATATTAGTTCTTAGGTATGATTTAGAACACTTTAAAGGGTATCCAAAAAGCCAATCACAGTCAGAAGTTATGGACAACATCAAGAGTTGTGTATGACAATTCCCTTATGAAGATCTCCAAGGAATTGGCAAGCATATGATAGAAACCAACTTTAACTTGGTTGCAAGCTTGATGAGTGATAAAATAATGTTTATCTATTTCATCTAATCTTGTTAGATGCCTTAATAAAGCCATGTGAAGGTCTGGAGTCTCAGAGGTGGTTTGTAGTCTTTGGAAACTTGTTGCATTGAAGAGTCTTTGAGGGTGTTTTGAGTGATCAATCAAGACCCAATCTTGAAACATTGTACAGACCTATTTTTTGCCAACCTGGTCTTGCATTAGTAACTTTCTTTCACAAGGTAAAAATACAACAAATGATCAAATCATGATCCTATCCCTCTACCAAACCTTTTGGTCCAGGAGCACCTTTGCAATATTTTGACTCCATGATGTAGAACTTGATAGGTTGATTAAATTTTGGTGTTCCAATATTATATTAGGGTCCTTCAAGTCATTAGAGTCATTTTTTGCAAACAAATGTGGACAATGTAAAGTTGTCAACAAATATTGAATAAATTGCATAATTATGTAAAGGTTGTACTAGGAAGTTGAAGGGACATTTGGGATTTTAGGTTGTTTAGAGGTAAATAGAATATTTAAAGTCAGTTGTCTTTCCTTTAAAAAGGCTTTTATATGCATTGTAACTTCGAGGGTGATTGGAATGAGAAGATATAACAAAGGAAATCTCTGATTTTAAGCAATTTCTACAGAAAATCTATGTTTCTAGACATATGTACAGATTGTACGGACTGTAAAATGTGCAAAATTACTTGTAAATGTCAGGTCCTTCAATCACCTTTCATTTGGCACAAATTTCATGCATTTTGGTTATTCCTTGAGCAAGATATTGAGTTTTTTGTGAAAACTGTCAAAACCCTTGCTAGGGTAAACAATGAGGTTACAAAATTAAGTTTCTCCCATTTCAGTCAATGGAACAATCTAAATCTTGGTAGGGAGACCTTTTTTTATATATTCCTTCATATTATAGAGCCTCATACCAAAATATAATGGTTATCATAGGGAAAAATGAAGCCTTAGGTCTGTAATTTTGCTTAAAATATGGAAAATGTCTATGTACAAAGTTGTTTTGAGATATTCGATGATGGTGGATGAGTTTTCTTGAACCCAATTTGATTATCAAGGATTTTAAGGGTAGCTTGAGTCACCTCTAATGAGGGATTGGTGTATTTATATGTTTTTGGCCATTTCTTATTGACTGTCCAGTGAAGACAGAGTAGTGAAAGTCACAGTTTGATAGTGAAAAGTGATTATTCTATGTTCTGATGAAGTGGAAGGCACTCTAATTGGGTGAAAACATTATAATGGGTTGTGTTGATGTAATTATATCCCTCTCAGAGAAATTTTGGTGGTGTGGTGTTCTTTTGTCTACTGATCTTTCATCGCAGCCTTGTGACAGTCACATTATGGAATAAAAAAATGAAGGTTCTAAGTAGGAGCTTGTTGAATTACCATGTATAAAGGTTTAGAGAAAGTCTAATCAAGTAGTGTAGGAATATTTATATCTTCTTGTGGTATTTTTAAGGATGAATGTTCTTGGAAATGGGGAGTTATATATTGAAGGGGTCTAATTAGGCCTAGTTGTGAATTAGGACAGTCCACTTTTGAAAATACTTAAGATAGAGTTGTGTATGTTGGAGAAAGGGTTTGGGCCAACATTATAAATGTTGTCTAAGGTGTTTTGTGGAATCATTTTGTGGTTATCAGTTGTGTTCTTAGTTTGGTGCCTTGTAAATAGGATTTTGTGAAGAAGGTTTGAGTCCTAGTTGAAAGGACAATAAGAAATTGATTGAGTTTTGTTTTCAGTCAATTTGAGAAGCTGGAGAACCAATATTGTGCCATGTTGAGTCATTGATTTGTGAAGATTTCTTGGGAAATTTGAAAATTTTGTGGGATCTTGAACCCATTGTTGTGAAATATGTCCTCAATAGGAAGAGTTTGAGATTTGAGAATCCTCTATGTTCTGCATCACCTTTGTTCACCTTTCCTATCACCATTTAGACATAAACAACCCAAATATACTGGACCTTAATTTTGTTCTTTATCAGATTCTTAAATTTTTACTTCAAGGCCAATATCATCATGGTTACCCAAACACCAATGGGTGACTCCAAGACTCAAAGAAATCATTTAGCTCATGAGACATCTCTAACATAATCATTGTGATAGGAATAAATGAACTCAAGCATTCAAATAGGTCTACCTTTTCATTTATCCAACATTCCTTCTTGAGCTAGTGATTCCCTAGTAACCATGCCTTTAAAGACTGTCGGGGAGAACTCTAGTGAATTCTACCAAATTTGTCATTATGATTACTTTTTGCAGAATTGTCTATCCATCGATGAGCTACTTACTTTGGCATATACAGGAATGAAGTAATATCCATTTGGTGCACACTGTTCCCACTCCTTCACCAAGCAATCCACTATATGAAGCTTGACCTACACAAATACTTGTACCATCAGTTGCCTTTACACCAATTTCAAGGAGTAGAAACTTAATTCATAGCTACAAAAAACTATTTTTAAATGTGAAATGATAAGTATCTCTTACACCAATCATACCACTGAAAACCATACTCCCCTGTATTTGTACAATGACTTTGAACAAGTAAACATCTGTAAGTAGAATGTGCTACAATAAAAATACATTAACCCTAGTTATAGTGGCCAAATTACAAACTATACAGTTCAAATATATCACATACTTAAGAAAGTAGACTGGTTTGTGCACTCTTGTCTACTAAGTGTTGCAGGAGATCAATGAACAAAATCCTACAAGAGAGCACTGTTAAAACTTGAGACAAAAACGTTGGACCTAACTTACCTTGAAAAAGTACTTGGTAATTAAGAGACACATCTCTTTACCCTTATGATTTTTTTTGGATATGGGAGACAAGTTCAGGTATGACTTACATCTCTCTAGACATCTCTGAATTTCTCTTGGATGGAGTTGGAGACATTTAAGAGATATATAATGTAGCAAGTGGTACAAGTGATGATAGTTAGACATTTTACAAAGTGTACAATACATTTTTGATGCAGATTCTAGGTGGAGATCACTCACAAAATAGAGACTTCAATTCCCAACCAAGGACTCACCTTCACTATGCAACCAATTTATAGACATCAACTCACCCTCAAGGGTCTCAACCCTTCAAGTTTGTAGAAAAAATAAAACATCCACCCAAACCTTGAAAAAGTCTCTCAACATATACATGATGGCAATTTATCCATTTAAACTCAATCTCAAAGTCAGGTTCAACACACTCTTCAAAACTCACCTGATGCAACTGGTTATCCTTATAGCACTCAAAACCTGGTTCAAGCCAGATTTCTCCCAACCTTCCCAAAACACTAGATAATTACAAGCTGGATTAAGATACCCTTTTGAAGGTTATACAACATACCCAAGAATCAATGGTCACTCTTTTGGGCCAACATGGACTTTCAACACACCTACCTCAATCTAGGCTTCATAATTAGCCATTTTTTCCAAAGGGACCAACCTTCCAAATTTAGGTATCTATCCAAACACCTTCGACAATCTTAGATCATGGTACCAAACCTCAAATTTTGTCAATATTTTATGTCTATAGGGCCTCTAACTCATTGTCCAAAGAAACCCTCCTAAACCTTCACAAAAACAAGGGTTTTAAGGAAACTCACAACTCCAAGGCTCAACCAGTGTTAAGAACTCTTCAAACACCTGCCTAAACTCAAAAAACCCTCGCATGCCCATTTCATACACTATTTTTCAGATTCACCGCTTAGCTTTCTCATTTTCTTGACAAAACACCCCTACTCAGCCTTACAACCTCACAACATGTTGTGTTTCTCTACTTCCTCAGTCTCCAAATCATCTAAACATATACCTAGGCATGATACAGGCCAGTGCACTAAGCCATAGGGTCAACACGGTAGGTGGATTAGCTAAAGAGTCATGGGAAGACCCTCAAACCTTCAAACAAAAATAGAACAGTCAACAAGTTTTTTTTGATCCCCCACACAGAATGTTAGATTTAGGCCTCAATAATAGATGGAAATGGAAGTGTATACATATATTTGTAAGAAACCACAATCTTAATCCATGAAAGACTTGTACGGGGCCTGTGGCAAGAAAAGAAAGTTCAAACAATAATGAAGAATACAGAGATCAGCGTTCTAACTTGTTGATTTCTTATTAAAAAACGGAACCATCCTCTCCTCCACGAGGAATTACATTTCCTTTTAATATTTTTTATTTCAAACCACCACTTAGAACCGACCAACCACCTAAACTACCTTTCTTAAAAAGGCTTTTTACCCTTTACATTGCTAATTATGCATCCTTTACCAATGACAACTTTATATTTGCAACTTAGACTCCCAAAGACTCAAACTACATTAAATGGTTCATATGAACCTTATTACATCATGAATGGTCTCATGGACCTCATTCAACACAAAATGACTCTTTCTAACACTAACTCCCAGACCAACCCTCATATAGTGCATTTTGCAATTACATGATTTAGGTTCTCATGCACCACATTTATATGCTTGAAACACATTTTCATACCCCATTAGTTGCACATTTTACTAAGTGTACAACACATGTATATGCTTGAAAGATATTTTCAAGCCAAAGTAGCCATCCTTGTTCTTCCAAGGACAATTTCACATTTCCATGCCTATGAAACACTTCCATGGCTCTTTGAACACTACCAAGATCCTTGATACACTACTATTTCTAATTGTCTTGATTTCAATTTTCCATCATCTTCCTAACAAAGATTATTTGAGAGTAATGGTACATGTTAGCACATAGAATCTTATAAACATTACACCCTTTCATATGCAGTTGCCACATTCTTGACAAAGAGGAACGCAAAAATGTAGCTCATCAGCAAGTACCATTCACCAGACTATAGAAGATTGATTTTTTATTATTTATTTTATTTATTGATTATGTGGTTAGGACCATATGATTTGGACATCATGGGTGGGTTCAATATTACTCCTTTTTAGATTGCTTTAAACCATGGTAACCTTCAAATAAAATACTATGATGTCATGCAATTCTATCTGGCTCTTAAGGAATGTAGATGCCAAGAAACTATGGTAATTTACACTAAATAATACCAATGTGACCACCACTATCTACTCATGAATACAAGAATCCTAGAGAGAGAATTGATGGGAAGGAACATTGGGGAGAAATTCATTGAAATCTGGTATAGCAACAACATCAACAATAGTGATAAAAAAATTCACCCCCAACTCAAATCCCTCCACTGTAAAATCATTGGCTATTAATATAGCATAGATGTGAGGTTGCAGTGTTACGATGACAAGGTAAATTAAAAATCAACCCATGTTTACAATATCAAGTATATAGTCAAAGCTCAACCTACACTGTAATAAAGGGTGCCTATAAACTTATCATTAATTTACTAATTAAAAATAATCTTAAACTTGTATTTAATGCAATTTCTATTACGGTTAATTATCTTTGTATCAAGTTGCTAATTTATACATTATTGGTTTTTTGGACATCAAGAAATGAGGAGAAATAATTTAAGGCACAAATTGGATGATAGTGATCATAATGCTGAAATTTTAGTGACAAATTATGAGCACTTTCATGAAGAACATGTGGCCAAGAATAATGAATATTTATCGCATCTTGGTTTGACAAATAGGCAAGTTGTAAATCCAATAAGTAGTATATTATTTATTTAATATTGTTTAATAAAATTTTATAGGCAAGAGCTTTATGTATATAAGACTTGATATGATATTTTTTTTGTTTTATAGGCAAGAAAATGAGTGCAGAGAAAATGTATAGAAAAAACAAAAAGAAAGTAAAGATACCGTGCTGTCAGCTCGTAGAAGTCAACGCATAAAGGATGTGTTTGAAGTGAAATCTACATAGACTAGTACTGATCTACCTACTCATGATACACTTGATGTGGCCAAGGAGCATGAAGTTCTGGTTAATGAAAGTCATGAAGAGAGTCTGCTTGCATCTGATGTGCCTCAAAGTGCACCTATTGCATCTACAACTTTTGATGGAATTAGTGGATCAGCTAGAAATATTGGTAGTGGTTCAACAAAAGATGTGCTTTTTTTTTTTTAAAATACAAAGATTGAGTCAAGATTTATACAGATCTACATAGAGGAATGAAAAATAAAGAATATTAGAAGGGAAGAAGCCATTCTTGGTTGAGGTATCAAGAGATGGTGAACCCATTGGGAAAAATATTATATGGTGGGCCTCCGAGTTGGGCATAAGATGTAGGGCCCATTTGGATATTTGCAAATCAAAATTTGCACAGAAAGATCCACAAAATGTGGAATATGTTATACAAAAAATGGAAAATGCCTTTGACACTATTGGTGGACAAATATCTAGAAAATATTACAAGCACAAGATGAGACTTTTGATGAACAATTTTAGATACAATTGCAGAAAAATAATCATGTAGGGAAATAGAGGTTAGACTCCACTCTATCTCCCAAACAGTGGGAGGATTTGAAAGAAAGTATGCATTCTAAAGAATATTTGACAAAGAGTAATAGAGGCAAGAGAGAAAGAGATAATGTGATGGCTGAATATACATTTGGCCGAGGTGAGTTGCAGGCCAAAATGGACAAATTTGGAGTAAGTGTATGGATTTTTTGTTCAATTTACATTGTGTTATTTATTTCAATTTTTTATTGAATTGACTATATGTTGAAATTGGCATTTTATTTTAGGTGGAAAACAATAATAGAGAAGCAGGTGCAGAAGATATTGTCAATTATATGGCAACACTAGATCGTACTAAATATAAGAGTAGTATGAAGTGGAAATCTAGTTCGTCAACATAGATTTCACAACCATTTGTTGAACGATTAGTAAGAGCCTCTCCAAATCATGTCAACTCAAATGAAGAGTACCAACATATAATGAGTTTCTTAGATGGTCTCACCGAGAAAGTTTTGCAGTTGGCTACCTCTGTTAAGCCTATAGTTTCCACATGGAATGACCATAATTCCACGGATTCAGATTAGGTAAGAGGCTATCCCTCAATATTTTGATTCTCAACTATATCATTTTTTTGCATACTCTTTCTCTTATTGTTGTTTTTTCTTTGCCGAGCTCTTCACAATTGTCTTACTCTATATGTTTTTATAGTTGCACGAAAATGATATGAAATCAGAACGAAAAAGAAAAGACCCTATCAATAGAGCTCTCAGCAAAGCTACGCAACTTCAAGACAATGTTGACAGTGATTATACTGAATTAAAGGAGTATGTGCATGATATTTATAGTACTAGTGGTTTTGAATTTGAGGTGAGTGCTATGAAATGTTACTTTTCCTTGATTCTGAAACCCTTCAAGTGGAAGAGAATCACATAAGATATAGGAATTATTTAGTGTACCAAAATGTTTTAGTTTAAAGTACTTATCAGTTCATCTTATTTGAAGTTTCAACAACATGACAGATTATTTTTTAATTTTGGCTGCTTTGGGTTTGAGCATAGGTCACAACCAGTATTGTATATTAGATTCATTTATGATTTCTTTTAAATCTAAAATGTTTGGTATGTGAAATGAGTGCATTTTAAGCATCGTTGTCAGCCATGTAATTTTTTGCATAAAATATTGAAAATAATTATGCCAAGCACTATACCCTCTAGTTTACTTAGAATCCTATTTTTAATGTTGTAATATATATATATATCTATCAATATGTGTTGCAATCAAATAAAATTGAGGTACAATAGTCCCTAATGCTGCATGGTACCTTCTACAATAACCAAAATCATTAATAACTATCAATATCAAATTGTATGGGCATGGGTGTTAGAGTCATTCCAATTCCATTTAATTTCTTTGTAGGGATGTTGTAAGGAGCAGGGGTAGTGACAAAGTCATTAAATCCATTTGAATTCTTGTTTTGAGGACCCTATTGGTGCAAAGGTATTTACTTAAAATAAAACTATAAGAAGAACAGAGTTAGATTTTATGTATAGATTGCCCTGGAGGTCTCCAGTTCACATTTGGTGCTTGGTTGTTAAGCTTTGTGCTCTCAATGGCATTTCTACATTTGCCATATACTGTTATATTGTTGTTGATTTTACAATAGTGCTAGTGGAAATTTCATTTAGCTATGCTTTCATAGCTGTTTCTGTTGCAACAACCTTTTTTCTGTTGCAGCGTCTTCTTTACAAAAGTGGGAGCCACTATTATAACTTGGTACAAAGCCATTATAATCTTAGGCAACTATTTTAGTATTCTTGAAAAGAGTTTTTTGGCCATGATTAATTTGTATCCGAGCACAAAGTATGTGTGTAATTAAGCCAATTTAAGCAGCTCATCACTAGCTACAATAAAATCTTATAGTGGATTGATGAACATTTAGTAAATGGACATAATCCATTAAAAAAACAACATATTTTTTTTTTAAAGAAATGTATTGGACTACAGGATGTTCTGTATACTGCCAAAAAAAATTCCCACCAAGAAAATCTAATTGCCCCTCATCACCCACTCCTCTTCGAGTCTCATCAAGCAAAATTTACTCTCTGACCAATTCCTCCAACTAACACAGGAAAAAAAATAGATTTTATAGAATACTTGAGTAGCAGCTTATTTGTAAGGAAAGTATCACCATAAGATAAAATGTTTAACAACCATGATATCTTGGTTTTAATTGCTTTATTCTAATCATCAGTTTAAATTGATATAGTAGTTACGAGAAAGTTAGTGAGGATTAGCTCTATTAGCACGTTACATGACATGGGTATAACACATACTCTGAAGCTTTTTGATATAGGAAATCCATGGTTTGGGTATGACCACGAAGATTTTTCCTTCCATGTGATACCTTTATATGAAACGTATTTGGCAGACATTTCAAGTTTATATTACCTTTAACATGGTTAGATGGATCTACTTGTACTCCTAAGGTACAAATCTTATCAAAAAGAGCCCACTTGAATATTTGGCCAAGTTTGTGCAAGACTCATGAATCTGCCATACTATACCCACCAATAGGTTTGCAGTGTATGTATTGCCTAGAAAGGAAAGGCACACTCTTATTAATCACTTTTAAAACTGCAAAACAAGGGTTAAATGCAACAACATTATGTTTTTCTTCATAGCTTCATAACTGGGGAGCATTTTTCAAACATTTTTTGGTTTTGTTTTCATCAGCAGTACCAATCATGGAATGAAACTTTTCTCACCATAAAATAGGAATTTATTAGATATTTTGGGGAGGGGGGAATTTCTTAGTATGCTAAGTGGAAAGAAGCTTGCTTCCCCAAACATGGTGAGTTCTGTGATGACCTCAATGACCACATTTTAATGTATTTTATGTGTTCTATGGTATTGAATATTAAATTTTACAATTTTTTATTTGTCTAAATGAGATATTGATTGAGCTGCATGTAGCTGCTATAATCTAAAGAGAAAATTGTACGAGTTTATTAGTTTATGTTATTCATGCATAATTTTTTTTGGAAGCCTTTATGCAAGCTCAGTAGGAACATTCATGAAGTGCAACTTTTGAGCATCATAAAAACTCAACATATCTTCCAAGGATTGTTATAGATCAAATATAATATAAGTTGAACATCAAGCTTTGGATTTATTTTTGGCTGCCTTGTGCATCCTTTTTTACTAATCTCCTTATGTGTGGATGGAAACTAACCCTATACTTGGTCAAATCATTTTGTCAAAATGTTAACTTCGAGTTTATAACCTGAATTGAAATTTTGAACAAAAATTAACTATCATCCATAGGTTTTGGATATGAAGTTCTTTTTTCCTGCTTTTTGACTCCTCACACCTTGGCAAAAATGTTCGTTTTGTAATTTTCTCTTGTTTTCTATGTTATAAGGCAAGTTTGTAATAAGGTTACTAAACAATAGTTAATATGGAATGCTTGTTGATATTTAAATTGTTGATGTGTATGCACAAGCAGGTTGATGAGAATGGGTTAGTAAAAATATCACCTGCTAGTATGTTTAGTAGAAAGTAGCTTGATTCTCCAAACAAGGTGAGTTCTGTGATGACCTCAGTGAACACATTTTATCATATTTTTTTGTGATCTATGGTATTGAATAATAAATCTTACATTTTTTTATTTGACTGAATGAGATATTGATTGAGCAACATGTAGCTCTTGTAATCTAAAGAGAAAACTATACAAATTTATTAGTTTATGTTATTCATGCATAAAAAATTGTTGGAAGCCTTTATGCAAGTTCATTAGGAACATCGATGAAGTGCAACTTTTGAACATCATAAAAAATCAACATATCTTCTGAGGATTGTTATAGATCAAATATAATATAAGTTGAACATCAAGCTTTGGATTTATTTTTGGCTGCCTTGTGCATCCTTTTTTACTAATCTCCTTATGTGTGGATGGAAACTAACCCTATACTTGGTCAAATCATTTTGTCAAAATGTTAACTTCGAGTTTATAACCTGAATTGAAATTTTGAACAAAAATTAACTATCATCCATAGGTTTTGGACAAGAAGTTTTTTTTTCCTGCTTTTTGACTCCTCACACCTTGGCAAAAATGTTCGTTTTGTAATTTTCTCTTGTTTTCTATGTTATAAGGCAAGTTTGTAATAAGGTTACTGAACAATAGTTAATATGGAATGCTTGTTGATATTTAAATTGTTGATGTGTATGCACAAGCAGGTTGATGAGAATGGGTTTGTAAAAATATCAGCTGCTAGTATGTTGAGTAGAAAGTAGCTTGATTCTCCAAACAAGGTGAGTTCTGTGATGACCTCAGTGAACACATTTTATCATATTTTTTTGTGATCTATGGTATTGAATAATAAATCTTACATTTTTTTATTTGACTGAATGAGATATTGATTGAGCAACATGTAGCTCTTGTAATCTAAAGAGAAAACTGTACAAATTTATTAGTTTATGTTATTCATGCATAAAAAATTGTTGGAAGCCTTTATGCAAGTTCATTAGGAACATCGATGAAGTGCAACTTTTGAACATCATAAAAAATCAACATATCTTCTGAGGATTGTTATAGATCAAATATAATATAAGTTCAACATCATGCTTTGGATTTATTTTTAGCTGCCTTGTGCATCCTTTTTTACTAATCTCCTTATGTGTGGATGGAAACCAACCTTATACCTGGTCAAATAATTTTGTCAAAATTTTAACTTTGAGTTTATAAGATGAATTGAAATTTTGAACAAAAATTAACTATCATCCACAGGTTATGGATAAGAAATTCTTTTTTCCTGGTTTTTGACTCCTCACACCATGGCAAAAATGTTCATTTTGTAATTTTCTCTTGTTTTCTATGTTATAAGGCAGGTTTGTAATAAGGTTACTAAACAATAGTTAATATGTAATCCTTGTTGATATTTAAATTTTTGATGTGTATGCACAAGCAGGCTGATGAGAATGGGTTTGTAAAAAGATCAGCTGCTAGTATGTTGAGTGGAAAGAAACTTTCTTCTCCAAACACGGTGAGTTCTATGATGACCTCAGTGAACATATTTTATCATATTTTTTGTGATCTATGGTATTGAATAATAAATCTTATATTTTTTATTTGCCTGAATGAGATATTTATTGAGCAGCATGTAGCTCTTGTAATCTAAAGAGGAAACTATACAAGTTTATTAGTTTATGTTATTCATGCATAAAAATTTGCTGGAAGCCTTTATGCAAGTTCATTAGGAACATGGATGAAGTGCAACTTTTGAACATCAGAAAAACTCAACATATCTTCCAAGGATTTTTATAGATCAAATATAATATAAGTTGAACATCATGCTTTGGATTTATTTTTGGCTACCTTATGCATCCTTTTTTACTAATCTCCTTATGTGTGGATGGAAACCAACCCTATACCTAGTCAAATCATTTTGTCAAAATGTTAACTTCGAGGTTATAAGCTGAATTGAAATTTTGAACAAAAATTAACTATCATCCACAGGTTTTGGATAAGAAATTCTTTTTTTCTGATTTTTGACTCCTCACACCTTGGCAGAAATGTTTGTTTTGTAAGTTTCTCTTGTTTTCTATGTTATAAGGTGGGTGTGTAATAAGGTTATTGAACAATAGTTAATATGGAATGCTTGTTGATATTTAAATTGTTGATATGTATGCACAAGAAGGCTAATGAGAATGGTTTTGTAAAAAGATCAACTGCTAGTATGTTGAGTGGAAAGCAGCTTGCTTCTCCAAACACGGTGAGTTCAGTGATGACCTCAGTGAACACATTTTATCGTATTTTCTATGATCTATGGTATTGAATAATAAATATTACATGTTTTTATTTGTCTAAATGAGATATTGATTGAGTAGCATGTAGCTGCTATAATCTAAAGAGAAAATTGTACAAGTTTATTAGTTTATGTTATTCATGCATAAATATTTCCTGGGAGCCTTTATGCAAGTTCATTAGGAACATGGATGAAGTGCAAATTTTGAACATCAGAAAAACTCAACATATCTTCTAAAGATTTTTATAGATCAAATATAATATAAGTTTAACATCATGCTTTGGATTTATTTTCGGTTGCCTTGTGCATCCTTTTTTACTAATCTCCTTATGTGTGGATGGAAACCAACCCTATACCTAGTCAAATCATTTTGTCAAAATGTTAACTTTGAGTTTATAAGCTGAATTGAAATTTTGAACAAAAATTAACTATCATCCACAGGTTTTGGATAAGAAATTCTTTTTTTTCTAGTTTTGACTCCTCACACCTTGGCAGAAATGTCTGTTTTGTAATTTTCTCTTATTTTCTATGTTATAAGGCATGTTTGTAATAAGGTTACTAAACAATAGTTAATATGGAATGCTTGTTGATATTTAAATTGTTGATGTGTATGCACAAGCAAGCTAATGAGAATGGGTTTGTAAAAAGATCAACTACTAGTATGTTGAGTGGAAAGCAACTTGCTTCTCCAAACACAGTGAGTTCTGTGATGATCTTAGTGAACACATTTTATCATATTTTCTATGATCTATGGTATTGAATAATAAATATTACATTTTTTTATTTGTCTAAATGAGATATTGATTGAGTAGCATGTAGCTACTGTAATCTAAAGAGAAAATTGTACAAGTTTATTAGTTTATGTTATTCATGCATAAAAAATTTCTGGAAGCCTTTATGCAAGTTCATTAGGAACATGGATGAAGTGAAACTTTTGAACATCATAAAAACTCAACATATCTTCCAAGGATTGTTATAGATCAAATATAATATAAGTTGAACGTCATGCTTTGGATTTATTTTTGGCTGCCTTGTGCATCCTTTTTTAATGACCTTGCAAGATTCAATCTAACATAATTTAAACCATATGCCCAAAAAATTTGCATGGTAATGTAGTGGTTATATTTGTGGCCTTTGTATCTGATTATCATGAAGCTAATAGTAACATTGTAAGAAATTCTATGAGTGTTGGTTTTTTAGTAAATTAGATAGATGAATGGTTCTTGGAATCTATTCTTACTTTAATCCCTCCCCCCCATTCTCTTTCTGGTTGAATTTATACCCTATGGATGATAATATTCATCTAGACTATCAGGCCTCTTGATAGAAAAAATGTGAGATTGCTAAGGCAATTTTCAGGGTAAAACATTCATGAGGTATCATTGCAATTATTTTTGAAATTTTTCTTTTGTAATTATTTTAACACACACATGAAAGTACTATTTAAGTAAGTAATGGTTTTTTTATTATGTAAACAAGTGTAATCAATACCTATGTTTTATTATGCAAAGAAGGGTAATCAATTATTTTAATATAAAGTGTTATTTTTTTTCTTTTTACAGAAATGTATTGATAAACTCAAAGAAGGGGATATAGTTAAGGTGTTGGATCCATTAGATGGTGATACTGTGGGTATTGGGCGGATTCACTCCCTATCTATTATACATGGAGTCAACATGAAAGGAACAAGGGATGCAAATGTAAACATTTTAAAGGTCACAAGTAACATACCCCCTTGTTTATGAAGACAAAATAGATGGACTTGTTCGTCTGAAAGAGAAAGAGGGAACCTTCACACGGTGGCCACTAAAGTATTTGAAAAAAATGACATAGTTGAACATATTTATCATGTACTAGTTGTTAGACATCTTCGCTAACTGTTTTATGCAGTATTTTGAATATGTTGTTCATGGATCTTAATTATCATGGTGTATTTGAAAGAGTTGGAAACTCTTAGACAACTTTGACATTTTTGATTATATTAACATATATACTCTTAGACAGCTTTGAAATCTTATAACTTGATATATATATATATATATTGATATATATTTGCATTTATTTATTTTATTGTAGATTACCTTTATTTATCATGATATTGAATCAATCTTTTAATTCTAGTATGTTATAGCTTGTATGCATATGCAATATTTTTATTTACTTTTATGTTTTAGTTCAAATTTAATGTTATATTATTTTTGCATTATAAAATTTATGGTATTTAATAAATTATTCATTTCGTGATTATATTTACTACCAATTAATGGAAACTAGTAAATAAAATGACTAAATTAATGACCAACTATATGAATAAAGTAATGATTAAATTAATGATTGAATATGACTAAATGACTAAATATATGACTAAAGTAATGACTAAATATATGACTAAATAAATGACTACCATGACTAAATAAGTGACCAGTTAACAACAATTAATGACTAAATTAATGATTAAATATATGACTAAATTAATGACTAAATAAATCACTACCATGACTAAATAAATGACCAGTTAATAACAATCAATGACTAAATTAACAACTAAATCAATGACTAAATCAATGACCAAATCAATGACCAAATTAATGACTAAAAATCAGACTAAAATAGTTTAGTCATAAATTTGGTCATGTTATTAATGACCAACAATAAACTACTAATGGTCATGTGGCCAAAATTAGTCATTTATATGCAATTTTTAGTAGTTTATTTAGTCATATATTGTTGTTTGTGTACTAGTGAATGAAGGTTCGGTAAGTTATTCTATTGTGTTATCATTCACTCTTTCTTTCCTTTCTGTTTATCTCATTTGGGTTTAATCAACTACTAAGGTATTTGACTTAGGCAAACCCCTATTATCTAACCCCAAAAATTTTTGGTCTTTGCATGTGCCTGTAGATCTTTTGATGTAGGTTAGGTGAAGGAAAAAGTGTTGCAAGAAGTACAAAACATTCTCCACAAGTCAACTCCAAATATCAAGCCCTAGGAAGGACAAAAAGACAAGTTGCAGGTCACTTTCGGGACTTCCTATTACAGATTGTTGCAGAAAAAAGGGAACATCAACTGGGACCCACAAAACCAAAGCTTGATTCCTCGGAAAGCCACAAGAGGACTAGGTCACCACTATTGGCAACCTTGTCCCTATGCCTAGCCCGAAAAAGGGTTTTTTGCATTTTTGGAGACCCATTTCCCCGAAACCTATTTTTGAAAAGTTTTCTAGTTGGAGGACTAGGTCGCCCCAATTGGCATAAGTATCCTACAATTTTCTAGCACTTTCTAGGAGCTTCTAGGAGCATTCAACTATCACATCATTTATCCAAGAACACACCTTTTGTCTCGCTTTGTCATTTTCTAGAAAACACTCATTTGGGGCATATAGTTAGATAGTTTGCATTAGTTTAGTTTCATTTGTATTTGCATACATTTATATTAGTTTCATTGTACTTTCAGAATTAGCCACATGTCACACACATTCACAACCATCATCAAATCCCTTCCACCTCCTTTTTGAATGAACTTAGCCTTAAACATATTCAACCTAGAGGAAACAGAGTCATTCTCCCACCTAAGTGCCCTTAGGGTGAAAAACCCTAAGAGCCCAATTAGGGAATCCTCTTTCCCTAGTTCAGAAAATATATTTTTTTAGCGATTCATTTTGGTGAACCCAACCATTGACACTAGCTCGCTTTCTAATTTTCTGCATTTCATCTTAAAATAGCTTGCATTACATTAAAATATTGCATTGTTTTCATCCTAGGGTTAGTGATACAAGTGCATTTAGTGAAAATTCATGGTAATTTTGCACATTGCATTGCATTGCATTGTTCATAAGAAAACACAAAAAAAAATTCACTTTTAGTTTTTGTTTGCACCAAAGTATCTGAAAAACCATCAAAATCAGCCAAAACTATCAGAATTTAACAAAAACAATTCTTAGGACTAAGTTGCCATACTAGGCGACCTAGTCCTTTGGCTCTATTTTCAGTCGAATTCTCAAAGATTTGCCAGTTTTTTTTGCCTTTCAACTTCCTGGTTTTGCCTTCCTTTGTTTGATTCCTAAATCTTGGTCCCTTTTAGGTTTGTCTTTGAGCATTTAATGTCCCATTTCCAATACATTTGTGATAAGAAGTTCAAGGACCCATGGAATCTTCTAACAACACCCTCTTTGTAGATCTTGGCATCTCTCCAACTTCAACTCCTGGTGTTGACAATGGTGCATTAGGCTTAGACACAATCCTTAATAAATCCTTGCATCTAGATCATACTACTACTGATAATACCCTCCCACATGATAAAATATTCCACATTCATGTTGATCTCGCTATTTATGAGCATGAAGTCATCTTTGAACCCATCTCAGGGACTACCATCCATTCCATTGAACTCCTACACTATCTCATTGGCTGTGATAATGGCTTAAGTTTGATGAAGAAGATTACAAAAATCTACAAGAAGCATGCACCTAAGCTATCCCCTTCGCCCACCAATAGGTCTAGCCATGGAGGACCTTCCACTCCTCCCTCCTCAACTAGGCTTCTATCCTGACCTATTCCCCACCTAGTGTAACCATTACTCTACAACTGATTAGTAGTGTTGTACCTCCTCCCCCACCGCTACCATCCCTAATTCTCTTGTGGCATCCCACCCTCTCCCTTCTTCCACTGTCCCTCCTATCACTATTCCTACCACTTCTCCTTCCACCAATCTCACCCCCTCACCTCTTTCACTTCAACCTCATAGCACTTATAGTGACCCTTTCATCACCCAACTATTTCACACTATCACCAATATGCAACAACTCTCTTCCATTAACAAAAGTCAATTTGACTCTCCCTCTCATTATGTTCATAGAAACCCATTGTCCCTTGAAATCCTCTACCCCCCTTGCCACAGGAAATAGAGATCCCTCGGTTTGAAAAGTATGGTGGGAGGGGTGACCCTTCTAACCATGTCAGTGCCTACACTGCTCTCGGTAGCCACTTTTCTCTTGATGACAGGTTGCTTTCCAAATTATTTCTAAGAACTCTTAAAGATGCAGCCTTAGATTGGCTCTCTTCTCTACCCAATAACTCCATTAGTTAGTTTAATGTTTAATGAGTTAGTGGATGCTTTCATAAACCACTGTCAACTGCACATGGCTCCGAAGAAAACTCTAGCTGACCTCATGAGGTGTAAACAAGCTAATACCAAGAAAATAATTGACTTTATCTCTCGCTACCAAGCCATTTATTCCTTGATTGATATCCAAATCCCAGACACCCATCTGCAGAAGATGTTTACCGAGAACCTTGTGACACCCCTTCAGGATAAAATAAGCCTCATGAAATTCCTCTCCTTCATGCACCTATGCCAAGTACTTTGTGATTACCATAACTCCACTAGTAGTCGTGACTCACGGTGCACTACTAGTCGTGATGAAAAATCTGATAACTCTTCCCAATTTTCTCCCTAACCTTTCCATAAACCAAACAAAGGATACCTCCAATTCAACCCTTCATCGTCGAACCCCACACTTGCTAATAACCAAGTGGCCGCTATTAAGTTAGTTGTGCCCTTTAATTATGGGGATCCCAAGCGTACTTTTACACCCCTACCTGATACCCTTCACAATACGATGACCCAACTAATCTAGTAACATATGAATTATTTACCACCTGTCCATACACTTGATCCTAACAAACCATTACCCGCTTCCTATAATGCCACTGCTTATTTTTATTTTCTTTGCCAAAATGACCATGATACTGAATAGTGTAAGCATTTAAAAAACCTAGTGAAGGACCTCATTGATTCAAGACATCTATCTATTGCTAGCGCTAATGTTAAGATCAACACATCAGTGGCACCTCCTAATCAAAACTTTCATATTTTTACTAACCCCATGCCTAATCATAACGTGTCATTTTTCAAGTCAAGTGAAACTTCCACACCCGATGTAATGAATGCCAATTCACAAGATTTAAATTATTCTTCTTTTCCACTAGTAACCCATGTCTCCCTGATGTAAAGTGGCAAGGAAGGAAAAAAATCAACCATAAATGGCAAAGACAATTCTTACAATGCTTCTCTCAAATACTCTTATGAGGAGTCATCAACTCCACTATTCCTTCAAGGATGAAACCCAACACACCTAGGGTTCTCAGACTCCAAAAGATAAGAGGGTTTTTATCCACTTGGAACATGTCCAATAGGACTAAACCAAACCATAACACTCAAATTTGCAACTAAAAAACTCCATTTTCTCATCGCTCTAACCACTAGGCCTCTTTACTCCTATAAGGCTTGTAGCCCTTCTCGGGAGGACAATCAAAATAAAATCCACATATGATTTCATACTAGGCTACAACCACTAAACTTAGATAGGTATTATATGCCCCTACAAGGCCCCAAAGTCCCCCTTTATGACATAGAGTGGAAAAGATTAATGGTCTAGAACAGCGTTGCTCCAAGAGGCCTAATTGGTTGGCTACAATAGAACAATTGACTTTATAGGGTCTCCACTTCACCCCAAAGCCTTGAAAAATATTCTTATAGGCTAATTAAACCCATATCTATCACTCCTAAATTCCTTCAAAATCAAAATCACCCTAAAGAAAGAAAAATCCAACTTTTGCTTCACAAACTAGGCCTGCCACATGAGAATGCGAGGCCTAGAACAATGCACAAAATTACACCAAATAGCATGAAATCATGCTTAATATTTACAATGTTAAAATACACTTGAATACCTTCCATCCCACTAATATTTGGAACTGTTACAATGTGGAGATGGAAGAAAAGGCCATTCTTCACTCAAAACCTTGGTTTTGAGGGTTTACAAACCACATGGTAGAGAAATGTTAATATCTCCCTTGTCCCTTGATGAATACTCACCACTCCAATGCCAAAAAGTAAGATAATTCAATTCCATTTCAAACCATTATATTCTTGAAGTGTGAAAGTAAATCTATAGGTCGTACCAAGTACAGGATCAACAACTTTTACACAAAAACTCATTAAAACAATAATATTTTTATTGAAAAATTCTTAATGTATTTTTCATCAACCTTGCCTCGACCAAGAGAGGCATATTTAAGGTCTCATAACCTCCCTCTAACATCCTACAGCTAAATTTTGAATTAGTTGCCCGTTGGAAACACAAAACTTCATTTTTGACAATTAATTGCCTAGTTAAGGCAATTTGTGCAACTTTCACCCACTCGATCACAAAGATCCTTCAATATGTTTCAAAGGAATCTAAAAACCTTTCAATTATCAAGGCAACTCCCCTAAAATTCTTAGTTTCATCATGGAATTCTTATTCCCTAGGATATTTATTACATACACAAAGTGAAGATGGTGACCTTGTTTTTAGATTGAAGTTGGCCACAAAGACCAAAAACTCAACAACAAACCTAGGAGACCTATTATATAAACATTTGAATATTTGAAATGGTCCTTAGGACCTTATTTTATCACAAACCCAAAATCCAAAACATAATAGGCCCACTGGACCCATGGGTTCTCCTGCACCATACTCCCAAGCAAGAAAAAGATCTCAAGTCCTCTTTGAGATCAGGTCTTCTATAGTAGTCCCATGTTGTTTAATGTTAGTATCAGGCATCCAGGTGGCATCCTCTTTAGGTAAACCTTTCCACTTAACCATGTATTCATTGTAGACCTTCCTTCTAGTCCTCTTTGTCTCCTTGGTGTCTAGGATGCATTCAAGAGTCATAGGTTGGCTTGGGGGTAGTTCCTTGACCCAATATTTATCCTCCATTGTTGTTGTACCTACTACATCCCCTACATTCACAAAATATTTGGAAGGATACATATAAAAAATGTTAAAGATAAGAGATATTTCCATCCCAGGAGGTAGCTCTATTTACATTTTGTCCAAACTTGTGAACCACCTTGCAAGGTCCTATCTTCTTCATCATGAGTTTGGTATACTTTCCTTTTGGGAGTCTCTCCTTCTTCAAGTGTGCCATCACTAAGTCTCCAACCTTGAATTAAACATCCCTCTTCTTAAGGTCTACCTTTGTTTTGTACTTCTCCACATTATTTTGAAGGGTTTCCTTCACTTGTTCATGAATGTCCTTGATTGAAACAAAAAAATCTTCTCCTTGAGCACTTCTTTTTGAAATTCCTTGTAGATCTCTTAGTTCATAGACCCTTCTAGGGTGCATACCATAGACTACTTCAAAAGGGCTCCTACCAAAGCTCCTATTCATGGAGTCATTGTATGAAAATTTAGCCTAAGGTAAGATTAGATCCCAAGCTTTTCCATGCTCCTTGGTAACACATATTAAGAGATTTCCCAATGATCTATTCACCACTTTAGTTTTTCCATCCATTCGTGAATGGTATGTAGGGCTAAAGGAAAAATTTATGCCAAGTTTCTTCCACAAGGTCCTCCAAAAGTGACCAATGAACTTAGAATCCCTATAAAAAATAATGTTTAGAGGCAAACCATGTATCCTAACAACCTCATTAAATAAGAGACCTGCTATATGAGATACATCATTGGTACATTTACAAGGAATAAAATGAGCCATCTTAATAAACCTATCAACCAACACAAATACACTATCAAAACCTCTTTGGGTTCTAGGCAGCCCCAGTACAAAATCCATACTTAAACTCTCCCAAGGCCTATTGGGAATGGGGAGTAGCTAGTAGAGCCCTACATTTGATCAAGTTCCCTTTGATCCTTGAAATATTGTGCATCCTTCCACATACTTTCTCACATCTACTTGCAACCTTGGCCAATAATAGAACCTCCTCAATTTTTCTAAGGTCTTGTCAAGGCCAAAATGACCTCCAAGGCTCCCACTGTGTTTCTTCTTTATAATATTCTCTCATTGAGCATTTAAGCACACACAATTGACTTCCTTTGAAGAGAATACCATTCTACAATAAAAAGGCAGAGTATTCACCATGAAAATTATTCAAATTCTATTCACAAACATTGTATATCTTCTTGAAATTTTAATCTTCATGATACATGTCCTTCAATGCATCAACCCCCATGCTTTGGAGTTGGATCTCTTGCACTACAAGTGCCCTTCTACTGAGAGTATCTTCCACCTTATTTTCTTGGCCCTTCTTATACTTTATTGTGAATGTGTAGGCTTGCAAAGACTCCATCCATTTCATGTGCCTATGATTGAGTTTTTCTTGTGCATTCAAGAAATTCAAAGCATGACTATCAGTATAAACAACAAATTATTTTGGTAACAAGTAGTGCCTCAAATTTTTGAGGGCTTGGACCATAGAATACAATTCCAAATCATAGGAAGAATACTTCCTCTTTTCTTCATTAATCCTTTCACTAATGCAATCGGCCTGCCTTCTTGGCTGAAAACAACCCCTATTGCTTGGTTACTAGCATCACACTCAATGGTAAAAACCTTATCAAAATCAGGGAGCAAAAGTATAGGTTGTTGCGCTACTCTCTTTTTCAGATATTCAAACCCTTTATCAACCTCATTGGCCCAATAAAAATTACCCTTATTACCTCCTTTGATGGTGTCCAAGATTCATGCACAAATTTGACTAAAGTTCTTGATGAACTTTCTATAAAAGATTGCAAGTCCATGAAAGATTCTCACATCTCCCATGGATTTTGGGGTAGGCCAAGTAATAATAGAATCCACCTTTGAAGGATCCATCTTCAAACATCCCTTGGAGATGACAAATCCAAGGTACACTAGTTCTTCTTTCATGAATTCACACTTTTCCATGTTGATTAGCAACTTCTCCTCTTGTAACCTCTTCAATACCATGTCAAGGTTATTTAAATGTTCTTATTTAGACCTGATAAACACAAGAATATCATCTAAGTAAACCACAACAAACTTTTCAATGAAAGGTTTCAATACCTCATTCATAAGGCGCATAAAGGTACTAGGGGAATTTGACAACCCAAAGGGAATCACCAACCACTCATAGAGGCCCTCATTAGTCTTAAAATTTGTCTTCCATTCATCACCCTCTCTAATCCTTATCTGATGGTAACCACTTTTCAAATCAATCTTGGAAAAGTAAGATCCTTTTGTTAGGCAATCCATGAGGTCTTCCATTCTTGGCATTGGGAACCTATATCTGATTGTGATCCTATTAATGGCTCTTGAATTAGTGCAAAGCCTCCAATTCCCATCCTTCCTTGGTGCTAGGATATTAGGAACAACAAATGGACTCAAACTCTTCCTCACTAGCCCCTTATCCAACAATTCTTGCACTTGTCTTGCAATCTCCTCATTTTGGGCAAGTGTCATCTTATATGCAGCCTTACTGGGCAACATAGCCCCTGGAATCAGATCAATATGGTGGCTTATAGACCTAATGGGAGGTAGGGAACTAGGTAGTTCATTCACCATTATGTCCTTGTAGCTTTCAAACAACTCTTGAACCTCTTTAAACACATCTTCCTTCTTCTTTGTGGGCAGATCTACTTCAATCTTTGGCTTCATAATCAAGAAGAATCCTCTTCATCCTCCTTCCTTCAAGGTCTTCATGAACTCCTTATCACCCACCATCAAAACACTAGGCCCATCACACTTTGTCTTATCTACTTCTAGGAGAGGTGAGAGGTTGTAAGTCACCCCATCCTTCATAATGGAATATGTGTTCCTCTCCCCATCATGCTTGGCCTTCCTATCAAACTGCAAAGGCCTACCAAGCAAAAAGTGGTACACATCCATAGGGATGATGTCACATAGGATTTTATCCTTGTATGGACCAAAGTTGAATTCTACGCACACTTTCTCATCCACCAAGACTTGTTGTCCTTTACTAAGCCATGAAACTTTGTATGGATTAGGATGACAAATCCTTTTCAAATTCAATTTTTCTACCATCTCAATTGAAGCAACGCAATTAGTTGATCCTAAATCCACTACTATCTTACACACTTTACCTTGTACCTTACAATTGATTATGAAGAGTTCTTTCCTTTGTGGGGGTTCTTCAGGGATTGGTACCTTGAGCAATGTTCTCCTAATCATCAAGTTCTCTCCAATGTCTGATGTGAGGTTCACTGCAGGTGAGTTCACACTATCTTCATCTTCATGCACTAACTGATTCATCCTCTCTCCACCATGAGAGCTTGAACCTTGCTTTTCAAGGCATTTGAAGGTCGGATGCCCAGGTTGGTTGCAAGTGTAACATCTCCCTGAAAAATGATTAGAACCTCTTCCTCCATTAAATTTTCCTTTGTCATTGGGTCTCCTACCCCTAAATCCCCCTCTATTACTTGAGTCTCCACTCATTTCATTGTGGCTAGATTCCTCTTGATGTTTTTGGGATTGATTTCTGCCCCCAAAGCTACCTCTACCTCTGAAATTCTTGCCTCTTCCTCTACATTTTTGCTCTTGTTTTCTCCTTATCTTCTCTTTAGCACTATATGAAATTTTTATGCAATCCCCCATGGTCTTGGGGATAACCAAACTGATCTCATCTTGTATGTTGAGTCTTAGGCCATTGATATGCCTAGCCACTTTTTCCTTCTCACTCTCTACATGATCACATCTCATCCTCAACTTGTAGAATTTCTCAGTGTAGGATGAAACATCCATATCTTTTTGTTTTAGATTTTGCCTCTTTCTAAATTCTTCCACCTCATGATCACTAGGAAGGACTTGTTCCTTCAACCTATGCACCATCCTATCCCATGAGTTGATCATAGACTTACCCAACTTGACCCTTTCTCCTTGGGTGAAATTGTGCCATGTCAAGGTAGATCCCTTCAACATTGTTTTGGTAAACTTTACTTTCTTATTCTCTTACCATTTCTTTGTATTCAAAATAGTTATTCAATGCCTCCACCCACTCTAACACTTCTTCCACATCCATCTTTCCATTGTATACTGGCAGATCGATCTTTAACTTAGAGGACTCTCCTCTAGATGCTTGCAAGGCTTTAAAGATTATTCTCTCATGAGGAGGTATCTCTTCCCCCTAAGGGTTATCTTCATAATCTTCACCTTTTGGCTCTTCTTCAGAGGAACTCTCTTCCTCAACTTCCACTCCTCTCCTTTTATCTCTTTCTTTCAAGGCCTCTATCTCTTCTCTCAAGGCCTTCAACTCCTTTACAACCACTAGTCCAAGTTTTGGAGGCATGATATCTTCCCCTCAACAACCACCTATAATAAGGATCTGATACCACTATGATGCAGAGTGGCAGAGAAGGAAAACAATCAACCACAAATGGCACAGACAATTCTTAATATTCTTCTCTCAAATACTGTTATGAGGAGTCATCAACTCCATTATTCCTTCAAGGATGAAACACAACACACCTAGGGTCCTCAGAATCCAAAAACCAAGAGGTTTTGTATCCACTTGGAACATGTCCAATAGGACTAAACCAAACCATAACACTCAAATTTCCACTTAGGAAACTTCATTTTCTCATCGCTCTAACCACTAGGCCTCTTTACTCCTATAAGGCTTGTAGCCCTACTCGGGAGGACAGTCAAAACAAAATCCACATATAAACTTGTACCAGGCCCAAACCACTAGAATTAGATAGGTATCATATTCCCCTACAAGGCCCCAAAGTATCCCTTTATGATAGTGAGTGGAAAAGGTACAATGGTCAAGAACAACAGTGCTCCAAGAGGCCTAATTAGTTGGCTACAATAAAATAGTTGACTATCTAGGCTCTCCCCTTCACCCCAAAGCCTTGATACAGATTATTATAGGCTAATTACAGCCATATCTATTACTCCTAAGTGCCTTTAGAATCAAAATCAGCCTAAAGCAAGCAAAATCCAACTTTTACTTCATAAACTAGGCCTGTCACATGAGGATGCCAGGCCTCGGACAATGCACAACTTCCACCACACAACATGCCATCCTCCTAAACCTTTAAAATTTTAAAATATACATGAATACCTTCCATCCGATTGAGATATGGCACTATTACAACATGGAGATGGAAGAAAAAGCCATTCTTCACTCAAAACCTTGGTTTTGAGGGTTGTTAGACCACTCGGTAGAGAAATGTCAATATCTCCCTTGTCCCTTGATGAAAACACACCACCCCAATTCCAAAAGGAATATAATTCAATCCCATTTCAAACCATTATAGCCTTGAAGTGTGAAAGTAAATATGTAGGCCATACCAAGTACAAGATCAACAACTTTTACACAAAAACTCAGAAAAATAACAATATTTTTATTGAAAACTTCTTAATTTATTTTTCATCAACCTTTCCTCAACCAAGAGAGGCATATTTAAGGTTTCATAACCTCCCTCTAATTTCCTACAACTAAATTTTGAATTAGTTTCCCGTTGGAAACACAAAACTTCAATTTTGAGACTTAATTGCCTAGTTAAGGAAATTTGTGAAACATTCACCAACTCGACCACAAAGAGCCTTCAAGATATGTAAAAGGAATCTAAAACCATTTCAATTATAAAGGTAACACCCCTTAGATTCTTGGTTGCATCATGATATTCTTATTCCCTAATTTTCCAAGGTGCACCAAGCTTACAAAGTGAGGATGGAGACCTTTTTTTTACATTGAAGTTGGTCACCAAGACAAAAAACTCAACAACAAACCTAGGAGACCTATTACATAAAAATTTGAACATTTTAAATGGTACTTAGGACCTTATTTCATCATAAATCCAAAAACCAAAACATACTAGGCTCATTGAACCCATAGGTGCTCATGCACAACTCCCTTATTAACAAAATGGTAGGTGCAATTGACGTTATCCATGTAAAGGGCCCCACCAAAGGACCTCTTGATATATCCTTCTCTACACAAGATATACTATGAAACCTTCTTGATGTCCCTCTCTACATAGCTGGCCGCATCTATGATAAGCCCACCAATGGGATACTCATAGATCCTGCATGTGGCAAGAATGTCATCACCAAAGAGTTTCTTCTACTACATAATCTTGATCAAGATGTCTATAATCAACCTACTACATGGGTCAAAACACACCATGGTTTTGCGTTCCCAATGATCAGATCGATTTCCCTCCTCTTGCAAATAGGTCCCAAGACATTGGATGTTACCTTTTCAATTATACCTCAGTTAGACCAATTTCTCTTGTGACTTGGCCTTCCATGGCTTCATTCTATGAAAGTGGTCCCATCCATCATTCATAAGTGTGTGAAGTTCTATGTCGACAATGACATATTTACTATCCATCATAGTGGTTTTAGCCCATTATCCTCTAAGGGTAAATTTTCCTTGGATGTCTTTTGGCCCGAACCTATGGAACACATCACTCCCAAAAAATACTTCTTCTTTATTGCCTACCGAAAATTCAAAGCCAAAAATATATATGATCTTTCTTTGTGCAACATACCTCCTTCTACCTTGGATTCACCCATCCTTGATGAAGCCATGTTTCCACCTGAATCTAATGTGCCTAGCTAACCTAGTCTCGAAACCTCCTCCACATCATCCAAGAGGCCTAGGGATCATGATAGTAATTTTGTCCTCCCACCTCACACCAAACAATTTTATAAATCCAAAGAGAGAGTGGATGAGCCACCTTTAGTGCCTCCCCTTCCTCCTCTCAAGATAGATAAGAAACCCATAGTGGACTAGCCCGCTCCTTCACCTATGAACCTTGATCGTAAATCCAAAAGGAATAAAAAAGCTCGGGCACGTAGGCATCACCATCATGCCTTGGCACGCCAATCTCATGAGGAATACCAAGCTAAAGAGCCAAACCCTTTGGTGCCAGGCCATCTCTGTTGATCCTCCTCCTCCACCCCCACAACTAGATCTAATATCTCCTCCCTCACCACCCATCTTACAAGCCACTACCGACATTGTATCCATCCCACAATTGTCATCAACATATATGATGAAAACGAGGAGAATTTCAAGATTGATGAAGAGATATACCATACCTTGAATTCACTCTTTTCCTCTTCTATGAGCATCCATGAGAATTCTCCTTGGACAAGTGTTTCATTTGACACTAGTTTAGTAATCATTGTTGTTCCTCTCACTAGTCACCCTCCCGAGTTTTACACTGAGAAAGATTGGGAGGCCGATGACTTGCTTGATGAGTGATGTGCACTTGCCTAGCTAGTGGTGTTTCCTTTTCTCTTTCCTTTTTGTGTTTGTTTTGTCTATCATGTATTCCCTGTCTTGTTTGATGTTTTGTGATATTCTTCTATCTATATCTCCTTTCTTCTCTATGTCATGCATCTATTTTTCCTTTCGCCTTCTATTTTTACCTTCCTTTTTGGGGATGACACAAAGCATTGAAACCACCAAGTCTCCTTCATATTGACCCAAAAGGAAACCTTCTTTTTCCTTTTTTATTTCTCTTTTTCCCTTTGTTTTAAACCTTCATTTGGGGATGATGAAAGGCATTGAGACCATAATTTATCCTTCATGTTGACCCAAATGAACCTCTTTCCCTTTCTCTTTCACTATTTTTTTCTTTCATTAGGGGATGATGCAAGGCATTGATACCGCAATGTCTCCTTCATGTTGACCCAAATGAATCTCTTTTCCTTTCTCTTTCACACTTTTCATCTTTCATTAGGGGATAATGCAAGGTATTGAGACTACAATGTCTACTTCATGTTTACCCAAATGACCCCCTTTCTCTTTCCTTTTTGATTCCCTTCTTGCCTTTCATTTGAGGATGATGCAAGGCATCAAGACCGCATGGTCTTGACTCAAACATTAAGGCCCCTTTGCTTTTGTCTCTTGTTTTTTTCTTCCTTTGGTCCTTTTTGGGGATGATGCAAAGCGTTGAGATATCCTATGTCTCCTCCATGTTGACCCAAAATGACTCCTTATTCATTTTTTCTTCATTCTGTATGTTTCCTTCTCGTTCTCTATATTTGAGGAGATAACGATAGTTTTTTTCTCTCTAAAATTTGTAGCAATAGACATACTAATCTCAAATACATAGATCCCTTGTGTGTTTGATGTTTTCCATTTTGGGGGCATCTATCCCCTTCTCTTTTTCTTGCCTCTTTTTCGCATGACGTAGCCTTTCTCGGACACTCATGGATTGACAAACTCTCATGTTCCCTTTGAATTGCACCTTTCTCTACTTTAAATAATTTTATCACAAAATGATGTGTGGAAATCCCTTTAAAGTGGGGGAATACACTAGCACTATTCTATTTTACTTTTATTTTTCTGCATTTGCAGATTTTTTTCCCTTTATCCGTGCTTCCTAGTGTAGCCTGCTTCCTTCACTTGATGCATTTTCTCACTTTGTGGATGAAATTGGGTATAATTTCTTTCATAAGTGTGACTTATCTCAACATATTACATTCCTCTTAGTTGCCTGATTTGATGCACTAAATCCCCTAAGTTGTGAATCTTCTATACTTTGATTGGTCCTCTTTTGCAAAAATTACACATAATGTTCCCTAGGTCTAAAGACCTCAAATGAACTAAACAAGACTCCTTCGAACACTTTCACTTTTAATTTATTTTGCACCTTTTTACTTTTTCTTTTTACATGTTGCACCTTTTGCATTTTTGTATTCATGGCCACCTTGCATAACACAAACTGCATGCCTATAGTGCCAACTTGCACTTTTTTAGGGGTTCTAAGCATCAAAGGCTTTGCTTGTCCCATGAACTACACCCATGTCCTTGTGGCACCTTATCAAAGGTGTTAGGGAGTATAAATTTGGTATGGTTGAGCAAGAAGACCAACTAGCGGAATGAATTTCCTCATAGCAACCTTTGTGTGTGTTAGCGCATACCACCTTTTGGCATTCTCACTCAGAAAACAACTGAAAATTTCATCGGCCCATAGTGAGTACATCCTTTCTTTTTAGACAAACAACCTAGATCTGATCCACAACTAGCTGGACAAATGATCAAAGGTTGATCTAACTTCTCTCCACCCTTTCACATCACTCCTTGTGTGATCTTCTACACTCATGTTTAGTCTGCCATGGGATCTTGATCCTGGGAGCTTTATCATCCCTCTTGATCATAGTCATCTCACCTTACTAACATAAGTACACTAGATCCTGCTCAATACACATGGTTCAGCTACTTTAGTGTGAGTCTAAAGAATGTTCACACTCTCACTAAAGTGGGGGCTAAATGTGTTAACCTTGTCACTTTTTCACTCATTTTGGCCTTTTCTAGTGGATTTTGGTCTTGATTACCTTAATTTAGCATTGTAAGCTTGTAATTCAACACTAACCTAATTGTGTTTTACTAAGGTGTTGTGAAGTGTTATAATACATTTCCTCACTTCTCTAAGACCCTTTAAACATAATTCACCTAAATAATACATTCTTACACCTCCCTGAGCCTTAAGACGAAGTGTTGTAAAGTGTTATATTCGTTTTCACACTTATATAGGCTTATCACCCCTAAAGCAACCCTTTTCATATGCTAATTTTTCCTTTTAATTCATCTTTAGTCCCGACCTAAGTGTGTTTCGAGAGGAAAATATAGTTAACTTTGTTAAACATAAATCAATTCTCGAAAATCATCAAAATTTTCCTAGGAGGACTAGGTCACCACTTTGGGCGACCTAGTCCCTCTAAGCATAAATTTCAAATTTTAAATAAGATTCAAGAGGAATCTTGCCTCCCGAACCCTAGCGTCGACCTATTAGGTTGTATTTCGGGAAAATTAGGGTTTCATATGTACAAATAATCATTGCTACCTCCATTTTTCCTCTCTCTTGGTTAATTTTGACTCTCCAAGATCATTTTTTATTCTCTTTCCTTCACTTTCATTCTCTTTCTCTCAATTTTCAAGTACGCAAGAAACCAAACAAGCATACAAGCACTAGGGTTTTCAGACCTCCTCCATTGAAGCTGCTCATACAAGTTGCAGACCATCAACGAAGGTTTGGTAAGCTATTATATTGTGTTATCATTCACTCTTGATTTCCTTTGTGTTTATTGCTTTTGGGTTTAATCACCTACAAAGGGATTTGACTTAGGAAAACCCCTATTATATAACCCCAAAAATTTATGGTCTTTGCACGTGCTTGTAGATCTTTTGATAAAGGTTAGGTAAAGGAAAAAGTGTTGAAGGAAGCACAAAAAATTCTCCACAAGTCAACTCCAAATCTCAAGCCCTAGGAAGGACAAAAAGACAAGTTGCAGGTCACTTTCGGGACTTTCTGTCACAGATTGTTGTAGAAAAGGGAACACCAACCGGGAACCACAAAAACAAAGCCTAATTCCTCATAAATCCATAAGAGGACTAGGTCACCACTATTGGCGACCTTGTTGTTGTGCCTGGCCCAAAAAAAGGGTTTCTTCATTTTTGGACACCCATTTCCCCAAAACTTGTTTCCGGAAAGCTTTCCAATTGGAGGACTAGGTCTCCACACTTGGAATAAGTGTCATTTTGTAATTTTCTTGCACTTTCCAGGAGCTTCCAAGAGCATTCAACTACCACATAATTTATCCAAATACACACTTTTTGTCCCGCTTTGTCATTTTCCAGAAAACATTCATTTAGGGCATATAGTTAGTTAGTTTGCATTAGTTTAGTTTAGTTTTGTTTCATTTTCATTTGCATACATTTAGATTAGTTTCATTTTACTTTTAGCATTAGCCACATGTCACACACATTCAGAACCATCACCAAATCCCTTGCTCCCCCTTTTTGAATGAAATTAGCCTTAAACATATTCAACCTAGAGGAAAGAGAGTCATTCTCCCACCTAAGTGCACTTAGAGAGAAAAACCCTAAGAGCCTAGTAAGGGAATCCTCTTTCCCTGGTTTAGAAAATATATGTTTTTGGTGGTTCGTTTACTATTAACTTTTGTCAGTTTCTCTTGATGGCTTCCTTTTTTGTGGGTGTGTTTGGCCCAAACTAAATTTGATAATGTTATGTAGTTTTTGTCGATTGTTGCTGTCTACCTTGGGCTATATTGTCTCATTTTCGATAGGGTGTTGAGAATGCTATATTGTTCCAATTTTTGATAAGGCTCTGTGGTTTTGTGGGTGTGGTTCTTGTTTGATTTATTGCTTCTGTTTGGTGGTTATGGTTGCAACTGAGTAAAATAGTTAATGTTAGAGACTTTATGCTTGATTCCATTCGGCATTGGTGATTATTGTTGTCTATCTTAGGCTATATTTTCCATTTTCGATAAGGTGTTGTTGAAAAGACTATCTTGTTTCAATTTTGGACAAGGTTCTGTTAAGAAAAAAATATTTTCTTGGTTGGGTTTGTTGCTATGAATATTTCTGGTTTTTGAAAGGGTGCAGTTGAAAAGGATTTATTATTTCAATTTTGGATAGGATTCTATTGAGAAAAAAGTATATACATCCCTTGTTTTTAGAATAAATCAATCAATTGGAATTATATGTATACAAATATATATATATATCTACGTATATACATATATATGCTTATATATATACATAATAAAAAAATATTCATTTCCACAACAACATAAAAAATTATGTATTAAACAACACCTTATCAAAAAGGACCATATACATAGATACATGCCCACACATACACAAAAACCTTACAAAAATTAATGTTGATGCCATATGCATATATACATATATATACATATGTATGTATATATATATATGTATACATATATATGTATATACATGTATATATATATGTTTGAAAGTTTTTAAGTTTGGACTTGCCTAAAAATTTGAGATACTCTTTGATTAAAGAGATACAATGGGGTTTGGGAAATAAATTGATGTGATATATTAGGAATTCCCTTGTTTTTAGAATAATTCAATCAATTGGAATTATATATCTACATATATATATATATATATATATATATATATATATATCTACATATATATATCTACATATATATATATGTATATATACATATATACACACATATAAATAGAAGCAATAAATCAAACAAAAACCACAACCACAAAACCGCAACGCCTTATCAAAAATTCGAAGAACATAGCATTCTCAACAAAACCCTATCAAAAATGAGACAACATGGCTTTGTAACTATGATTTCCTATGTTTTGTGGGTTTTTGCAACTATGTTGGTGTTTACGTCAAATTGCATTTTTTGTTGATATGGTTGCAATGCAACAAAATTGTTAATATTATATAGTTTATGTTCATTTTGATAGGGCATTGTTGATTGTTGTTTCCTGGCTTTAAAATAATTGAAATAATACAATTTATACTGGTCTCCATAAGGGATTAGTCATTGTTGTTGTCTAGCTTAGGCTATATTGTTTCATTTTGGAGGTGTTGCTAAAAAGGTTATATTATTTCAGTTTTTGATAAGGTTTTGTTGAGAAAACAATATATTTTTGAATGGGTTTGTTATTGTGAACTTTTTGTGGTTGTCTCTTTATGGGTACCATTTTGTCACTATCAACCGATAGGAAATTTGTGTGAACTTTGGTT
The DNA here is from genome assembly GCA_007115665.2 of Sequoiadendron giganteum. Taxonomy (NCBI): domain Eukaryota; kingdom Viridiplantae; phylum Streptophyta; class Pinopsida; order Cupressales; family Cupressaceae; genus Sequoiadendron; species Sequoiadendron giganteum. The sequence continues at coordinate 326,447,932 of CM021110.1, forward strand.
GGAATTTTTGTCAGCCTCCCCAGTTTTTGATCTTTTCATGATCATGAAAAAGGTGATGGATGTGTTTGAATGGCGGTCAAAATTTACGTCGGCCTCCCTGGTTTTTGAGCCTTCCAGTGACTGTGAAAAAAGGTTTGTAGATGGCTTTGGTGGATTTCCCACCACATGGATAGAGAAAGCCACTGAAATTAAATGTTGGTTTGCATCAACATTAATTATTGTATTCTTTCTGTGTACTGGTGATGGTTGAACACCTAGTTCTCCAAACCTCGAGAAACATAGCGAATGTCCACGAGATTTTTAATAAGGCATTGTTGGGTCTTGTTCTATTGCTATACCTACTATCAGAGTCATGAGCGACAAGGCTAAGATTCTCTAAGGGTGCAAGTTCTATGCAACATTGTCTAGCCTCTGTGAAGGTGGGGCAAGGTTATTCTATGAGGGTGTCAATTTTTTGTAGGAAAGCTAGTGGGAAGAGGTGGATATAATTTTTTTTTCTTTGTGATATTATTCCATCTGTGGTTCATAGTTTGTGGCAGGATATATTGCTTGATTTTGGGTAAGGTAGTGTTTATTCTTTCAAATTTTGATAGATTTCTATTGAGAAAATACTTGTTTATCATTGTCATTTTGTGTCTATGGTTTTGCATGGGTTTGTTTCTATGAATTTTTGAATTTTTGTTGTTCAAAGGCTATATTGTTTTCGGTAAGGTGTTTTTCATTTTTGGTAAGGTGTTGTTCATAAGCTATCTTGTTCCACGTTGCAATAAGGTGGTCTTGAAAAAAGACTATACTTTCGCATGGCTTTGTAACTGTGATTTTCTACTTTATGTGGGTTTTTGCATCTGTGTTGGTGTTTAGGTTGAATGGATTTTTTTGTAGGTATGTTTGCAACACAACAAAATAGTTAATATTATACTGTTTATGCTCATTTTGATAGGGGATTTCTTACTATTGTTGTTTGGCTTTAAAATAGTTGACATTATACAATTTATATTGGTCTCCATAAAGCATCGCTCATTGTTGTTATCTACCTTAGGCTATATTGTTTCATTTTCGAGGTGTTATTGAAAAGACTATATTTTTCTAGTTTATCATTCCAACAGTGCCTCAGTATATATCAATATTGTTTGTATCTACTATGGTACATAGGCGTATCTACAAATAGGATAAATAAAGTATAACATAACAAAAAAAATCACGGTCCATCATTGCAATCAATTGTGACATCACTCTTCCATACAACATTTAAAATATAGTCTATTACTCCCTACGTACAAATATGTATGTATCTTTGTTTTGCAGGCATGGCTGCCACATGATAAAATAGTTAATCTTATACACTTTTTACTTGTTTTTGACACGCCATTGTTGTTCATGGTTCTCTAGACCTGGGTATGTTGGTACATTATCAGTAAGGTGCTTCTGGGGTAAATAATTTATGATCTATGCCTTCCATTTTGTTTCTATGGTAGAAACATAGTAAAATTGTGAACACTATACAATTAATGGTGATTTCCATAAAGCATTCTTGATTGCTGCATTGTAATTTAGAGTGCATCGTTTCATTTTTAACATTTTGACAAGCCTACATTGTTTAATGTTCCTTTTTAAATAATGCTTTGTTTGATATGTAATTTTTATTACAATGAATTCCACTCATAGTTCATATGATACTTAATTAGCATAGCAAGGTGTTGAGAGTGAAAGATTTAGTCATTGAATTTTAGAATAAAGAATTGAAGGTTCAATCAAGAATAAAAACATATAGGCAGATATATATATATATATATATTATATATATATTATATATATATATATATATTTTATATATATATTATATATAAATGTATCTGTACACATGTACATCTGTATTTATATATAGCCTGCTATATCTAAATATATACCATATTTACGCTTCCTACATAGCTCATGTCCTTCATATTTGTGAACAAAGAAAACATCCAATCTGAATCTCTTGTGAGTTGACTCAACGAGAGGGCTAAAAAATTCAAATATTTTGTTTGTTGTAGTATATAACCAAAGCTAGAGATCATTGGTCAACAATGGCTTTTGGAGAACAACACAAACTGTATAGCATTGCAACCATAACCATAATCAAAAGCTTCAGATGAAACAATAATGGTCTTAACAACAACATAGAAATTATTTTATTGAACAACCACTTATTGGATATGACCATATGCAAACAGACATAGGCACAAATACTGATGCACTATGGGGGTATCAGAACCTTTCAAAAATTCAACACAGTGATCAGCAAACAATCTTCACCAAAGAAAACTCTTCAACTCTTCATTTAACACTTTTCAACTAGGTCTGTCCTAGTAGCCTTCATGACACGGTTCATGTGCCTTTTCACCCAAAATCATCAAAGGAATTTCCAATTAAATGGTGGATTAAGATACCCTTTTGAGGGCTACACAACATATATCAAACCCAATAATTACTCTTTTGGAAAAATTACAAGAACCAACACCTGCATCGATGTCCTAGGCCTAGAAATAGGTCAGTTTTACAAAGGAAATCCCTCATAAACTCTTGATATCTACCCAAACACATCAAAAAGTATTCATTCAGAGTCAAGTCACTGAATTATCAAGCTTATTAGCCACACCAAGGTTTCCTTACCACTGATCTCTCAAAGCCTCACTCTCAATGCCAATACCAATGGTTTTATTGGAAAACACCCTTCCAAGGTTCCAAAAAAAAACCTAATGCTTCTATCACCCCAAATATATCCTACTCTCACTCATCAACCACTTACCTGACCAATACACATAGTATTTCATCAAGACCATACCTTGTTACCTCATTTCCACATGGAAAAGTACCCTGCCCAGCCTTGGGGCATCATCTCGAAGCCACCAAAATGCTTTATGAAGTCTCCACACCTATTGGAACAAATAATCAAACATGTTACATTCCATTCCTCTGAGATACATAGAGCAACAGTAGGAGGAATGTATTTGCATCACTTCGTTTGCAAACTCAGACCTTTGCTGGCCTATTACAGGCAATTATAGAATTCAAGCGAGATCTTCCTATAAAATTAAAATGAAACTCTCAAATCAATGGAAATGAAAGATTATAACATGCTATCACAACATTACATAGGTTTTAGATCACTGGGGCCTTGTATGGGACCATACAGTAGCAAGAAATGAACAAAACATAGAAAATATGCTAAAAGGATGTTGATATCTTTATTGGAAATTTGTACAAATGATCAACCAAACCTCTTCGAGCCTTGGAGAGGCTTTATATAGAATTTAAAATTGATTTTAAACTTACCCAACATCCCTAACTACTTTCCAATTCCCATCTAACTCTTCAGCTTCCAAAAGCTGCATTTTACAATATTTTCTTATGGCAACCTTCATATTTTGCAACATTTACAATTTGTCACTTATGACTTCAAAAAACATCTAATTACATTGCAAATGCTCCTTTTAGACCTTATTTAGATAAATCACCTGAAAACACCTTGTACTACCCTTCTGACCTCCTATTAAACCTTCAAGCATTCAAATTTTGCAAATGGTGGATTAGGTGCTCCTGCACCACATACATATAAAGATTCAAATAGAAGACAACAATTGTGCAGATATAACACTATATGGAAATCCAACCTAAGAAGAAGGAAACAACCATATTGATATAGAAAACCTTGACATATCTATACATACAATAAAGACCTTAAGGTTCAATCCAGAACAAACACATATAACCAAATATAAATATTTCTATATGTACACATGTATATATTTACTTATATATAGACTAGTATATTTGAATAGATGTGCATACCATATTTTTTCCTCACTACATAATTTCTCGCCTTTGAATTTATAAAGAGAGAAAACATCCAGACTAAATTTTCTCTCAATTTACTTGCCGAGAAGGCTAAAAATTCAAATCTTTTGTTACTTGTAATATATTGCCTGATCTGAAGAAATGCCTTATTATAGTAAAAAAAAGTTTGAATTTTTTGCCTTCTCAACCATTCAATTGAGGGAAAATGCAGTGTGGATATTTTATCTCTTAAATGTTGTTTCACATCAACATCAATTGTTGTGTTGTTTGCATGTGCTAGAGATGGCTGTAATAAGCACCCAACAAGCAACACTGCCCTTGGATAATATAATAAACTATTTTTTAAATGTTCAAGAAATGGTCTTTGTAATATGAACCTCTCCTTGTACTTCTTCCCTCTTCTGTCAAATTCATCTCTTCCCGCTTGCTTTCTCTCCACTCCCTTCTTCCTCCACTGCTTGCAAAAAATGGGAAAACGATTATTGTAACCAACAATTTTGTAATGCCCTGCAAAAAAATGGATAAATAATTATCAAAAATGACACTTTTTCACTACTTTTGCAACCATCGCTCCCTGCAAGAAAACATAGAATATCCTCCAACCACCTTCATAGAAAATCTACAACCAATAGTCACACTTGTGCCTTCACAAAATATTACCTTGTAGTAGACCAATTCAAAACCTTCACCGAGAGTTGCAACAATCACCACAAAATGAAACCCATAAATCAAAGAATATTGGTATCAATAGTTACCTAGATGGGAAAACCCACATTACACCAAAAAACCCACTAAAAACACCCATGCAAAACCATCCCTGCAAAAGCTGAGCCATAAATCAAACAATTTTTGTTTCAACAAACTATACAATCTTTTTTTAGAATACCCTAATTGAAAGAGAAACAATATACACAAAGCTAGAGAAAAACAAGCAACACTACCTTCCACCCTTCATGACTACACAAAATTCATAAATGGAACAGTATAAGCTAAACAACAAAACAACAATCAAGAATTCCCTTTGTAAAACAACATAATCTATTTTCCAAATACTTGACAAATGGTTTTACCTATATGCATCTCTTCCCACATGTATTCAAAACTTTCTTCAAATGCACCTCTTCTGGCTTGATTTCTCTCTGCTCCCTTGTTTCCCCATGACCTGCAAAAAAAGGAAAAAGAATTATCAGAACTAAAACATTTTCATTGCTTTTGCAATGATTTCCCCATGCAAAAAACATAGACTAACCTCCAACCACCTTCACACAAAATCTAGAACCAATGGTGGCACTTGCACCTTCTCAGAAGCTTTCCCTCCTCACTTACAACTATCTTCAAGAACAAGGAAAACCTAGAGAACGACACCCAAGACTACCTTATTGAGAATTATGCAGACATTCACTTTGTTTCCCAAGGATTTAAATGGGAAGATGTTACTTACAACCATCAGCACTACATCAAAACCTTCCAACAATAAATGCAGCAAAAGAAACCGTGTTCTCTAGTCTACCATATTGGATCATGGACCGTCATATTTTGTTACATAGATATATCCATAGGTGGCCTCCAAACAAATGAATGATGTTTGCATGTAATCTTAGAAATAAACACATGTGCAGATAGGAAATATAAAATCAAACAAAAGAAAATGAGGCATGTTGTTGACCCTGTCATATTGCGTAGTGGAGAATGATTAGCTCTCAAAAAAGTCTTAAGAAAGAACATACATCATCCACCCCTCTGATCAATAGTGAAATCAATGTTTCTTATTACACTTACTATACAATCGATCATTTTAATAGCTTCTTTTCTGAGGCTAAAAGAAATAATAACTAAAAAGGTGTATTTAATGCATGCAATACATCTATATGCAACTGCAAAACAAAAGTTGGTCTAATATATATATATATATATATCAAGCTAGATGTGCATATATATGCATTGTTAATTGTGTTGTACAAAATACTATATTATTTGTTGAAATTAATATTATTTGATTTATGCTTCGCCTTTTGTGCCAATGGTTTTGGATGAGTTTGCTATTGTGAATTTTTGTGTTGTGGAGGTTTTTTCTATCTGATGTAGTCTTTCATTTCTCCTTTCTTCTATTCACATACGTACGTATATAAAATAAGATGTGGACAACATTCGTATATACTTGGCCTTACAGTATGCATGATAATAAACATTTTTCCACACATAATGTGTTGAAAATTTCTTTGAAGTTATGTGGAGAAGAAGTTTAACATAGATGGTGGCATTAACGTTTGATAGAATGCTTAAAATATAGCTTATTTTTGCAACAATGTTTCAATATGTATCTATGTCTTTTGCAACTGCTATGACATACATCCAAATCTGGACATGCCATTTCTCATCAATGTTCCATTTGCAACCATTTGCACCATACACGAACCAACAATGCCCGATTGAAATTAACATAAATTGGATCCTTCTGTTGTGTAGTTTCTGTGAAGGTTATTGTTGGAGGATATTTTTTGATTTTTGAATCGGAAAATAACTTGAAAATAAATACAAAAGATCACAGTACTTGGCCATCAAACTAGACAAGAAGTAAATAGCTATATTGATATTAAAAACTATACATACCCAAATTTATATAAATGCATTATGTGAAAGATAAATTTACATAATGAATATACAGCCATACACACTAATATCTTAAATGAAATAATAATGGTTTCAACAACATGCTAGAGAATTGTTTTTTTTCCAACAGGGCCTTACCAGAAAGGAAACAATATAGCCATAAAACACCAACTTTAAGGAGAATAGCATAAGTCAACAGGTGAAGTTGATTGAATATGGAAAAAAAATGTTAAAGGTAGATAGAAAGACTCAATAGTCGCCTATGACAAACAATCCATATACATATATTGCAACAAAAGAAAAAAAAGTGCTTGCAAACTCCAACTTAGAGAGGAACAATGTAACCAATGAATAGATAGGAAATATAAAAAAAAATGTAAACTGTATGGCATTAACTTTTTTACTCTGTTGCAACCATAACTACATAATGGAAGCCATAAATGAAACAATATTCATTTTTGCACCTCTTCCCGCTTGCTTCAAACACACCTCTTATTGCTAGCCTACCTACAAAAAATGGGAACCCCCGCAGAATAACCTCCACTTACCTTCATAGAAGCTAGACAATACTTGATCCAAATTTAAGCCTCATAGAAGTTTACTTGCCTCACTCATGTATCTAATAGCATGTATAGCAATAGAAAAAGAGCCAAGAATGCCTTCTTAGAAATTTCACAGACATTTTTTTTGTTCCCTAAGGTTTAAAATGGTGGGTGTTTTTACAACCATTGCTAGTACACGGAAAGCATAAAGAAATTACGCCATGCAAAAAACAAAAAAATAGACTCCAACCATCTTCACAGAAATTCTAGAGTAGATACTTGCACTTGCATCTATATGGAAGCCTGCCCTTCTTGGTCACACATTTGATAGAAGGTTAGACCACATAATCACATACAATGATGGCTTATTGAAAATTGCATAGACTTTCACTATGTTCTCCAAGGATTTAAATGGCAGGTGTTACTTACAACCATTTCCACTACATGGAAAGAATACAACAATAAAAATGTGACAGTGAAAAACCTATTGAAAACCTTTGGAATAGAAATCAAATCATAAATGGAAGTGTATTGGTCTAAACAATGATTTCAATAGGGAAAACCCACACAAACACAACAATTCATAGTAGCAATCAAACAAAAAAAATAAAAAAAATTGCCTTCCAAACTTCATGGCTATATTGATTCAAGAAATGAAAAACTATACCCTAAGCTAGAGAACTGCAATCAAGAATGGTCTTTCCAAAATAACATAAACTATTTTTGAAACTATGTTACTTTCAACAATGACCCAGATGGAAAAACCCACAAAACACAACAATCCACACAAGCAATCCAGTGCAAAACAAACAATATTGCCTTCCAACTATTGTGGCTGCACACACGGCATAAAAAAAATAATAGACCCTAAGTGAGAGAACATCAATAAACAACAACCTATGGAAAATAACATGAACTATTTTAAAAATACTTTAGAAAGGGTTTTTCCAATATGCACCTCCACCAACACCTCTACCTGCTTACTTAAAATCTACCTCTTCCCTCTTTCAAAAACCAATACAACAATCTTGGTATTGGCACTATCAATCAAAGTGATGGACAATGTATGGGTCATATAGACAGATATGTATATATGTCATAGCAAATGCAAATAACATTGATTCCATGGGAAATTGGGTTATTATTGTTATCTAGGTTAGGGTGTGCTATTTCATTCTCGGAAAGAGAGTGTTGAATAGGCTATACTTTTTTATTTTCACTATTGCATTGTGAACCAAATATGGAACAATATAGCTAGAGTTGAAGTGATACAATAGTTTATTGTATTTTCCTAACTTTGGAGAGTTTTTCAGCACATTATATGTGGCAAGCAATGCTCATGGGGATGAGTTTATATGAATCTTGTGTACATTCTATTTTGCATACATATATGTTTGCATAGAGAAAAAGAACAATGAAATGCAATAAAAGGAAGAAATACTTTAGTGTTTGTTGTATAGTTTTTGTCTACTACAAATTCTTGCGAAGTAATCAAATAGTTCATTTCCTTATCGATACATCATTCTTGACTGTCTTTGTATGGACTGTGTTGATGGTAGACAACCAGAGATACATATAGACAAAGATGCATATCCTAAAAGATATAGGTAGAAAATCCATGTACATACAAACAAACTCATAGATATAAATGTATATTGAAGAGACATTTATGTACATAGAACTATATAAAGATATTGTATGCACTAACAACATTGAATTACATGCATACATGCTTTTGTATATGTATATGTACATATATACATGTATACAACCATGTCTACAAGTATATATGAGAACAACTTGAAATACAAAGGGTTTTTCCAAATTACACCTCTTCTTGCTTGGTATAACTGTACCTCTTCCCACTTGCTTTGTCTTTGTTGGTTGCTTTCTTGAGTGTCTAGAAAAAATGGGCAATAAATTATTGCAGCTGGTAGTTTTGGATTTATTTTCCAGCTACAACCCCATGTATGAAATCCCAAAAGAAACCTCTTTCCTATTGGACAGTGGCTTGACAATGCATTATTGAACTTGGACCTTCATAAACGCTTCTCTCCTTGTTCATAGTTGTCGCAAATGGTAAATCCACACAACAACAACCAACAATACCTTATCAAAAATTGTACAAACATTTGATTGTACTAATGGAGAGTGTATTCTCCCTATGTCTAGGAATATATTTATGTCATAGTGGATTCAAATAACATTGATACATAGTGATGCCTATGCTTATTTTGTTGACAAATACTTGAAATCATAAGTTGTATTTTAAGTGTTGTATAATAATTATTTTTGCATATAATATCACATATATAAATTTTTGTTCATCGGGAAAATAAAATGAGTGGCAATGATAGTTAAGAATGCCTTATGGATAATAACATAAGTTGTATAGCATTTACTATTTTATTGTCTATTGAAAATGAAGTGATATATCCAAAGCTAGAGAACAATAATTAACAATGTGTTATGGAAAACAACACACACTCTTTTATTGTGTTGCAACCATTTACAAAGAACTCAAACCATATACAAAAATATATTAAATTTTCCTATGTATAGATATGCATGTATGTCAAAACAAATGTAAACAATGTAGCTACACACTCTTCCAAAATTTTATTGCTTTGTGAAAATAGATGTTATTGTGAACCCCTAAACCTGCAAATGCACAAGAGCAACAAACATGGTTAGATGTAGATCAAAATGCATGTACACAAGCATGAGAGATTCCCCATGAAATCCACCTATTTAAACTATTATTAGGAAATGAAGAACAAAAACTCAAATAATCATAAAAGTAAATCCTAATTTAGCCAATAGATTGATGATCCCATGGGGGAATTGGTGCCAATTGAGTGTTGCAATTGGCCCTTTCCCAGTTTCTAAGTTGCAAATGTGAGTTGATTGAACAATGGTCAAATCTCCAAAGAAATTTGAGCATAACCTTGGTGCAAATGTGAAAATGAGATGAGTGCTTGAATGAAATGAGCAAAATTAGTTCTCAATTGAAGAGAGTAACTTTGCATGAAGGTTGTGAATAATGATGGATTTGAGTATAGTAAGTTTACTCAAATTGTGGATGTTAGAATGAGAGGAAGAGTCTCTCATTTATAGATTCCGAAATTGGAAGAATGAGGGATTTGGATGAATGTGGGATAAAAGACCAACCAATGAGAAGAGGCCACTTGTCCACATGTGATTGGAGGGGGAATGAGCACATTTTGGTCAATGTGCATGATAAATTCCATTGGATTCAAATTTGAATTTTGAATGTGACATGTTGGGGGGAGAGAAGAATGGAGTTAATGTCACTTGGCTCAATGCACAAGGACATGTAAGAGGCATTGAATGCCTTGTTGGAAGGACCAAGCCCATTTGAATTTTGAATTCAAATTGAGGGAATATTCCCTTTTGATGCCATGTTGAGAGAAAATAGGCAATTTAATAAATCAAAGTAGTTGATTTATTGTGCAAGTTGCATTCTCCAGAGGATTTTAGTGATAGGGATTAACTTAATCAAATATTTGATTAATTTAATGAGGACTTAGGAGATGTGACAATTTAGACTTAAATTTATGAATTGATTTAAATCAAATTGAGAGGAAGGGTTTAATTAAATAAATGGTTTTGATTTATTTAAATAAGGAGGAAAATATTAGATTAAATCAAATAAGGTTTAATTTATTTAATTTAATAAGAGGAATTTAGAGTTTTTATTTAAATAAAATGAATTATTTAAATGAACGGAGAAAGATGATTAATTAAATTAAATTGATTAGTTTAATCAGTAGAGGAGAAAGACCTAATTAAATAAATAATGATTTATTTAATTAAGGGATGAAAGGTGTTGATAAGCTGAGAGTATGATTCAAGACGAAACGATGTTAGTAGGATCAGAATTAGGTGCATGTATATTTTACGTGTCTACAGTTATTTCTTTGAACCTTTACAAGGCATTCTCCAAATGATATATTATATATTAACTGTTGTATACAACATTCAGGCCTTCTTGCTTATTATTTTTTTACCCTCGTATTGTTGATGTCTGTATAAAAAAATTTAAAACATTAAAATATGAAACAAAAAAATGCAATAATAAATTGTATATTAAGTGTTGTATGAATCATTCAATCCTTTTTTTATTAATCCTTTGTTGTCATATTGTTGATGTCTATGCAAAAGAAATGAGAGATCATGTTGTGTTTTGAGGTCATAAAGCTTGTAGTCAACCATCGGCATTGCAACTCTCATCATTTAAAAGAGCAGCCCCAACAATGTCAGTGGACTTTGGCTCTACGTAGGCTGATGAACAATCCTCAAGCAAGAGTCTTGTAAGTCTGTTCCTTGTTTTGTTTTTTCTACTAACAATTATTTTGATATTTTCCATGTCCATCCAGTGGAGTATGAATATACTTCATTTGAATTAACATTTTTTATTGTAGAATTTGTCAAAACCAACTTCATAGTCCAAGAACACCTACATACAAAGAGATACCTGTCATAGGGAGGAGAATGGAGAAAAAAGCAAGAGACGATTTGAAGCTCTTGAATATGAAAGATATATTAACAGAAAATAAATAGAATTCATTATTTACAAAGATCATGCAAACATAAAATCTAGACATTTAATAATTAAAAGATTTATTAAATGTCACAAATATGCAACTTAAGTGAAATCTTAAGAAAGGAATATTTAAGGTAACTTAATTAACATAATTAAGTTAAAACCTTTACTCTAATAGTTATGATATATATTCTAATTAATTTATATTCAAAATCTTCATCTTTGCTTTTCCTTTCAATTTTCTAGCCATTTGGGAGTCACCTATGTGTTAGGGGGGAAAACATTATAGTTTTCAAATGTCTTGACATTGCTGTTAGCTTCTAGACTTGTGTCACAACCATCAATATCTCATTGCTTCTTCTTGCTTGATTGAAACTACCTTGTAGGATATGAATGTGTATCTAGCCTTGACACAACATGAAATACGATCTATTGAAGCTAGAGATTTTGTTTCATCTCCAGTTCTCCAACTAATGTCTTTTAAAACAATAGGAGGCGATCAAAGCCCAATTGACCACTACAAAGTTGTCCTCTTTGATGGAACCCACATGCAAATAGGTACTTTCCCTACAAAATAAAATGACCTTTTGTTTATAGGCGAATTGAAAAAAGGGTTCCATCTTGTGCTTGACCAACTATTTATGTAGGAAGCTATGTGAATCAAGGTTAGAAATTGTTCTATACTACTTGTATTTGTTTTATGCTTTCTTGTTAGTGGAGATTGTGTTTAAGAGTATTTAATGTTTGCTTGATTTCAGGGTGATTGTGATATTGTACTTAGATATCAAAATGTTAGATTTCCACCTAATTGGAAAACCTAGATATCTGTTTAGAGATCAAGAAGAACAAATAGTTGGTTGTGGTTCACCCTCCCCATCCAAGTGAGCCTCAACATTTGGGATAAATACATCCCCAAGAAAGAAAAATACTCTTACAAATATCAGTCCTATTAAAGGGCTCAATGTTTACCAAACCAAATGGACAATAAAAGGCCGAGTAACAAAAAAATAGGAGATGCATCATTACAAAAAAAATAGCGTGAGGGCCAAGTATTCAGCTTTGACATTATTGACAATGAGGGAACAAAAATATGAATCACTTATTTTAATGGCATAGCAGAATTGCATTATGATAGGGTTGAGGTGGGTCATACCTATTGTGTGTCTAAGGGGCTAGTAAGACAACCAGAAAGGAAATTTAATAAGTTTAATAGCCGCATGGAAATCATTTTGGATCAAACTCAATGTTAAAATGTTGTGATGATGAGGCCTTTGTGCCACAGAAAGTATTAAATTCATCCCAATTAATGAAATTAAAAATTGTAGCAATAACAGTTTGAAATCTATTATTGGGACTGTGGTGCATGTGGGAAAGGTATCGAATATAGTAAAAATCAAGGATCAGTCTAAAACAATTTTTCGAACTCTTACACTTAATGATTTTTCATCCTTTTGCATCAATCTGAATCTGTGGGGCTCAAATTGGGAAGAAAAGGGTGATGAGCTAGAAAGATTGTACAACCCTCCTTCGATTGTCATCCTTGCTATTAAAAATGCATGTGTTGGGTATTTCAATGGAATGGTACTAAACACAACCATAGGGACTCTTCTATACATAAATCCTAACATCCCAAAAGCACAACCCTTCACCGAAAGAGGACATATTGAGCCACCTGCTATTGAGCCCACTCAGATGGTCCCTCAAAAGGTTGCTTTGGAAAATGGAAGAGTCACCATTCGATATATCTTGGATCATTTCCTTGGATTTCCTAAAACTTTATAGGCTACTCTCAAGGCAACAATAAAATATATAAAAATAAATGCATTATGTTACGCTACATGTCTGTTGCAAGCCAATGGCAGACAATGTAAGAAAAAGTGTGAAAAATCCACGCAAAACACATGGTTCTGCCCTAAATTCCAGACAACAATAGGTGATTGTGACTTTGGATATTTATTGCACCTAGGAAGACCACATGGGCGATATTTGGGCTACTTCTTTTGATGAGGCTGCAACAAGCTTATCGTAGATGTTAGCAAAAGAAATTTATATGTTGCAATATGAGCCTTCTACTGCAATGATTGCTGAGTCTGCTATCAATCGTGTCATATACAACTCATTTTTTTAACTGTTCTTATTAAAAATCACACCTATAATTCAAAAACAAGGATGAAAACAACAATAGTCAAACTTGCAATAATTAACTTTGAAGTTGAGTGCAAGCTATTGTTTTCAAATCTCTCTGTAATCTTCACTGCCATTCAAGAGTCTCCAAAGATAGTTGTTGTACTGCCTTGAATTCCAAACAACCATGCCTAATTGTGACTTTGAATATTTGTTATAGTTTCTCTTGACTAGACATCTATTTCCTTCTCTTCCTATGCACTCCTTGTCATATCAAAACACCTTTCCTTTCTCTTGTTGTTGTCTTGTTCCTCATTTAACTGGTAATATATTAAAACAATGAAGTTTAACTTAAAATGTTTAACAAAACAAGATATCATTATTTTTTTCTATATTGTTTATGTTGCTTAGACTTTGGTTCCAGTTTAAGTGTATGTTCATAATTTTATTTTATGTTGTTTGGTTATATAGCTATGTCATCACTCCTACCACATGTATCAATATTTACAACTATTCTTATATATGTGTATATATGTATGTATGCATGTGCATAAATATATATTCGTGTAATTGAAATCTCTTAGTCCATACAACATTTTGATGCATATATGTGTAGATATATGTTCTTATAATGGATCTGTATGTGTACATGCATGCAGACCTGAATATTTATAGCTATGTCTGACTTGTTTTTAATAACTTAATATGGTTATTTTCTTCTTGTCTATTTCAATAGCCATGTAGTCTTCTCCCTCCACAATTGTTCTTACTATAATGTTCACTCCCTTGAATGCATGGCTATTAAATTATCTCCTGCCTTTGTATTCATAAAATCACATGACATATGGTTATTTTGCACTTTCTTGTAGTTGCATAAAACTTTGTTTTTGTTATAATATTTTCTATGTGATTTTTAATAATGACTATTTTCTATTCCCTTTGCAACTATTTTGTGATTTTTCTACAATCTAGCTTATTAAAATATGTCGTTGTAGAGGATTAAGATAAAGAATATAATGAAAATTTTGTGTTTTGATTTCTATTGTTCTGATCTTGTTTTGAATGTTATGAGTGCATACAATATCCTGAGAGAGTTCTATATAGATATATGTGTCTGTGATGTATTTGATTACACAAAAAATTCCACTAAAAACACCCATGCAAAACCATCTCTGCAAAATATTTCATTTTGTGGCCATTCTTGTGAATCTCTAGCTTAGGCTATATTGTTTCATTTATGGCTTCAGTTTTGTGTGATGATGATGCCGTTTCATTGGCCTTCTCTATTTGTGTGCCATACACTTTTTTAAAAACAATCTACTACCTTTTCCCTGATGTCGGAATTAAAAGCTACATTGACACACACACACACACACACACACACATGAAGATAGATGCACATATATACAGATTGTTGATTGTGCTCTAGAAAAGACTATATTTTTTGTTAAAACCAATATTGTTTGATTTATGCTTCACCTTTTCTCGCAATGGATTTCATTAGGTTTGTCACTATCAGTTTTTATATGTTCTACAACATTTTGGGTATGTGCGGGATCATGATGGGCCAAAAAGTGGCTATATCTAAGTGATATGATGGCCCATGTGGCTGACGAATTTTTTTTTACCCAAAATTGATGATACGAAAAGGGTTTTTAAAGGAGATTCTCAGCTTTCCATCAATATAAATTATGCTTTACTTTAAATTTAATAAATAATTATTATTCATTTTCTATTTGAATTACGACTAAAGTCCTGATTCATAGGCTGATTGGAAAAAATCTATAGCTTTCAAATGGTATCACATTTTTGAATCCAAAACATGTGTCACATTTTATGCTTTACATACTATAGGATTAAAAAAAATTATAATAATTTCATGATGTTTGACCAAGTTAAGGTGATTAGACATATGAGTTTTTATATTTTTTAAAATTTGTAATAAAAAATTCATAATTAATTATTTACTTAGAAAAAAATTACAAAAAAATATGTATCACATCAGGACATGAGTTCCCTACTTATATCTAAAATATTATAAAAAAATATTATCATTTTATTGTGGTTACGGTTGTCAGACAAACACCTACTTCTTATTTTTTCCCTGAAATTTAAGTACTACTGCATTGAAATTTCAAATTTCCATCGAATAGATGTTTTAAAATAAAAATAAACCTAGTAGTGTAGAAACTAAATTCAATTTTCTACAGATTCTATTCTTGCATATTTTTTAAATAATATAGATAACTTATTCAAATTTTTACGTCAAGTTGCCTAACTTTGATTTTCTAAATTTTATTGTGACTTAAGGGCTTGTTTTTTCCATGATGATCTTGCACATACCCTTTTGGCATCTGTTGTAGGCTTTCATTTTTCTTTTCACATGTATAGATATATATGTATGTGAAATTACATGTACACAACATCCATATGCACTCTAAAAGATACATGTACCTAATCTTACCCTCCTCACTCACAACTATCTTGAATAATCAGGTAAACCTAGAGAACGAAACCCAATAATGCCTTATCGGGAATTGCACACACATTCGCTTTGTTTTCCAAGGACTTAAAAGGGTAGGTGTTACTTACAACCATTCCTGCCACACAAAAATCTTACAATAGTTAATGTAGGTTCTATTTCATTGGACCTCTCTATTGACATGCCAAACACTTTCTATAAACAAACCGACACCTTCTCAAGGACACCAAGAAGCTCAAAAACCGGGAGGGTTGTTAAAAATATCGTCCAAAGGTCACATAAATAGCCTACCGGCTAAAATTGCAACAATATAGCTTTCTCACTAGAACCACACACAACAATGACTTATTGAAAATTGCATACACATTCACTATTTTTTCAAAGCAGGTATTACTTACAATCATTAGCTCTACATGAAAAACATACAACAATCAAATTTTGATAGTCACAAACCCATTGAAAAGCTTCGTCATAGAACATGGATCATAAATGGAAGTATATTGGTCTGAACAATGATTTAGATGAAAAAACCCACATAAAAACAATAATTCACAAAACATTGTAATTCACAGTAATAATGCAACAGGCAAAACAAAGAATATTGCCTTCCAGCCTTGGTGGCTAAACAGTATTGCTTTCAACATCAAGCCAGATGAAAAAAACCACACACAACACACGATATTATCCCTTTTGGAACCATAGACATAAAATGGTGGTGATAAATAATGCAATATAGCCTATCCTAGGGAATTGCAACCATCACCACAAAATGAAAGCCACAAATGAAAAAATATTGGTGCACACAGTCACGCACATAGGGGAACATGCTAAGACCATTTTTTGTTACCTTTCCCACATTGCACCCAACATTCATCTCTGTCTCTAGATATGCATGTATTTGAGGTCACATACAAAGAACATTCATATATACTTCTTCCTATGTTTATTCTTTTTAGAAGGTAGCTGGTTTTTTTATTTTCCTATGTCTATACTTAAACTTCTCCACATGAATTAATTTCTATTTGCTTTTATATGGCCTTGCCACTATTCATTCACAATTTTCATGACATCTAAAAAAAGAATGGGTACATATGTTTCAATTGACAATTGCAGTTTTTTTGTTCAAAATCCGCATCGTGCAATTTTTCAGATTACTTATATCAACTAAAACATGTGGTACCTATTCTTCTATGAAGTAATTGTCTCAGGCTTTTCACTTTCAATTTATTTTTTCAATAAATAAAGGGAGGGCATGATCTAGAACATGTGTCGAATTACATGTAGCCACATATATTGAAAACCTTGAGAAACATAGCGAATGTCTATGAAATTTTCAATTAGCCATTATTGGGCTTTGTTGTGTTGCTTACATGCTATCAGAGCCATGAGTAAGGAGAGAAAGATGTTTTGATGGTGCAAGTTCAATCACACGTTTTCCACCTTCTATGAAGATGATTGGAGGTTATTCTATTTCTTTTGGATGGGGCAATGGTTGAAAAAGCAAAAGAAAAGGTTTTTCCTTCAATATTTCTTTACTAACTTATTTTAGTAAAGCTAGTGGGAAGAGGTATGCTTGAAGAAAATGGGAAAAAGTGAATAACGAAAAAATCCTTTACGATTTTTTGTTTCATTTGTGGTTTGCATAGACATTTGGTATGTTTTGCAAGGCTTTAAAAGGAATTTACCACTTACAACCATCACCACTACATGGAAACCATGCAAAGTTTAATTTTGATGCCATTTTGTTCGCCCTCTCTATCGATGCAACAAGTTCTTTAAATCAAAAGAAATAGAAAAACATGTGCCACCTTCTCCTCAATCGCCACCTTTCCCCTGACCGCCAAAAGGCTCCCAAACCGAGAAAAGATAATCAAAATCTAGGCCAAAGTTCAATCTACACTCCCTTCCATTATCCCATAGCTTATGTTCTCCCACAAAAATGAAGCAAGTGATTTGTAGCACCTTTCATTTCAAACCTTGGGAAACATATGACTTGCTTGTGTCGAGACCTGGCTTTTGTTGAACTTCAAGTGGAGTTGGCTGTTGTGGAATTTATCCGAATGTTATTTAATGTTATTTTGTGTTCTTTGAATGGGGTGATGGTTACAAAAGCACTACAAAAGTGTCAGTTGTGATAATTCATTGTTGATTTCTTCCAAGCATGGATCTTCTATATAGCACTTAAAAATATAGTTCACCATTGCAAGAGTATCACATAAAATAAAGATGGGGATTAGTTTATATCAACACTCTTTTCATATTCTATAACGTACATACATATATATACATAGGGGAAACACATTTTCCACCACTATCAACACTATTGATATCACTATTCTATACAACACTGGCAATTCAAGCTATCATTCGAAAAATGTACTAGTATGTATCAATATTATTTGCATCTGCTACGATATGCGTCCAAATATGTACATTTCATTGTTCATCATTGTGATCAATGGTTGCATCAATTTTCCATATAACAATTAAAATATAGCTTGTCATTGCAAGAATGTCCCAACAAAATAAATATAGGGATCAACATGTATCAATACTCTTAGCATCTACAATGCCATACATACATATCTGCACATGTGGGAAATCTATTGTTCATTTCTTTGATCAATTGTCTCATCACGAAGAATTTTCTATTGTTTTAGCAACCATCCCCCCATCAAAAAAAATAAAAAACAATTGATTTGTATTTCTGCCTACTCACTATGAATAATGTCAAAATTGAATATTTGGTCCTCACATCCTTGTTTATTGTAATGGTGATTTTCCCTTTTTATTTGTTAGATGACCTTTTATTTCCCATCATGTACGTGTTGTTTATATGTAACTCCACATACATACATTTCCACACATTGACCATTTGTCAAGTATTTGGAAAAAAAATTATGTTATTTCCCAAAGGGCATTGTTGATTGTTGTTCTGTAGTTTACATTATATTTTTTCATTTATGGTTTGAATCCCCAAGTGTTCAACCATCACCAGTAAATGGAAATCATAGAACAATTAATACATGTTCCATTTCACTGGACTTGTCTATCGACATGCCAAATGCTTTCTATAAACAAACTGACACCTTCTCAGGGACACCGAGAAGCTCAAAAACTAGGAAACAAAATGTCCACTGATATACACATATGATCAAGAGCAAGCGTCATTTTTTTATGCTTCATTTTATATCTGCTATGTGCACATCTATTTTTTTTGACATTAAATGTAGACAATATTCATATCTTTGAAGATTACTTATGGATATATATGTGTGACACCCTACGATGGTACGCATGCCTAATATGGTAGGGTGTAGAGCAGGCTTCCTTTTCCTGTGTTTCATTTTAGTTTATTTTCCCTATGCATAGATATCTATCTGTGTTATTATTTCTTTTGGCCCCCCAAAAGAATTTCTTGAATGATATACTATATATTAATTGTAATAAATAACATTGATTTCACTATACATTAGAGTGGTGCACGATGTATATTCTTGCTATGCATCAATGCACCTTTCTTTTTTGGTAGATGTTGTAGGATAGATAGCAACAATTACACTACACTATGAATTAAAGAAGAGGATCATCTCCAACAATTTTTTTCAATGCTGCCATCATGAAATTTTGGTGTTCTTAATGGTAATTGTACTACTTCTCTTTCCCTTGTCATTTCCATACATATAGAATTTGTACCATTTCTAAATTGGCTTGCTTTTCATTTTTTGTATGCAACATGTAATTGTGGCATTGCATATTATTTTTTTTCAAATTATAGAACTATTTACATTTCATAATCTAGATATTGGTTACCAATGAAACGTGTACACCTTGCTAAAGTTCGCATTTTACTTCTCTATGCATATATTTGTGTTAAACCATTTTAGGTTGCAACTACGTTCTATTTATATACAAGGTGCAATGATCTCCAAAATGCTTAACAACTTTACCATTGCACATTTGCACAGTGTATGGCCTTTGCTTGCATTCTAACTATATACAATGTAAGGCTATATATCTTTTACCCCATCTCTTATTTCACAACTGCATACCAATTTACTAAAAAATCTATAGCATTAATTTCAAGACAACTAATTCTCTCAGGTGCAATAGCATTGTTTTCACTATTGATCAAACTGGTGGAAAATTATTGTTTTTGCTCGGGGGTTTTTGTGAGGACCAATGAGGCTCCATGAGCCAAAATGGTAGGGTGGAGAGCATGCCTACTTTTTTGGTGTTCATAGTGCAACCCATTTCTTGCACAAGGTATGTTAATATTTTTTAAATTGTTGTGTTCTATCACAACTGCATTGCATATCATTTCTTATACATTGTACAAGTCTTTAAATTTCCTTATTTATTTATTGTTTATCAATGGCATGTGTTTATTGTAGTAAACTTCACATTATTCTTTCACCTTTGTAGACAATACTCAAGCCAAACAATCCTCCTTTATGAATGTTTTCACGCCATGAGATCTTCTACAAACTCGGCATGGCCCAAAAAATTGCTTTCACCATTGATTAAAGAATGTTTCTATTTTTAATGGTAACTATACTACTTCTCTGTCCCTCTTCATTTTCATGCATATAGAATTTCCACCATTCCTAAAATGCTAGATACCTTTACAATTGCACATTTGCATGGTGTCTAGCCTTTGCTGAAATTTTAACTGTATAAAATGTAAGGCTATATATCTTTTATCGCATCTCTTATTTGACAAGTACATGGTGATTTATTCAAAAAACATGTAGCATTGATGTAAAGACAACCAATTTTCTCATGTCCGAAAGTATTGTTTTCACCATAGATCAAAGTGGTACAAAATTAATGTTTTTTCTCGGGGGTTTGGTGAGAGCCCACAAGGCTCCATGACCCAATATGGTAGGGTGGAGAGAAGACCTCCTTTTTCCATGTTCATACTAGTATCCATTCCATGCACATAGTATGCCAACATTTTTTTAAATCGCTGCATTCTATTACAATTGAATTGCATATTACTTCTTCTACGTTGTACAAGTCTTTAAATTTCTTCATTTATTTATTGTCTATGAATGACACATGTTTATTTCACTAAACTTCACATTATTCTTTCACCTTTACGAACCATGCTCAAGTAAGACAATCCTCCTTTATGGATTTTTTCAAGCCAATAGATCTTCTATAAAATTAGTAAGGCTCGAAACAATACTTTCACCATTGATTAAAATGGTGGATAATTTTTTTTTTGCTCGAGGTTTTGGTGAGAGCGCATGACGCTCCATGACCCAATATGGTAGGGTGGAGAACATTCCTTCTTTTCTTCTCATTATACTAGATTCTGTCAAATGCACAAGCTACGTTTATATCTTCCAATCCTTCGATTACAGGTGTACTGCATATTATCTACTATAAATTACATAGCTCCTTATATCTCCTCATTTAGATATTGTCTACCAAGAATAGATGATCACTGCACTAAAATTCACATTTTGTTGTTATTCTTGCAGAGCATACTGCAGCCATAATGCTGATTTTGATGATGATGGAACTTCACTTTTTTCTCTTTGAATTCCATTTTATCTTGCCCTTGCCTTGGTCTTTCATATTGTCTGTGAAAACCCCTAGTGTCTTATATTATGCCTTGGGTGGGATCTATTTGGTCGTTACCTTTTTTAGGTGGGATTTAAAACAACTTATGCCCCATCGTTTCGTCTAAGTCGGGCCCCTTTTTGATTCATTGTTTTAATTCTTTCACTTGACTTTATTTTTCCCTAGGTGATGTCCCCTTGTGCCTTTAATAAATGTTTTATATTTTGCAGGGAACAATTTTAAGTGACTGTCAATCAACCATCATTTGATCTCAGTCATTCCCTGCCATTTCATGATGACCCCATCACAGAGTCACAACTAATTGTGATGTCATGGGTGAGTGCCATGTGTCTCATTTGGTGAAGCCGAGGAGATAATAAAAATGTTTTAATACATTATGTAGCCAGGTTACTAAAATTGTTACGAGATGCACGTGCTTCAAATCAACAGAGATGTTATAATCTTGATGGGAAAGATTCTCGATGATTAATTATAGAGCTGGTGACTGTGTTGAATGATCATGATTTTCGATGGTGGAGATCTATGGTTTCCCTCCATTGTGTGATCAGAATTTGCGACGGTTTTATCAATCATGATATGACAGGAAAGCACCATTTGGATTTCTTTGGCGATGCATAATATGGTGGGTCATTTTTGCCGTGATGGAGAATGTGTAAGATTGTTTTGAAGTCAGTCATTTGATGATCTGACAAAAGTGAAGGATCGACGAATGGTATTTGAATTTGCATCTAATGCGATTGGAGTCGTTGGTGTGGCATGCAAGTAAGATTTAATGGAAGACAAGACATCTACTGGCATGATTTGATTGACATAAAACAACTATTATCCTGCCCTATTGTTCCACAAAGCATTCAAACATCTTTGCGAAGTAGTTTTGGAGCCAGGGAGGAAGTTACGAGTTGTCGCAGTGAAGGATTTGGGTTTCTACAAAGCACAAAACTATGAGCTAATTTATGTACCTCCTGGTTAATTTGATTGAAAGTTTGGAAAAATTGTGGTGCGCTTGTTAGAGAGTTCATTAATAATTGTTCTTAGGGCTATAGGTTAGTTCAATTGTGGGGAATTGTAGGTTTCTATTCTATGATTTTGTATTCCTATTTAGCCTTAATTGTATGAAGTTTGAAATATCAAGGAAGCCCTAGTTTACCCAAGATGGCACCGCCAAAGTAGCATTCTGGCCAAGTCGACTATTTACACATAAATTTATATGATGATTTCTTGGATTAATTGCCATCGTCAACTAAAGATAGGAAGAAGGGGTTGGCCTTGACGCGTGGAAGAACCATGGGGGAGGGATTAGTATATAATTGTTCCAAAATTGCCGATGCTAGGGTTCCCATGACAAGTTTGGAGATGTTTAGGTTATGGTATGGACAAAGGAATTTGTCCCATCCTTTCTCGAATGGTTGGAGGTATGATATGGGGAATTTGGTGGTACCAAATGTATTCCCTGACGTGGATTTTCTGAGGGAAGTGACTGCATGTTATGACTCTATTACAAGGGTGATAATAGATAATGATGGAGGGGTTATGTTGAACATCAACAAAGAAGAATTCCAACTAGTTTTTGGCTTGAGTGATTCTAGTACTTTTTTGGCTCCAATTGATCTCGAGGAGATGAAACAGGAATATGGGAGATTAAAGTCACTTTTCAGAGTTAAGTTACTTCCACCTCATTTGGCTAGGGTAGGAGGTTCGAAGTTCTATATCAGCCCTAGCGACCAAGAGCCTTTTTGGCTAAACAATTTTTCCAATCACTTATAGGCTACTTTTGACTCATTGTGCCAGATTTTGGGTTTCAACCCTAACACAGTGATGCCAATTTCTTAAATTTTTTATGGGGGTACAAATACAACACCCTAACTTCTCAGTAATCTATGATTTTGCCTCCTTTGTGGCTAATAAGATTCATGAAGGGTTGTTGAATTTGCATAAAAATAATGTAGGCACTCCATTCTTCTAGTATTCCATGTTGATGTACATGTTCTTGTAGAAGAATGCTGATTTCTTCTCTAAGAAGATGGAGTTAAAGCAAACGGTTAATGGAGAAAGCTTTCTAGTTCAAGCATGGACTATAGACTATCATACAATAGAGAGAGTGCTAGTTATGTGCAGTTTGACAACTATTTTGCTTCAAGATTGAGGGATAGGATGATGGTGAATGTGCCTAGAATCTCTAAGGAGTTACATGATTTCCTCATATCGAAGGGGAGGAAGCCTAAATTGAAGGTTTTCCATAACTAGGGTGATATTATTCCATACCCAGTCAACGCTGTCTTGAGAGTGTATGGTTTCCAGGGGGCTCCACATATACTGCCATACAATGTGCCACCAAGAGTAGGATTTGCAGAAGTTATGTGGCAAATCTGTTGTATCCATGAGGACAACCTTACATGGAAAGGTAAAGGAACTTTTTTCCCTGATTACACTGTAGTATCAGATTTTGTGTTTTCAAAAGGAGGTTGGGTCCACTTTGGGAAGTTTTTTTAATGATTACCATCTAAGATGTGGTCACAAGTGGCAACATGATCTTGAGGGCTTCTTTTCCCTTTGCATATAATGAATAAAAGGTGGTAAGTTTGTGCATGAGTTCAAGTTTCCTAAGGATTTGATTATGAATGAGTTTGATCTAAATAGGCAGGAGTTGAGCAAGGAGAAATGGATAGCTTATGACAAGATATTGGCCATTGTGCACAAAATGGATCCTAAATATGATCCATTGATAGATTTTAGTCCATTTCACAAGAAAAATTATTTTTTGATAGACAACTTCAAGGAGATTACGGGCATCTTTATGACCAAGAAGATAAACTTGGAGTTAGATCAAGGTATACAGGAGCAAGATGCCAAGAAAATTGAAATAAGGCCATCCTATCAATCTATAGAGAAGTTGCATATCTATAGAAGGAAAAGGAGTGCTAGCAGTGATGAGGAAGAGGAGGATAAAAAGGGAAAACAAATCATTAAAGTGCTAGCACAGTCAGGTCCAAGATTCAAGACACCTGGGGCCATCAAAATTATTGATTTGGACTCATCACCGAAGGATAGCCCCTCACCACCACCATCAAAGCCAAGCCCTCAGACACAAAGGATTGAGAAAGTACAAGACAATTTGATGGATGAAATTGTTGTTACAGACCAGGATATGTAGGTTGGTATTCCTTCTCCTCCCAGGACAACTGAATTGGTCTTGTCTGATTTGGATATGAAAGGAAAGTGTGTGCAAGATGCGAGGATGGAGGCATGTAAGGCCTTTTTGGATTATGATGCATTTGTCAAGACTCTAGTCTTCTTGCAACTAGTATGGAGAATGAGACTAGAGGAATATCAAGATAAATGCAAGAGGAGAAGAAAGTTGAGGCCTGACAAATCAGATCAAGAGAATGATGATGAGGTAAAAAATGAACTGATGGAATAATTTAAGAGAATCACTCCTGAGGAGGGGAGGAAACTAGTGACTTAGGCTGGTGTATTGATTTTTATTGAGTGGGACATTGTAGATGCAGTAGCTTTTAATGCTATTCTAAAGTCTAAGCATCCCCTGCAGGATTTTGAATAAGAGGTCAAGGAAACATTACAAGATTCTTCCTTCACTAAAGAATATGATACCTTAGCAATTTGGGCTTTGGCTCTTCAAGGTAGAAAGCCTAATGTCACTGACATTAACCGAAAGCTAAGGGGAGGGTTAATAATAAAGAGAGCCACATAAACCTCAACTAGAGAGGCTACTAACTTGACTGTGAATGTGGCCAAATTGGCCCAAAAGACTACTAAAAGGGAGGAGGCTGAAAGGAAAATCCTAATGGAGAAGTATAACTTCATAATTGGAGAGTACAACAAGGTACAACAAAGGAATGTTGAGCTGCAGACTGAGGTGGATAAGTTGAAATAGAGGCAGATTGGGGAGACATCAAGTGCTCTAGGTATTATGATATTGCCTTCCACATCAGGGTCGGTGCCTCTTGTTTCTCCCATTGTTTCTACACCAAGGTCCCCCATCCAAACTCCTTCCCTTGGTCTTGCATTGGAGCTAATTGATGAAGAAGTAGAATGCTCTGTGGATTCCACCAAGAAGTAGCTAATGCATAAGATTACAGAGTTACAAGTAGCCTTGAAGGTAAGTGAGGAGGGAACACTTGTAAAGTAGGGGGATATTGTTAATAGAGTTTTGATAAATTTGAATGAGAAAGTTGATGACAGATTGCCATCAGTGTATTCTTTGTATTCTTTATTACTGAATGCAATAAAGGACACTAATAGGGATTAGGAGGTAGTACTACCATTGATTGAAAAGTGGATCTGTAGGGCCAATGATTTAGACATAATGTATAAAGCCTCAAGGTTTGATACAAATAATAGGCCCCAATCATTAAGGCCTACTCAAGTGTCAGTTAAGTCATTGCAAGGTTTTCAGGCCTTACCAGATGACTTGAGTAGGAAGATTAGAGAGTTGGTGAAGAACTTTGATGATTGGAGTGACATGTTGTTACTTGATATAGCTGATAAGTAGGGAAATGTTAAATCACTGCAACAGTGGCAGGATAGAGAAAATGAGGTCATCAATCCACAAATTAAATTGATTTGTGATGACTCAAATTATGATTTTTTTGTGAGTTGTATGGACAAGATCATTAGCACCAGCTCATTTTTGGAATCTTTTGGGAAAGAAGCAAATCAAGTGGTGGTTAAGTACACACCTTATAATGCTAAGGTGAATGAGGTAGTTAGTTTTGATTGGCCAGCTGATGAAGAATACCAGAGATGGGTAAATGTTTACTTAATCGAGGAAGAGTAAAACAAAGTTGGTTATTGGCGGTTAACAACTCACCTCTTGCAGTTACAACAAATTTCGGTTTGTTTTTAATGGCATTCTTGGCATAGGATTCTTAAAGTTTTATGGATGCATGAACCATACTCAGTGGGAAGGATGAACAAGAAGATTCTCTAGGGATCAGTTGTTGTAACAAAATTTTGAATTGTCACAGGGCGATCCAAGTGACTGATGACGTGTACTTCTGGCCTGATGCTTGTTTGCTCCTTCATTTTTCTATAAGAATGATTTCAAGGCTAGAAGTACGGGTTAGCAAGATAGATCATTTTGGTCGAGTCTAGGTGAAGTTGCAGAGCAATTGTAAAGCCTGATGTTTTTAGTGAAATACAATTAATGTTTTGAGTGATTCTATAGTAAGTTTTGAACTCATGGGAATTTGATGTTTTATGGCAGTACTGGCAGTTTAATTGAAAATAATTATTTTGAACTAATGTCTCTCCATTGTATAAGCATATCAGAATTTTGAATAAAATGATCAAGGGTTGTTTCGTTCATCTCACTATTGTGGTTTGTATGATTCTTATTTTAGCTTTAATTCAAAGAATTAATTAAAATGCTTGAATGGGATCATAGGTGGATATGTTTTATATAAGGATTTGATAAGTAGTATTGGGTCAGAATACATAATGGTGATATTGTAAGGCAATATTATCAGTGATTTTACATGTTATATGTTAAATCTATCATAAACCCTTAGATGCTTATGAATTTGACTCCTCCAATGGTATATGGCACTGATCTAAGTTGTACTTATTCGTGAGGTTCAGTATTTTTTTTTCTTTACTTAGACCTTGCTACAAATTCTAAATCAATGACTATCTTATATTGTGATTTTTTTTTTTAGTTGTCTCATGCTCCAAATAGTTGATATTATTGATGAACAACCAATTCTATTCAGTATTATCCTATTATGTTGAGCTATTAAATGATATTATCTGTTGTTGTTAATGTTGTTTATAATATTGGTGCAGAGGTTGTAAACACATTAAGGGGTCACCCTCCCAGGTCTTGTAGAGCCCAAAGTGTAGGAGGTTTTGTTAAAATCCTCGTCAGTTGGTCCAGGTCCTTTGAGCTGCCTTTGATTGGAATTGGAAAGTCCATAGGTAGATTAGGAGATCAACCTGGTTACAGTAAAAACAACCAATAGATGACATCATGTGTTATCACCAAACTCTCACAATTATCATACTAACTCCATGATTAGTTATAGTGTTCAAAGAAACAACTACATCCTTATAGACTCTATATTAACTATGATAAGCAACATTGATTTCACCATTGACTAGGGTGGTATATGATGTATGTTCTTTCTCGGGGGTTTGGGGAAAGCCCATGAGGCTCCATGACTCAATATGGTAGGGTGGAGAGTAAGGCTCATTTTTTTTGTGTTCTCTATTCTATTTACAGTTAAATTTTTGTGGGTTTCTGTCTATGGATTTTTTTATGTGGTTATGGTTGCAATGAAATAAAATAGTTAATGTTATACAGTTTATCTTTCACCCCATTGGCTATTCCCCATTATTTTTGTCCTTCTTAGGCAATATTATTCAATTCTAGATAAAGCGCTATTGAGAAAAGAGTATATTGTTTCTTAAAAGCAGTATTGTTTTGCTTATCATTCGTGTTTTGTGCCTATCATTTTGCATAATGTTTCTCACATAAGATTCAAAGAAGATTGCTATGTTTCATAGTCTAGGAATAAATCTTCCATAGAATAGTTAAAATACAGATTATCATTCTAACGGTGCCTTAGTATATATCAACATTATTTGCATCTACTATGGTACATAGGCGTATTTGTAAATAGGAGAAATAAAGTAAAACATAACAAAACAAAGCACAATCCAATACTGCGATCAATTGTGACATCACTCTTCCATATAACATTTAAAATACAATCTACTATTGCCTACGTACATATATGTATGTATATGTTGTTTTGTAGGCATTGCCGCCACATGATAAAATAGTTAATCTTATACACTTTTCCTTGTTTTCGACATGTCATTGTTGTTCATGGTTCTCCAAACCTGTGTATGCTAGCACATTGTCAATAAGGTGCTTGTGGGGTAAAGAATTTATGATCTATGCCTTCCATTTTGTTGCTATGGTTGCAACACTGTAAAATTGTGAACACTATACAATTTATGGTGATTTCCATAAAGCATTCTTTATTGCTGCATTGTAATTTAGGATGCATCATTTCATTTTCAACAACATGCTCTTGACAAGCCTACATTGTTTCAACATTGAACAAGCTGTTGTTTGCAAAAGGTTGTATTGGTGGCAAACGTGTTCAAACAGCGACCAGAATTTTTGTCAGCCTCCCTGGTTTTTGAGCCTTCTGGCGGCTATGAAAAGGGTGACGGATGGCTTCGCTCCACCTATCAACTCATCGTTGCATGTCACTACATGCAACTGCTAGTTTTAAAATGTGTGTTACTAAATTTCTAATCAAGAAATCACCCATTATACGTGGTGTATGAAATATTTGAATCTATATAGCTGCATTTGTAAAAAAATTGGATACATATACTTTTATGAATGCAAAATTTATATAAATAGAGTTGTATGCATATCAAATTTTCCAATTTATAAGTATGTGTAAGAAAAAATTTCAGACATATAATTATATGTATGCATACATAAATTACAAACCTAAAAAGACTACTTATGAACTACACATATTAAATGTGTATGCTTATATACACATATGTAATTGTAAATACTTATATATATATTTTGATTAAAATTATTTACAAAAATATCATTTCTTATTAACAATATTAAACATCAAATCCATAATATTAAATTATTTCAAATCTTCTAAATTTGACTGCATGAACTGTTTTTTCAATCTGTTATATCTATTAACTATAAATACACTTAACTAACTATCATCACATTTGCAGATCATTCCCATAAGTCACTTCAAATAGAAAATGTATTATATGTTTTATAAAATATATTTATAAACCCTTTCCCTTGCAAATTAAAATTTAAAATTCAATTTCATCATCCATTAGACCAGTTATTAAAACCAAGAGTATAGGGTGGACTCCATACCTTGATCTCATAAAAAGATACCTTCCAGTAGTGACTTTTATATAATAATAGTGAGGTGACTGTCCGATTGGGAAGACTCAACAAAACAGAATAAAAAATTGCTACTGATTAATTTCGTGGGTCAGATCCATCTGATCTGATTTTATAGTGGTTATCTGTATCTATCGACTTTGGATGTTTATGTCTGCGTCCCGCGGATGAAATTTTTTTTCTTGGACGATCATATCAGTCAATCTCATTAAAAAAATAACTGCAGTCGTTACCTACTCTTTTTGATTCCAACAGTCTCAAGGAATTCACAATTGGGTTATATTTTAAAATCTTACCTTGACTGTGCATTGAAAATTAAGGTTATATTTTAAAGTCTACGTTGACTGTGCATTGAAAGCTAGGGTTATATTTTAAAATCTTACGCTGACAGTGCATTGAAAGCTAGGGTTATATTTTAAAATCTTACGCTGACAGTGCATTGAAAATTAGGGTTATATTTTAAAATCATATGTCATTTCTCGTTGAAATGGGTACACATATGCCATCCATCATTTCGTTTTTCTTAGATAAGGAGTTGGTATGAGGACTTGATCTTCTGCTGGTAGGGGCATACAGATTTTGCAATGAGTGGAGCCGTTTACGTCTTTTTCTGTCTTTTTAGTTTGTTCTTCTGCTACTAGAAGATGATTACTTAATGGCTAAAAGGAAAAATATAAGAAAATCCAGAATCTTCTGGATAGGGCTGCGTCACATATAATCATCTTATTTAAAAAACGAAAAATAAACTCATTGACCGTGACGGGCACGCAGGTTAAGAATAGCCCATCCGGAGATCATCTGCAATTTCCCTCGCCCCTTCCATCCCAAATGGCCATTTCTTTACAGAAGCTCTGTATAGTTATCGTTTCAAGTTTTGCTGTCTTCTTCCCCACTCCACACCTTACACTTTCCCATGGGTTAATGTCCAAAAGATGTATTTCCCATGAATCTGAAGCTTTGCTTTGCTTCAAAGCGGCCTTCAATGATCCGGAAGGCCATTTCAGTTCGTGGGTAAATGGAACAGACTGTTGCACCATGTGGAAAGGCATATCCTGCAACAATCAAAACAATCATGTTATCTCTGTCGATGTAAACCCTTTGGGCTACATACAAGGTGTGATATCTGACAGCTTGTGCCAACTTCGTTTCCTCACATCACTGAGGATAATTGGAGTAAGAGGTACTACAACTCTCCCTTCCTGTTTAGGAAATCTCTGTTACATTGATACTTTACGTTTATATCTAAATGACTTAAGTGGGATGATTCCCCCTTTCGTATGTTTACTCACCGGGCTTATAAATCTTGTTCTTTTTAGCAATAACTTCAGTGGCAGCATACCTTCCTGCTTGGGCAATCTTTCTTCTTTAACTACCCTTTCCCTTGCTTCCAACCAACTTAGTGGAGCCATACCAGCTTCTCTGGGAGATCTTTCTTTTCTAATCGGCCTCGACCTTAGTACCAACAAACTGAGTGGAAACATACCAGCGTCTCTCGGTAATATTTCTTCTTTCTCTTACGTTGTCCTTGATAACAACCAGCTTAGTGGAAGCATACCGGCTTCTCTAGGTAATCATTCTTCTATTGAGTCTCTTGCCCTTAATCACAACAAGCTCAGTGGCAACATACCGGCTTCTCTTGGAAGTCTCTCTTTGTTGAGGGATTTAGATCTTCGAGACAATCAACTGAGCGGTACCATTCCAGATTCCTTGGGCAATTTGTCTATGCTTGAATATTTCCGTATTAGAAATAACCAACTATCTGGGACTATTCCCCCTTCATTTGCTCGGCTTTCCTTCCTATATGAATTTGATTGTACTGGCAATCGTTTCAATGAAACCATCTCCTCTTCGTCACTTCCATCTTCTTTAGTTAACTTAGTCCTATCACTAAACCATTACCAGTTGATTTCAGAAAATTTCTTTCACAACCTCACGAGGCTAAAGTTCTTGTATTTATCCGATTGTGTGCTAAATATTAGCACCACATGGATTCCACCCTTTCGGTTGGAGCAATTATCTTTAGTGTCATGTATGATTGATAGTGAGTTTCCACCTTGGATTTCAACACAGTTTTCTCTTTATCTACTGGAATTAGTTAACACCAGTCTCGTGGGAGAAATTCCTTCTTGGCTGTGGAACACCAGTCCTCTCTTGCGATTTCTAAATCTTTCAGGAAATCGTTTAGAAGGAAGCCTATTCATAAATACTTCAATACATATGCAACTAGAAATGCTAGATGTGTCTAGAAATGCACTAAGTGGGCATATGCCATCATTGTGGTCTCCTAGTATAAGACATTTGCTACTCAATGATAATTTGTTTAGTGGCAATATTCCTTCAAGCATAGGTAGATTATCTCAACTTGAGCTATTAAATCTTGCAAACAACTACTTAACCGGGGTAATCCCTATGAGCTTGTCAAATTGTTCACTTCTCATTGTCCTAAATTTGGGAAATAATAGTTTGGAGGGAGGCTTACCACATGAGTTCAATAGGTTAACTGAGTTATATTCATTAGTCGTCCATAGTAATAATTTGAATGGATTATTCCTCCCGTCAATAATAAATTGTTCAAAGCTACAAGTTCTTGATATTGGAAACAACTTATTTGGAGGTGAAATACCAAGATTAGTAAAAAATATTTCAGAGCTAAGGGTATTGGTGATGAAGGAAAACAATTTTATAAGAAATATTCCTCCAGAAATAGGCCAATTAAAAAACATTCAAATCCTACTCCTTTCCTCCAATCATATATCTGGTTCAATTCCACACACAATTACATCATTGCAAGCAATGACAAAAGAAAGCCAAGATGGTTTTATATTGTCCACAATGAAACTATCCAATGCAGTACTATATCAAGATGGATTGGACATGACTTTAAAAGGCACAGTTGAGCACTACCCATATATTCTATCTACTCTAACATGCATAGATCTCTCAAACAATGAATTAGAGGGAGAAGTTGCTTCTAATTTTGGAAATTTGAAAGGTTTGATGCTTCTAAATCTTTCAATGAACAATTTGAGTGGGACCATTCCAACTAGTTTGGGAGAAATAAGATTGTTGGAGTCATTAGACCTTTCAAGAAATCAGTTTTCAGGACAAGTCCCCATGGAGCTTGAATCTTTAAGCTATTTGGGTTCACTAAATTTATCAAATAATAATCTTTCAAGGAGTATACCACAAGGACAACATTTGACCAGCACTTTTGAAGAATCCTCTTATTCAGGGAATCCTAATTTATGGGGGTGTCCTCTACCCAAAAATTGTTCTTGGCCGCAATTTTCTCATGCTATTCTAGTGTCAATTAATAAAGAAAAGAAAAGGAATGAATATTTATGGTATAATATAGCACTAGGATTGTCATATGGAGTAGCTTTTGGAGGGATATTATCATTGATCTTGATAAAAATCAGTTGGACAAGGAAATATTTCAACAAAGTTGATACAATCCTAAAGTTTTTATTTCCATGGATGAAGAATCTAACACTATGAAGGATACATCTGGAATTCAAAGAAATTCTCAAGGTAAATAAATATGTTTTTCCTCTTTGAATTATTTATCTTAATTCAAAATATTATAATGCTAAGTACTTGATCTTTTGAAAAAAATATTCTTGCCTATTTCATACATGAATTTTTTGCGCTATTAAATTTTCTAATAATTTGATCAATATTAATACATAACTTTATGTGCAGGAATTTATTTCTCCTTCAAATGGTTTCTTGCTACTCAGCCTTACTAAATACATGTTATTGTTGGTGGCCACACTCAACATGTTACAAATTATATGAGTACAATGCTTGTGTTGAAGAAAGATTGTCTATGTTTATTTATTTTTTTCTCTAATCTTATGCATATGCTTTTAGAAATGACCTTGTAAGAGAAAGCTCTTGTATTTCTATGAAGAAAGGAAATGTTATGAATTTTTTAAAAGTCCTCTTTTTGTTTAGAAATGTGAAAGAAAAATGTTGGTTAAACACTTGAGGTCTCGCCAAAAATCTAGTTCTAAAAAAACATTGAGGAGCAAATTATATGAAAATTTCTAATAGTTTATTGTTCATGTGATTTTTAAAAATATTTTTCTTCTTTATTCAACAAGATTATATGTCTTGAAATTTTAACTTTTTGATAGTGTACATTCATTAGTTCCTATTTCTCATTAACTCATAATTTTGTTTATTACTCAAATTATAATATTCTTTTTGTATAATTATTTTGTTATTTATTGGATTTCTAGAATATATGTAGCTATTTATTTTGAAGTAGTACTTGTATATTCATTGGTTCCCATTTCTCATCAACTTGTGACTTTTTTAATATCTTCTTCCTCAAAATTATAAATTATTTCTATGTAACACTTTGGTTGTTTGATGTATTTCTAGCATATATATATATATAATTTTGAAGTACTACTTGTTTATATATAACAAGTATTATAATAGGATATTAGAAAAGGATCATAATATCAATATGATATCCAATTTGATCTTTTCTCACATATATAAAAGTATTATTAAATATAGTGCACATATATTTGAATAAAAATATCACTAATACCTTACAATATTTTTAAATTTTTGAAGTGATGAGTGATGTGCTCCCACTAGATTTACATATACATTATTTTATGTACAATACACATGCCATAGTACATCTTGATCTTGAAATTAATTTTTTTTGCATGCTTCCTTTGATGGTATTATTGATGATTATATAAATAAGGAACATCATTAGATGAGCTCAAAAAAATCAATGAGAGAAGACTAAATACATTGGATAGTTTATGTGTATATAAAAATAATGAAGAAAAATTCATATAACAAATCAATCATTAAACAATTTTTTTAAATTGGAACCTTTCAACCTAATTGAAATTAAGAATTTTTATACACATTTAAGAGATGTTTAAAAATTCATCTAAATTACATTTTTGAAAACTATACATCATCATCTATAATGGGTTTCATTTTTTTATAATCCTGTTATTAACATGTCATTATACATTTAGGTAAAAAAATAAGAGTTGGGTTTCCAATTACATTTTGAGCCTAAGACCAAACCAAAAGGCTAGGTTGCATTTCAATTTTATAGTATATGTATCCCTTTTAATATATATCTATTATTTTTTTTATTTTTAGTAAATTTACTATCACAACATCTATTTAAATCATTAAATTTTTAGGTGTGACTCAATGACTACTTATACATTTTTATAGAGGGATTTTTTAAAATATATAGAAAAGTCATATTATACTCTATTTTAAAAAGGATTAAAACACAATAAATATTTTAAAGTGAAATCAAGTTCAAGAGTTATATTCAAGATGAATATAAATAAAGTACATTTCTAAAGAAATCAAGCATATGTGATATATTGAACAAAAGATCTACATCTAATTGTATTTCAGAAATCTCAAGGAGAGATTCAACTAAAAATAGATTGAATATCATTTTTTAATTTTATTAAGATGGCTTGGAAATTATGGGATTGAAAATAAAAATCAACAAAAAATAAATAGCAAGTTCATCACACCTATGTTGCAACAAGATCCAGAGGAGGCGGTTAAACCATGTCACGAAGCCCAAGTGCCGTGTTGGACTATGCCTACCAGAGGAAGAGGAGACCAAGGGTCACACCTTGCAACAATCGCCCCCCCCCCACCCCCCCCCCGCCGAGCACAAGCAAGAGATTCAAACCTATAACCTGGATCTCATACCAATTGTTGCAACAAGATCCATAGGAGGCGGTTAAACCATGTCATGAAGCCCAAGCATTGTGTTGGACTATGCCTACCATAGGAAGAGAATACCAAGGGTCACACCTTGCAACAATAATTGTTGCAAGGTGTGCACCCTTTCTCTCCTTGGTTTTTGAGTGCAACACTCAGGATTTGTGACATGGTTTAACTGCCTCCCATGGATCTTAATTCTAGCTTGTATTGAGCATTGACAGGTCAATCTTTTGGTACAATGACAAGGCCAACAATTGGTATAAGAGTTGGTCATGGGTTCAAATCCCTTGCTTGCGCTGGGGGGATTGTTGTAAGGTGTGTGCCCTTTGTCTCCTTGGTTTTTCAGGGCGGTGCTCAGGATTTGTGAGATGGTTTAACTACCTGCCATGGATCTTAACTCTGGCTTGTATCAGGCATTGATGAGTCGATCTTTTGGTGCAATGGAAAGGCCAACAACCTAAAGAAATTCAATCACATAAAGTTATGGAGGCATAAAAAAAGTAGAGATAGGAGACTGACAATTCAAGAAATGAAGAATATTGAAGCATCTAATTTTATGACTGGTGAAGAGAAGAATATTGAAGAGGCCAATATGGATTAAGTGAATGTAGATTATGCAAATGTGGAAATGGTGAATTTGGAAGAGTTAAACAATATGGAAAATTTGATTATATGAGAAAATAAAATTATGCATTCAGTTGTACTTAATAATAATGATATTAATTATTTAAATAAAGATGGACATAGAAATGAAATCTAAACTTTATTGGTGGAAACATGAAAATAATGAAATCCCTTGGAAGAAGAAAAATAGAAACATTTGAAAGAAATGTGGTAGATTATATTAATGGAAAAATTGCTTGGAGAAAAATTAGGATCTACACAAAAAAAAATTAAACTATTATTTATGGACTTAGTAGAGGACTTCAATGTGCACTCATAAAAAAATTAATAAAAATATCAAATATGAAAAATAATGAAAAATTAAGCATTTTTATAAAACCTAAAAAGAATGATGAATCAATAAAATAAGTTATGTATTTTGTTGCTAGTTTTTATGAATCAATTGAAAAAACATATGGTCTAAAAATATAAATGCAATATGAAGAGCTATAACAACTATTTTGATTAACAAATGAGTTTTGAGTGAAAGAACGATAAGAAAGACAAGTAAAATTTTATATCTAAATGTTGAAATTTGAGAGGAGTATTAAATGAAAGATAAAGTATTGAGAATAATCTTGTTGATTGATGTTGGAACTTTAGTGGTAGAATCCTAATGTTTGAAATGCAATTAAATAATGTGATAAGATATTTAATTAAAAAAATATTGGCATGATAATATGAGTGTATCAATACTAGAGATGTTTTATAGTTAAGACTATGATTAAAATTTGTTATCCTCACCCAAAATATCTATTGAACATCACTAAAATAAAAATTTAAACAAAATAGACGATTCAATTTTTAGAAAAGCAGTATAGGTCAAAGATCATTTAAGAAATTTAAACCTCATTATAAAAATTAATTAAAAATAGTAACGGTTTGTTGTGAAAATCATGTATAACTATATTACTATTATTATTATTATTTATATATAAATTTTGTGTTGCATACTAACCGAATTATGGAGGAATGTGGTATTAATATGTCACCTAGAATAAGTAATCAATTTATCCAAAGTTATTTTAGTGAAACACATAATGGATAGTTAGTTATGTGATAGTTAGTTTATTCAAAATAATTTATTTCTAGAGAATGAAATAGATGTGGCAACCTTTCATTATGAGGATAATTTGTGCATGAAACTCTTTCACAAGATTTTTTACAAAAAATGGTGGATATGCAAAGATTATATTTAATATTTCTAAATGATGAAAAAACTATATAGAGTTGTGAGTTAGTCATAGAATACATTGGTGCATATACATTCATAAAATAATTTAATGATGATATTGTATCCAAATATATGAAACACTCCCAATATTTTTGACAAATTGATGATAATTGTTTGCATATCTAATATAATTGGAATTATACTTTAAGTGGTTAAATTTGTAAAAAAACATACTCTTACTCCATAAGAGGAGATTAAGTTTCAATATTATACTTCAATATAAATGTTTGTCTTTCTTAATATTGTACACACGTATCAGAATGGAAGTAGATATAGTAATAGAATGTTTTTGACAAAGTATCATTTCTATTTTAGTAATAATTGGTTAAGCTAATTAAAAAATTTCTTATATTATATCAAAATATTTAATAATAATTTAAAAGAAATAGATATCCAAATGCAACATATCATATGGTAAAACAATTCTATAGCATAAATAAACTATACTCAAATGGTTTATTTTCTATATAAGGATCATAAAAAAAGGGAATATCAAACATATATTAAGTTTTCTTGAAGTTGAACATGGTAAAGGAGAGCATGATGGAGCTCTAGCATTTGTGGAAAGAGATCTTCCTAGGGAGAAACTAAAATTTGAGGATGTAAATTTTCTTAAATATGTACATTCTTAAGTGAGAAAAGTGATCCAAATCCAAAAAGTGGATTATTTTAGATCTACCTTTACTCTCTTTTCTTAATATTGGAATACAAACTAATTAGGGTTTCATGATTAGCTAACTACCTTAAAGGAGAGAAAAATTTATATGTTGCAAAGAGGGTAGATCTAATGTGTTTAACTAATTAATGGAATCAATATAACACTAGATATAAAAGTATAAATGATCACACAAATGAAAATAGAAAATTGTAAAAATGAATACAAACCTATAATATATAGACAAAGGGCACTTGTGATTGAAATATTAGATATAAATGTAGGGAAATGGGCATCAGTTCCCTAGTACAAGGGTTTGGACTTGTTTAAATCCTAGATAACTCTAATCTAGTCTTCTATCTACTTTTCTACAACATATTGTTGTAAAAAGTTATAAATCTTATCTACACACATGAAAAGATAGGAAACATTAAATTGTTATATAAAAATTATCCTTTGTCAAACCCTTATGTTGGTGTTTCCACCTCCACAAAAAACAATAATGATACTAAAAATTTCTTACCCTTAGCAAGGAAGAGGAGAAACAAATAATAATGAGTGTAATAAATGAATAATACAAGATAATGTTACCTTAGGTATAAAATGATTATTGAAGTGATGTCACACCATAAGTTTCCATATAGATTTGATGACTAATAAATGAGTTTTCTTGAAAATTTTTAATCATTAGTCACATAACACTAGTATATTATTGTACAAATAACGTAGAGAATAAGTAATTTCTATCGTATAATTTTCTCATAATAATTGCTCATAGTTCATGATCATCATTCTTTGTGTTCAAATGAGAGGGAGACTTGTTTACATATGCATCCCAATTTACATTTTTGGACATAGGTTAACCTAGGGTAATTTAAAAAAAAAAATAATGAAACTAAAAATGATATAAATTTAAAATCACATCCTTGGGACTAGGGCACCCCACCAATGTCCTATACCTTTTGACCCCAAAAACTAGGGATGTTAGGGAATTATTTATTTTTTCCCAATTTGAACTCAAAATGGTCAACTTATGAATATAATTAAATTGGTATGAAAAGTAGGGTGTCAATATAGTGCGGAATTATCAAGGGTCAAAATTCACAATGCTACATACATGTAATTAAGGATTACTTAAATGCAACATTATTGATAGTGTAATGCCCCGCCACGCAACCCTAGAGGAAGTTTCAATTCACTACAAAAGTGTACTAATTTTTATTTTTTTTAAAGTGCATTATACATACATGTTCACCTATAATTGACAACCTCCCCTAAGGCTACGTAACCCAGATTAATTAATTCCCATTAACATAAATCATCTAAATTACATTGCATTAAATAACTCAAGAATGACATTCATCCAACATAAGTAAATACAAGATATGAATAGATTAACCATCACATAATTCCATTACATAAACCATTACAAGATTACAATCCTCATTCCTAGAATGAGTCAAAATACATAAGTATAATAATTACAAGATCCACCTCATAACAACAAGAAGGGTAAATACAACTGATACAAGAAGAGAGTAACAATATCCGCAAGCTGTCCAACTGGATGTCTCGCTTCCATGAACTAAAAAGAAAAGGGGGACCCAACGGTTTTGGTGCATGTTCCACCCAACCTAGTGGTACCCGAAGGCCCACCCCCCATGCTAGGAGATAGTAAAAATGCAACGTGGACAAGAAATCTACTACCTCTAACCAAAGGCTGACTAACTGAACAAACTGACTCAACCATACAGATGCACAATATAAATCTAACACTAACATGGTTACATTGCTTCTAGACATAATAGAATCAAGTGTGCTAAAGAAACCATACACAAAACATATAATCAAGGTTATCCTAGATAGAGTGTCATCGCAAGGTGCGTCATGAGATCTCCTCTAGGCATCCTTCATAGGCTCCGGTAATCCTGGTGACCTCAATCAAATCTCGGCCCTCATACTCACTCAAATGGAATCAACTACCTTTCGTATGGACAAGCTAGTTGACCTTGCCATTCCAGGCCTTCTCACTCACCCCAAGTCTAAACAAGCCCTTGTGTCTGCGAGTGAGGTTAATTTTATCTTGGTTAATGTGAATGCATCCTATTAATCTAAGTACTTTGCTTTAATTATCACTTCTAAAAAACACTTTCGAAGGTTACCCGGTTTACCTCTTTGGACTCCGACCCCTAAAAAAAGCCACTCCTCTAATGGATAACTCGCTACTCAAACCTAGACTCCAAGGGTGACTCAAATGTTATAGAACTAAATAACTCAGTCTCTCCTAATCTAGGAGACGACAATACAAAATCTCACTCCAACACATGGAGGAAAAAAAACTCACAAAGCACTACCCAAGGAAAACGAACATTAACTAACGTGGGAATGACCCACATACACTGGAAGTCTTTACAATAATTACACAATTCACCCTTTGCAAAGCAATCAATAATAAGGGAATTTAATTAACGAAAGAACATAAGAAAGGAAACATGCTAAATTTGGATATATTAAATCCATATTCTTATCTGATACCTTTCAGTTAAAAACCATTGTTTCAATAAAATAAATAATATACTGAATTATTACCTCCACTCTTACAAGGAAAGAATAAATTCAATTAAACGATACAAGATGTCAAATATGCATTTAAACCAAATATACTCATCTAAGAAATATTTCTTTTAAAACTCTTAACTAACTAATATAAATCTTTCCAATTCACAATTTAAATAATAATTACAAACACTTGAACATGCACATATTTAAATATATATATAAAACTAAATATTATATATGTATATCAGTTTAATACTGCTAATAATTTCAACCCCATTAATTAAACCAAATTCTATAATTCTAAAAAAAAATAGAATACTAAAATATATAACTCCATCTCACATTCATATAAAATATATTTATATATATACCTATAGTATATATATATATTTTATATTATATATATACAGAATAAATATTATTTTAATAAAACAAATGCACAGTATTTAAATATATATCTACTGTATATTCAGTAATGGATTTATTTTCTAAATTCGAATTTACAACTAAATTAAAATAAATAAATAAAAATAAAAGAAATAAAAAAAAATAAGCAATGGCAGTGATGGGACCAGACGGTATGCCATCCCATGGACGTTACCGCCGGTACCATTACTGTCACCGGCGACAGTGGTGGGAGGCCACACCTCCCATGGGGAGTGTGTCCCCCCAAAAGGGTGGGCGCACTGCCCATGGCAGATGCATCCATCCCAAGTGGATGCGTGCGGTGGTGGGGGTTCGACCTCCCCATCCGTCCACTCAAAAATTTTATACTTCAAATTTTTTTTTATAAAAAGGTTTTATTTATAATAAAACATAGTCACCCAAACAGTACCTTCTGCCATTAATTCAATGCGAAATTCGAAAAAGGGAATTTCGACAAAACCAAACATTAAAATCAAAGATTTATTATATATATATATTATATATATTATATGCAATTTCATATAATATATATAAGTTTATATATATAAATATATAAATTTTTACCAAAATTTCGATAATTGGTAAAATTGAGGAAATGTAAAAAAAAACCAGCATAAGAAAATTCTTCAAATTTTCCAGAATCTATTCCAACATTAAAAAATGTATAATTTAAATTTCTTTTAACACTATTCAATGAATTTTTACAAAGAACAATTAAATATAGAAAATAAAACAAATCTTGTTCTCTTACTGAAGGTTTTCTACAAGGGTTTGAATTTCTTTTGAAGAACAGATCTGACTAATTTATCAAGGTAATATCTTCATAGTAAAGCCTAAATGTTGAACACACAATTCGAGGTTTAAATTAAACTATGTTTCCTCAATTTGCCCCATTTATAGAATTAAAAGCTATAGTAAATTTAAACATTCTTCCCCAATTTTGTAATAGATTAAATCTAGATTCAACAAACAATTTCCAATTTCACAAATGATAATAACAACAAATTTGCAAACAATATAATATGAGATGAATCAAACAAGACAAAACCTAGAATCCAAAGCTACAGATGAAGATGAAAATCTGATGCAAGCTTCCTCCCAATAATTCCTACAATTTCTTCCAACGTGCAATGGATCCAATCCAAGAACTTCGGTAATTGCAAACAAAATTCTCCAAAAGAAACTCTACAATCCAAAATTTCTTCCAATCCTTCTTTGTGCAAGTTCTTCAAAAATTCTCAAATTCCTCTGAAAATAATAATCCTTCCAAAAACTTCTCTCCTCCAAATTGAAACATGCATTCACATTAAAACTCAAATATCTAATCTAACCCTAATTTCCTTTTGCATGCAAAGTGAAAATAGATATTTACTTCCTTTTCCCATTTTTGAAAACCTCAAATTGATTTTTTAAATGCAATTTCACTATTCTTTCAATTCCTTTAATTTAATTTAATTAAATTTTATGCGATAACTCAATTAATTACTTTTAATTATTTAATAATTAAATTCAACCTTTTCTAAGATTAATTTAATTAATTAAATAAATTAAAATTTAATTAATACAATTTCATAATCAACTTATATACTTCATCTAAGCATAGATTTCACTTAATATTAAAATAAACTCTACTTTCAATAATACAATAATTCTAACATATTGATTGAATAATAAAGCATCTAATAAAATCATATAACATTAAACCAAGTAGACATGACTCACAAAATAGAGCGAACGACACACTAAGGCTAGGGCGTAGACCTGACACATGTTACCTAGTTACTATCTCCCTTTCAACTTAACCATTGGATCGACACGCTCTGACCTAAGAAACCAGGTGGAGTTGGTGTCATGTACCTGCAACCTACAACCAAGTAAACAACATAGTACAGTATATCCAATATATAATACACACCATGAAGAAGAAATCACGGATTCGCAGGGCGTTCGCAAGCGAGTGATGCGAAACCATCCTCTTCACCAATACACTCATCAAAGACTGACATTACATCATAATCAGAAATCACGTAATACAATATCTCAAGCTAACTCTACTAACATCAATAATCCATAATGCATGTGAAACAATAGTCAGATAATCCACATCACACAATAATCAATGTCACTCAATAGTAGTGATCAAAACACAAACAACTAGGTGTGTCTAGTATAATAGTACCTGCATCCCAAACATATCATAAAGCAAACACACAAAGCAAAACGGAGGGGTTTTAGATTCTCCCCCCCAAAGACCAGGCTTACTACTAGAAGCCTGCAAACAAGTAGGGATATAACTCCCTCATCCTAACTACATCCTCCCAGGTGGATGAAGTATCATCCCTGGGATCCGACTGTACTCTGACTTGCTCAATATCTCGCCCTCGAAGAGCGAGCGTTCTGAGCTCGATTACGGCCACAGGCTCCAAAGCCAACTGCCTGTCCTCTACCTATAAAGAATCCCAATCCAGGACATGAGTAACATCCGGATGATAAGGTTGAAGAACTAAAACATGGAAAACATAATGTATGTGTGCAAGACTAGGTGGCAAAGCAAGTCGATAAGCAACTGGACCAATCTTTTCGAGTATCTCGAAAGGTCCGACAAAGCGAGGTGCCAACTTAGAACCCTTTCTATATCGGATAGGACTCTTTCGCGGACGCACCCACAAAAATACTCTGTCGCCAATAGAAAACTAAAGATCCACCCTATGCACATTCGCATACTTCTTCTGCCTATCCTGTGCTGCCACCAAATGCTCCCTAATCCGATCCACCTGCTGCTCCATATCCTGTAACATCTCAGGTCCCAATAACACTCTGTCCTCCAATCGATCCCAACTAAGAGGAGTATGACAAGGATGTCCATACAAGGCCTGAAAAGGTGCCATGCCTATGGAACTCTGGTAGCTATTATTATACGCAAACTCCACTAGATAAAGATAATCCTCCCACCGTGTCTGCTAATCCATGACATACATGCGTAACATATCTTCGAGGATTTGATTAACCCTCTTTGTCTGTCCATCTGTCTCAGGGTGATATGCTGAACTAAATTTCAACTGTGTCCCTATAGCATGTTGTAATGATGTCCACAAAGCTGAAGTAAACACTAGATCCCTATCAGATATAATCTGACGCAGAATACCATGCAACCTCACAATATCCTCCATGAACACTCGAGCAACTGATGATGCATTATAGGAAGCATGCATAGGCGAGAAGTGTGCTACCTTCGTCAACCTATCGACCGTCACCATAATGGCATCATGTCATCACGAGGAGTTGGGTAAACCAACAATGAAGTCCAGTGAGATAATATCCCACTTTCACTCAGGTAGAAGGTGCGGCTGAAGAAGCCCTGCTGGATGTTGGTGTTCAGCCTTCAACCGCTGACACTCCAAACATCGTGCTACAAAATTTGCAATATCCCTCTTCATCCCTGGCCAGAAATACAACTAGCCTAGATCTGCGTGCATCTTCTTCACCCCAGGATGGGCTGAATAAGGCGCACGATGAGCCTCGGTGAAAACCAAAGATCTAAGGTCACCTACTGAAGGAACGTAAATATGCTCAGAATGCCTAAGTAACCCATCTGACTCAAGGGAATATCCTATAAATCTACCCTCAAGAGGTCTACCTGCCTCAATCTCTACTCTCACATCTTGATACCAACTATCTACTGGAAGAGTGGCAAGAATCCAACTCCGTAAATCTACCATACGAGTCATCTCAAAAATCTCATGCCTACGTCTGCTCAGTGCATCAGCTACAATGTTCTCTTTCCCATGAATATACTTTACCTCGAAGTCATACTCACAAAGGAACTCCATCCAATGCCTCTATCTAGCGTTAAGATTCGGCTGAGTGAAAATATACTGCAGACTCCTATGATAACTATGTAACTCAAACTTGTGCCCAAGTAAGAAGTGTCTCCATCTAGTAAATGCATGGACTACTGCCACTAACTCAAGGTCATGTGTGGGATAATTAAGTTCATGATCTTTAAGTTTACGTGACTCATAAGCTATCAC
Source organism: Sequoiadendron giganteum (assembly GCA_007115665.2). Classification (NCBI taxonomy): domain Eukaryota; kingdom Viridiplantae; phylum Streptophyta; class Pinopsida; order Cupressales; family Cupressaceae; genus Sequoiadendron; species Sequoiadendron giganteum. The sequence goes on from CM021110.1 coordinate 326,492,920, forward strand.
TCCTCCCTCCTACATCAGGACTGCACCTAAGCCCTCCAAAGATGCATCAGTACAAACCACAAAGTCTCCTGTGGGATCAGGTATCGCTAAAATCAGTGCACTAGTCAACTTATCCTTAAGAATTTGAAAAGCTGACTCACACTGCTTTGACCATCCAAACCTCTTCCCTTTCCTCTGAAGAGAAGTGATAGGATGACCTTTCCTGGAAAAACTCTGCACAAACCTCCTATAATATCCTGCAAGCCCCATAAAACTACAGATCTCTGCACATTCATGGGCGCAGGCCAATCTAGAATAGCTTGAATCTTCGAAGGATCCACAGATATTCCCTCTCCTGAGATCACATGAACAAGATACTTGATCTCAAACTTAAAGAACTCACATTTTGATAAGTTGGCGTAAAGTTGGTTTTCTCGCAAACACTACAAAACCTGTCGCAAATGCTCCTCATGTTCCTCTACTGTCCTAGAATATATCAATATATCATCAAGAAACACAAGAACAAACCTATCAAGGTACGTGCGGAATACTCCATTCATCAAACTCATGAACACATATGGCGCATTCGTCAACCCGAATGGTACCACAGTGAACTCATAGTGACCATACCGTGTCTGAAACATTGTCTTATGTATATCTGCATCAAAAATACAGAGCTAATGGTATCTCGACTTAAGGTCTATCTTCGAAAATATGGTAGCACCTTTGACTTGGTCAAACAAGTCATCTATCCTGGGAAGTGGATAACGATTCTTGATCGTTACCTTGTTCAACTGCCAGTAGTCAATGCACAACCGAAGTGAACCGTCCTTCTTCTTCATGAAGATGACAGGTGCTCCCCAAGGTGAAACACTAGGACAAATAAATCCCTTCTCTAATAACTCCTCCAACTGCAAACGAAGCTCTTTCAACTCCTGAGTAGTCATACGGTAAGGTGCTCGTGAAATAGGCTATGATCTAGGTACTAAATCAATCTTAAAATCTATATCTCTCCTCAGTGGCATCCCTGGAATGTCATCAGGAAAGACATCTGTGAACTCCTAAAGAACATGATGACTATCAAGAGTTACCTTCTCCTCTCCATCTCCTAAACCCAAATCCTCAACTATAACTACAAACAACTGACATCCACGATGAACACATCTTCTCAACTGCATAGCTGAGATGATCCTCAAAGATATCGGTCTCTGTACTCCTATAATATCCACCTCTCCACCAGATGCATTAATGCACTGAATCAACTTACGTCGACAATTAATAACCGCTCGGTGAGCCTCTAACCAATCCATGCCTATAACAACATCGTAGGATCCGAGTGGTATAACTCAAAGATCTAAGGTAGTAGAAAGTGGTCCAATCTCCAACCTACAGTCAGGTACTACAGAATGTGATGCAACCTTCGCACCAGACACTAACTCTACCTACCACCTATCGACTTGCCTTACGGCACCCAGTCTACAATGTGACACGATCGATGATGAAATGAAAGAATCCGATGCTCTTGAATCGAAAAGAATAGTAATAGGGTTACCCAGTAACATACCATAGGTCTCTACTACGGTACCCTGGTGCTCTGCCTGGTGGTTATCAACCACTGGAAACACATGATGTCCTCTGATAGGATCTCCCATTGTCAGCTCTGACGCCACTGGTCTCTGTGTAAATCTCGACGTGCCCTTATTGGGACACATCCTAGCAATATGGCCCTACTGACCACAAGAGAAGCAACCTGTGCCTCTATAGTAACCTCTGCCTCCTGCTGGTGCACTAGACTGTTGTACACTACCTCCAAAAGTACACTGGGCACTCTGAGCGGGTTGCTCAGCATTGAAACGCTTCATGCGCCTCCAGTTCCTATTACCCTGTCCCTGCTGGAAACCTTTCCGTTTCCCCTGAAATGACTGCTGCTGACTACCCTGTACTGATACCTACTGAGTCTTAGGAGGCACAACTCCCTGTGTCTATCCCCCTCGAGCACTAGTCCTAGCTCCTATACCACCACCAATACTAACACCTGTATGACCTCCCAGTGCCATAGTCAGGTTCTCCTCCACCAACTATGCCTTCTTCACAGCTATCTCCATAGACTTGGGTTCAAAGACCCGTACACCTGCATTGATACGGGCATTTAAGCCCCTGATGAAATGTTGCACTAGCATTCCCTCATCGTCCCCTATTCCTGTGAACTGTTTAAGTTCATAGAATCTCCTCTCATACTGATCAATTGTCATGGCTAGCTGACGTATGGCATGGAACTCGTCGCCTCTACGTTGACACCAATGCTTAGAGAGAAAGCGGGCTCTGAATCTCTCAAGAAAGATCTCCCAAGATACTATACTCATGTCTATATGGAGCTTCTGCTCTTGTAGCTTCCACCAAGTGGTTGCAAATCCTCAAAGATGAATAACAGCGCACCGTGCTTTGGTGTTACTATCAAACGGGTGCATGGAAAAACATAGGTCAAGTCTTATCAACCAGGTTTTGGCCTCAAGACCGGTACCTACTCTATCAAATCGAGGTGGTTGTGATCGAATCAAGTCCCTCATATAATTCACTGCTAACATATCAGACTGGGCTGTAACTGTCACAAACGCAGGGTTACCTACTGGTACCTCCTGTCGCGGTCCTAATAATGCCATAGCCTCCTCAAAGGCTCTACGTGCAGCTTCGACCCTAATAGGATCTAGCTTTCTACCACCACCTTCTGGATCATTCTGTGAAGCCTGATGCTCCTCCTGCTCTGGTATACGCGACACATGAGGTGGCGACTCATGCTGAATCTCCCCTCGATCGTCTACCTGGCCACGTCCATGTCCTCTCCCTCATCCGCATCTAGGAGGCATACTCCTACACAGACACAAAAGGGTATTAGACAAGGTACACTTAAAAACCTACGCAACTAAGCTTAATGGGTACATCATAATCCCAGAGCACCCAGTGTTTAAACCTTGGCTCTGATACCATGTATAATGCCCCACCACGCAACCCTAGAGGAAGTTTCAATTCACTACAAAAGTGTACTAATTTTATTTTTTTTTAAACTGCATTATACATACATGTTTACCTATAATTGACAACCTCCCCTAAGGCTATGTAACTGAGATTACTTAATTCCCATTAACATACATCATCTAAATTACATTGCATTAAATAAGTCAAGAATGACATTCATCCAACATAAGTAAATACAAGATATGAATAGATTAACCATCACATAATTCCATTACATAAACCATTACAATATTACAATCCTCATTCCCATAATGAGTCAAAATACATAAGTATAATAATTACAAGATCCACCTCATAACAACAAGAGGGGTAAATACAACCGATACAAGAAGAATTACAATAGTACAAGAAGAGAGTAACAATATCCGCAAGTTGTCCAACTAGATGTCTCGCTTCCATGAACTAAAGAACAAAGGGGGACCCAATGGTTTTGGTGCATGTTCCACCCAACCTAGTGGTACCTGAAGGCCCACCCCCCATGCTAGGAGATAGTAAAAATGCAACGTGGACAAGAAATCTACTACCTCTAACCAAAGGCTGACTAACTAAACAAACTGACTCAACCATATAGATGCACAATATAAATCTAACACTAACATGGTTACATTGCTTCTAGACATAATAGAATCAAGTGTGCTAAAGAAACCATACACACAACATATAATCAAGGTTATCCTAGATAGAGTGTCATCGCAAGGTGCATCATGAGATCTCCTCTAGGCATCCTTCATAGGCTCCGGTAATCCTGGTGACCTCAACCGAATCCTAGCCCTCATACTAAATGGAATCAACTACCTTTCGTATGGACAAGCTAGTTGACCTTGCCATTTCAGGCCTTCTCACTCACCCCAAGTCTAAACAAGCCCTTGTGTTTGCGAGTGAGGTTAATTTTATCTTGGTTAATGTGAATGCATCCTAGTAATCTAAGTACTTTGCTTTAATTGTCACTTCTTAAAAACACTTTCGAAGGTTACCCGGTTTACCTCTTTGGGCTCCGGCCCCTAACAAAAGCCACTCCTCTAATGGATAACTCGCTACTCAAACCTAGACTCCAAGGGTGACTCAAATGTTATAGAACTGAATAACCCAGTCTCTCCTAATCTAGGAGACGACAATACAGAATCTCACTCCAACACATGGAGGAAAACAAACTCACAAAACACTACCCAAGGAAAATGAACATTAACTAACATGGGAATGACCCACATACACTGGAAGTCTTTACAATAATTACACAATTCACCCTTTCCAAAGCAATCAATAATAAGGGAATTTAATAAACGAAAGAACGTAAGCAAGGAAACATGCTAAATTTGGATATATTAAATCCATATTCTTATTTGATACCTTTCAGTTACAAACCATTGTTTCAATAAAATAAATAATATACTGAATTATTACCTCTACTCTTACAAGGAAAGAATAAGTTCAATTAAACAATACAAGATGTCAAATATGCATTTAAACCAAATATACTCATCTAAGAAATATTTCTTTTAAAACTCTTAACTAACTCATATAAATCTTTCCAATTCACAATTTAAATAATAATTACAAACACTTGAACATGCACATATTTAAATATATATATAAAACTGAATATTATATATATATATCAGTTTAATACTGCTAATAATTTCAACCCCATTAATTAAACCAAATTCTATAATTCTAAAAAAAAACAGAATACTAAAATATATAACTCCATCTCACATTCATATAAAATATATTTATATATATACCTACAGTATATATATATATTTTATATTATATTTATACAGAATAAATATTATTTTAATAAAACAAATGCACAGTATTTAAATATATATCCACTGTATATTCACTAATGGATTTATTTTCTAGATTCGAATTTACAACTAAATTAAATAAAAAATAAAAAAATAAAACAAATAAAAATAAATAAGCAATGGCAGTGATGGGACCGGACGGTACACCGTCCCATGGATGGTATCGCCGTTACCATTACTGTCACCGGTGAGAGTGGTGGGAGGCCACACCTCCCATGGGGAGTGCGTCCCCCCAAAAGGGTGGGTGCACTGCCCATGGCAGATGCGTGCGGCGGTGGGGGTTTGACCTCCCCATCCGTCCACTCAAAAATTTTATACTTTAATTTTTTTTATATAAAAAGGTTTTATTTATAATAAAACATAGTCACCCAAACAGTACCTTCTGCCATTAATTCAATGTGAAATTCGAAAAAGGGAATTTCGACAAAACCAGACATTAAAATCAAAGATTTATTATATATATATATTATATATATTATATGCAATTTCATATAATATATATAAGTTTATATATATAAATATATAAATTTTTACCAGAATTTCCATAACTGGTAAAATTGAGGAAATGTAAAAAAAAACCAGAATAAGAAAATTCTTCAAATTTTCCAGAATCTATTCCAACATTCAAAAATGTATAATTTAAATTTCTTTTAACACTATTCAATGAATTTTTACAAAGAAAAATTAAAAATAGAAAATCAAACAAATCTTGTTCTCTTACTGAAGGTTTTCTACAAGGGTTTGAATTTCTTTTGAAGAACAGATCTGACTAATTTATCAAGGTAATATCTTCATGATAAAACCTAAATGTTGAACACACAATTCGAGGTTTAAATTAAACTATATTTCATTAATTTTCCCCATTTATAGAATTAAAAGCTACAGTAAATTTAAACATTCTTCTCCAAATTTTTAATAGATTAAATCTAGATTCAACAAACAATTTTCAATTTCATAAATGATAATAACAACAAATTTGAAAACAATATAATATGAGATGAATCAAACAAGACAAAACATGGAATCCAAAGCTACAGATGAAGATGAAAATCTGATGCAAGCTTCCTCCCAAGAATTCCTGCAATTTCTTCCAACGTGCAACGAATCCAATCCAAGAACTTCGATAATTGTGAACAAAATTCTCCAAAAGAAACTCTACAATCCAAAATTGCTTCCAATCCTTCTTTGTGCAAGTTCTTCAAAAATTCTCAAATTCCTCTGAAAATAATAATCCTTCCAAAAACTTCTCTCCTCCAAATTGAAACATGCATTCACATTAACACTCAAATATCTAATCTAAACCTAATTTCCTTTTGTATGCAAAGTGAAAATAGATATTTACTTCCTTTTCCCATTTTTGAAAACCTCAAATTGAATTTTTAAATGCAATTTCACTATTCTTTCAATTCCTTTAATTTAATTTAATTAAATTTTATGCAATAACTCAATTAATTACTTTTAATTATTTAATAATTAAATTCAACCTTTTCCAAGATTAATTTAATTAATTAAATAAATTAAAATTTAATTAATACAATTTCATAATCAACTTATATACTTCATCTAAGCATAGATTTCAGTTAATATTAAAATAAACTCTACTTTCAACAATACAATAATTCTAACATATTGATTGAATAATAAAGCATCTAATAAAATTATATAACATTAAACCAAGTAGACATGACTCACAAAACAGAGCGAACGACACACTAAGGCTAGGGCGTAGACCTGACACATGTTACCTAGTTACTATCTCCCTTTCAACTTAACCGTTGGATCGACACACTTTGACTTGTGAAACCAGGTGGAGTTGGTGTCATGTACCTGCAACCTGCAACCAAGTAAACAACATAATACAGTATATTCAGTATATAATACACACTGTGAAGAAGAAATCATGGATTCATAGGGCGCTCGCAAGCGAGTGATGCGAAACCATCCTCTTCACCAATACACTCATCAAAGACTGACATTACATCATAATCATAGATCACGTAATACAATATCTAAAGCTAACTCTACTAACATCAATAATCCATAATGCATGTGAAACAATAGTCAGATAATCCACATCACACAATAATAAATGTTGCTCAATAGTAGTGATTAAAACACAAACAACCAGGTGTGTCTAGTATAATAGTAGTTGCATCCCAAACATATCATAAAGCAAACACACAAAGCAAAACAGAGGGGTGTTACAGATAGGATGAAGTGAAAAAACTAAAATTTGATCATTCTTTTGGCTAGTTGAAGAATAAAATATTTATCCTAGATATGATTGTGGGATAATTAGTGGATAAATAAAATGGAACTCACTTAAGAGTTTAAATACAAGAATATGGACTATATAGACTAAACTTTCCTTAATTTGTCAATTTTATAGTGGAGGTTCCTGGAATTATTTTCATTGATGTTAAAGGGTATTCATGATGGTCATTGATGTATATGGAATAACACAAAAATATTGTTTGAAAAGTTGAAAAATTGCTTAAAAAGTTGCAATGTTGTCATTAATTTTTTTTGTGCTTTTATAGAGACTATTTTGGGAGGTTTGTAGAGGAAACAAATAATAGATCTGATATTAGATTTTTTAGTGAATTTTAGATATATGGCTCATAGATCCAAGTGATAAGAGTTGAGCCAAAAAATGATATATTTTTTCTATTTGGTCTATCTAGGATTTTATAGAAAAACCCTAAGGGTTTTAGTCATGGTGCTACAACGTTTCTATTCTTTCTTTAACTAGCTATTGGTGGTAACAATTTGCTTAAGTTATAACTTAAATACTAAGGGTTGTCATGTTATCGGCCCCCCGAGGGGGTGGGAGGATATAGAGATGTAGTGAACCCCACCAACCAAGGCTTCACCCATTGATTACAAGCTGATAAAAAGACAAGAAATTTAGTACTTCCTAAGTCTGCAATGTTAATATTTTCCCAAGCATGGTAAATAGTAAAGATCTTTTCAAGTAGATCATTTTTTTTTTTGCATGTCCTCAAGCCTTACGGTGGGCCTAATCTTTCTAATCACAAAAATGTGAAATCAAGCCATGTGCCTAGTGGGACCAAGTTCAAAGTTCTTTTCTTTGCAAAGATTGATAGTCCATGCAAATGATGTTAGGTATCAATGATTGTCGTTGCATCAATCCACTTCAACAAGGTTATTTATGTGATGATGTGAAATTTCACATGTTCTACATGACACATGAAAGACAAATGGCATATTTCTACCATTTCACAAAAAGGTTGATGGGTCCTAGTGTTGGATATATGAGACTGTGAGATACTTACATGTGTCCAATATGAGGTCCATGAGACAAATGGCATATTTCCACTACTTTGGGGAAAGAATGGTGGGTCCCTTTGTTGGCTCTACAAAAATGTTAAATTTTGACGTGTTCCCATGATGATGTAGCTCAAGTTAATTTTTCCCAAAGTAGAATATTCACTTGATAGATCTACGATGCATATTCAAAGGATATTTGATTGAACAATCACATTTTAAATGTGAAGTGTACTGAATGAAGACCATTAGATCATGGTGGTAAATGCAAGATCAATGCCCAATATTTAAAGTGAGAAAATGACTACCTCTTAAAGATAAAATTTGATGGCCAATTACGATGTTGGAGCTAATTTGAATGTATTTTTTGGAAATCATATAAGTGACAGTTTTGAGGGACTACAATTTAGTTAAGGTTTTTGTATAACTATGGAAATAGTTACTATCATAGTTAGAATGGCAACATGAGTGGTTGCTGAATATAGAACTCTAACATTTCATGTGTATAGTGGAGATTCAAATGTAAATTATTTAAATACATAGACATTATACTATATTTATTATTTTTGTGGTTGGAGGTAGAGAATATTAAGAAAGAAGAAAAGTTATCATTGAAATGGTTTTCATAGTTTTTGTATGGTGAATTGAGAGAAGTGAACAAAAAAGAAAGAGAGTCTATAAGATGTATAGAAAAGGTTCATTTCAAGTTGTAGAAGAACCAATACAGACATATGTGAACTTGTAATTTTGTAGAGGTTAGTGCCATAGAAAAATTGAGTTGGTGCTCAATTAGGTGTCCAGTGTACCTGACGGCTAGTACATCAAAATGTTTTATTGGGTATCAATGTACTGGTAAGTGAGTTCTTACAAAAAATATTTAATTTCTTTTATTGTGAGGTTCGATTAGGATAGTGAATCCCAGTAGCCATTATCAGTATGGATTTTCTCATATTAGTTTTTACACATATTCCTAGTGTCTTCCTATGTGTGTGATATTATTTCTTATCTATTGTTTTAATTTGGTAAAAGTTTGCATACACTAATTCACCCCTAATCTAATTGTAATGATGTTCTTTCAACAATTATTATCAAAGTATAGGTCCCTTGAAGAATGTTTAAACAATTTGAGGTAGATCTGGTTTCAATAACATTATGGCATGAGAAGAAGGATCTTATTCAAAGAAAAAGAAATTGTTTAAATTTTATAGTTTTCGCAATAGAAGAAGATAAAGACAGATAAGTTCATTATGAATGAATTGTTTGGGTATCTTTAATTGCATACAAAATGAGAAGTAAAAGTATAGGCTCAACAAAGAATGAAGCAACTTTCAAGACTTCCAAAGTCAAGAATATTGAATATGATTTAGAACTTGATAGCAGTTGAAATGAAGAAGAAGAAATTATTAGAAAATTGAAGAAGGGCTCTACAAATCTACACATAAGTTACCTTTCAAATTCTTTAACTATAGTAAAATAGGTCATTATGCCTCAAAATTTACTTTAAAATAAAATGAAAGAGGGTAAAAATCCTCAAATATAAAAAGAGAAACTATGGAAAAAAGAAGTCTCTTTATGTTGATAAATAAATTAGTTCTTCATATGATTAACTATGGAAAAAAGAGAATCTATGGAAAACAAAAGAAGAGTATTTATGTTGATAAAGAAACTATGTGTTTAGTAGGAGAAACTAAATTTATGGATGAAGAAACTAAAGAATGTAAAGATTCTAAAGAGGAAGAAGAAGGTGAGATATGTTTGTGAAAAGGTGAAAATTGTGGTTGTTTTCTTTCACTTCTAGGGTTTTGGACCTAAAAGGAAAGAGACTAATTTTCTCTCTTTTCACTCAAGAACAAACCCTTGAGATTTCAAAGCAAAGGAGATTGAATTATGGAAAAGGGAATTTTCTAGGGGATTAAATATGTCAAATGAGGGGTTCACCACCAAGTGTAAAAATGGAAAAGACAATGTTGGAAAACAAAGTGTGATATGCAATATGACCTAGAAAATGCCCTAGAAATGTAAGTAAAGAAGAATAAGAAAGAAAAATATGAATAGTGTGCACCTGGAAACCTTGAAGGGACTAGAAGCATCTGAAAATGTTGATTTTTTGACCAACTGGTACTCATTTGCCAACTTGGGCAAATCAGTCCCAAATCAAGATTTCTATGCGGGAGCCCGTTTCAGGGAAAAGGGTATCATAATCTATAATCTGATTTGATAGATAGCTACACTTGGACACATTTTCCACTCTTGGTGAATGAGTCTAGTTTGGGTTTTTATGAATTCAAAGTTCTGATCTATACCTCTCAGTCCGCTCTTTCTATTCCTCCATGTTCTCGGATCCAAAGCTACAAAAAACACCTACAAAATAGAATTCAAATTCATTTGGTAATGGGGGTTTTTCCTTTGTCAAACCCCTAGTTTTTTAATTGAACCTTGATAAATATAATGAAATATGCATGAAAACCCTAGTATCAAGTGTGTTTACGACTAGGAAATCTAAAACATGATGCAATACTATTCTAACATGAAAGAATATGAAGCAAGAATGGAAATATAGAGATGAATGATTCACTTGTGATGATATTTAATTAGCCGAAATGAATCTCAATGATGCTTGTACCTTCCTTAGGTTGAATGTACAGTGATAATGGAGGATGAAATCACTTAGGAAACAAGTCTTTAGGCTTGGCTTGATGGCTAGTTGCATCTCCCCAACCTAGAATCCATAATGATTCACCATAGGAATCCATGATAAACCCTTCACAATGCTATATCTTGATTGAAAGTGATCTTGACGACCTACAATAAACACTTTAATGCTGCTCCAAAGATTAAGCCTTACTTGCTCTTGATACTTGAATGCTCTTGTGAAAACTTGCTTGAAGATTCTTGATGCTTGATACTTGAAAATACTTTCTCAAAGTGCTTAGAGATTGATAAAAATGACTTAGAAGCTTGATTTTATAGGCATCAATACCTAATTGACTGGTATTTAGATCCCAAAGGCCAACATCCATCAAAAAATTGAATTAAATTGATGAATTCCCACTCAAATTTGAAAAAGGATGCAAATGGGACTAATCCACCACCCTTGGCTAATGGGCCCCACGTAAGGGGACTCATTCGCCCAAGGTGGCGAATGAGTCCCAACTTAAGTTTTTGTGGTGGGTTTCTAGATTTTGTAGGGATTTGACTAATTTTATATTATTTTTGAGTGAAATGGGCCTCAAAATGTAGAATAATGGGTCTTAGGGGCCTTTAAATAGTGATTTATAAGGGTTATTAATCCAAGGGTGCCAAAATAGGTCCAAATTAAGTGTGAAATTGCCTCTTTTTTAAGAGTGCATAATTTTCTATACTACATTTAGTGTCCACTTTAGCTTCCATATGAATTTACGTGCATATGTAAGCTAAAGGAATCCAATGATGACCTTTGTTTCGTACAAGATACACATGTGAGTTTAATTATGGCATAGGAGAATGAAGCCCCCACTATAGTTATCTGCAAAACCATAATGTTAGGAATATATACAAAAATATATTAGTTTTCCAGAAACAATCCTCTTATCAAACCTCTATCTATAAATCACATTTGAGGGTAGATGTATGCCTCCCATGATTCCGCTTGCTTTTCGGAGGTGGAATCAAGATAGAAATCTAGCCACCTCAAATAGGGTAAGTCATATCATAGGGAATTTCCAAGTACCATGCCACATAATGATAGATGATTGATGATTTTGGAGGCAGAATCACAATTCCAACGCAACAAATGGCATCATAAATAGAGCTCGCTAGCACCCATTATGTTGATTTGACTGAAATTATTTTTAGCCCTAATTTAGTAAAAACCCTAATTTCAACTTAAATAAGAGAAAAAAAGTGAAGTAAATTCTTACTATTTTTTCATTTACCTTTTGTATATTGATGGTGATTGAAGAATAGTAAAAGATGTCTAGAATACAAGATTACATGCATGTGACACTAGATGTGCTACTGGAGAAGGTGGCACATAATGAACGTCATCAGGAGCTAAGTTGATTCTTTTGCCTTCATTTTCTTGTTACACAATGATTTTATGATTTTTATGCATTTCTAGGATAATTTAGGGCCTTGGAATTTTTTATGAAAAGCATCCCCTTTTTTTGTGAATTGTCCCACTTGTTTGCAAAGTGTCCCTTTTGTTTGCGAAGTGTCACACCTTTTTGCAAAGTGTCTTGCTTCTTCACGAAGTGTCCCAAAATGGTTCCAAAGTGTCTAGGGCCTTTAGGAAAGCACACTAGAGTGGATTTAGTACACTATTATGATTATTGATGTAAAAATTAAGGACATTAGACTGCTCATAGGACATATTGTTGCATTTTTGTTAGGTACCCACCCATTCACATCAACGTCTAGGTGGCATGAAAATTAACATGCTTAGAGAATTAGCCCCGACTCTTTTAGTGGAGGATACAAAGATACTATAGATTGTTGGATAATACTAGGCGTACCCCATGCCCCCATGGAGTAGCATGATGCAATTTTGATGGTGCTAGTAGAGCACTGAGATTCTGATACATGCACATTTCATCTATTGATTGGTGAGACAATGATCACATTAGAGGATGCATACTGCATACTCCAAGTTCCCATTCAAGGTGAGTGAGTATGCTTATGAGTAGAGTGGACATTCCACGAGATGAAATATGGCATGTAGTACTGCTTAGATGGGCCAATACATGATGAGAGAGCGAGGGCACTGATAGTCTTAGTGATGCATCTATACTCATGAGCCCCACTAGTTAGACAAATTATGATATTGGAAGTTGCACTAGTGCTCATCCCTGGCAGGTGGAGAGCACACCTAGAGGGAGGAGAAGTGCACCTGATATGAGGGATGGTAGAGCACCATATAGTATATTCCTAAGGGCATCGTATCCTAGCTCACATGTATTATGATCTTGGTTGATTTGTCTTTCGGGAGGTGGACAGTATGGTACACTATACACTTCTACAATTTTTGTGCCTTGAGCATATCACTTGTACGAATTCTACTAGCTTCACATGTTCAACTAACTTAGGGTATCTCCAAGCTTTCATCTATCCTCTATGACAGTTTTGGTAGTATGGTGATTTACACTTTTGGAGTGTGTGATTTGACCGCTTGGAGTAGGACAAGATCATTTGGAGACCTTATCAACTTGTTCCTTAATGGCCATATCACACATGGTAGATGAGGAGATTACATGTTGAAAAATTTTTTATTTGAAGAAATGATTATATAGTACATCCTTTCTACTATGATCGGGTAATGCAATAGTTTGGGCAGATGCAAATAACACCTAGGGCACGACCCTTCTTCAGGAGATCAGTGTAGAGTTCCCAGAGACCTTGTGATATTGCGGTTCATTGTAGAGGAAGTTGTTCATAGTGACTTTGGGTACTCATATCACAATATGCCTCTGGTGTCCGATGTGGATGATATTGGTTCCACAAATGACTATGAGGAGTGGTGGACAATATCATGACTGACTCCCATGTTTCCTAAGGAGGAGTCAATAGGTGATGCAGGACCACTCCCAGATGAGGGGGATCATGTAGAGGACAGAAGTGAGGAGACACACTACAAGGTTGCTGACATATGTACAAATGTCATAAATGATGACGAAGATGAGGATAAAAATCCTAACTATGATGGTTAGGACAAGGGAGATGAGGAGGAGGATGAGGAGGAGGGGAAGTCCGCAAGTAAGGGTGGTGAGGCAGGATATGAAGATCTAGTAGGGAACGAGTGGGGATAGCCTTCTCCCATTCATATGACTAGATCATGAGCTGGAGCTGCAACATGCACCAGTACCTACAATCATGGAGAGGCTAGCACATCCTCCATGCCTCTTGCATACGATGAGAATGATTTACAATAGTTTTCTCCTAGAGATATAGGTTATGATATGTTATTTATTGTTATACTTTCATTCATGTGCTTACTCTTTATATATATATATATACCATGATGTGCACTGATATTTTATTGTTTCTATCTTCCAGGATCTATGAGAGACTTTTGAGACCTCTATCGATAGATGAATATATAGATAGCTCCCCCATCAGTTGACAAGGAGGCCCCAGACTCGTAATATGTGTCTCCACCAATTGTTGATTAGGATCCAGAGTTGTTCAGGCCATATGTCAGACTGCGGGAATCATATGAGAGTTCAAGGAGACATTTCCACCAAGATGATGCTACCCTAGAGGCACTATCATCCGGGACCCCTATAGAGTTTAAGAGACTAGAGGAAGAGGTAGCCAGGCTACAAGTAGAGAGAGATCAAGTAGCATGAGCATATCGGAAAACCCTTGGACAGATACGAGGTTTAGAGTTCACTCTAGGTACACTTAGTGGATCACGATCACACACCACTGTCTCTTGATAGACTGCTACTAGATAGATGAAACCACCTGATCTCAAGGGACCTAATAGTGACAAGCCTTAGTAGTATTGTATATTTGATGAAATGTACATAAAACTTTGATATATATATATATATATATATAATATATATATGAGCACTTGATGTTTCACCATTTGTGTTTGAATGTTAAATGTAAATGTGATTGATTTAATAACCTCTCTAAGATTATTCAATAAATACTTCCATGGTTTAAATTTTTTTATGTGATCTAATAAAAAAATTATTACAATTTCTCTTAGATGCAACATTGTGATGAAGCATGTTATGATAAATTAAATGCAGTTATGATTGAATTAAATAACATTAAATTCTTATAAGGATATAATATAACATAACATACAGGATAAAATTGAATAGCATGAGACCTAAAGTAATTAAATAAAAATGAATTAGGTAATCACTTTAGTGCTTGAGACACACAAATAACTATTTGTCAAGAATGAATCAATGTGAAAGCCAGTGGAATATAATACAGTAGCTCTAACAAAACTACTTATCATTCATACTATTCAAGGGATTAGACATAATAACAATGCAAATGCATGATATTGATAGGGTCTTTAAGGGGTGTACTATCCATTTATGTTAACGTCTATGCATTAGACCCATATTTTTTGTTAATTATCTAGGGTCCTAACCAATTAGGACTGAATTTTCCTTTTTCAGTTAGGTTAGCATTAACATTTCATTGATTTTCATACAATACTAAGTCACCTTTATTCAATACACGAGGGATGACATGATTACTATAATTACATTTGAACTGCTTAGCATAATCTCGGAGGTACTCAAGAGCATTAATGTGTTGTTCATCAAGCATCTCAAGTTGATGCAATCTTTGTTATTTTTAAGTGTTGTCATTGATGACCTCTTGAAGAGAAATCCTTAATGTGGGGATTTCTAACTCTAAGGGCATCACTACCTTGATACCATAGACAAGGTTATAGGGAGTTGTTCCCATTGATTTTTTGATGCTAGTACCATAAGCCCATAATGCATATGTCAGTTGTGTATGCCAATCCTTGTTATGTTTATTTAATTTTTTCTTAGGATTTGTTCAAGAGTTTTATTAGTTGCTTCAGCTTGACCATTAGATTGTGGGTAGTAAGGTGTTGAAAAGCGATGTTGGATATCAAATGTGTCGAGATATTTCTTCACATCATTGTTCTTAAATGGTGTTCCATTATCTGAAACTAATGCAAAAGGAAGTACAAAGCAAGAAATAATGTGTTACAATATGAAATGACATATTACATCAGCATTTGTGGATCGAAGAGGAATAGCTTCTACCCATTTTTTAAAATAATCTAGTGTTGTGATTATAAATGTATGTCCAATAGATGAAGGTTGTGAAATTTTTCCAATTAGATCCAATACCAACACAAAGAACAACCAAATAGGAATTTGGGCATGGAGCTCAACATTAGGAGCATGAATCAAATTTCTATGTTCCTAACATTTATGATATTTCTTAATGTACACAAAGCAATCATTTTCCATATGTCTCTAGTAATATCCCAAATCAATTAATTTTTTCACTAAAGATCTCCCTCCAAAATGACCTCCATAGGAAATCGCATGCGCCTCTAGAAGTGCTATGGGGATTTTGGATTCCTTAAGACATCGAAGAAAAATACCATTAAAGGATCTTTTGAATAATATGTCGGATAGAATGATGTACTTGGTTGCTAATTTTCACAAGCACTATCAGGTATTCTTTGTTGTGGGCTCAAGAAGAGTACCATCTTTAAAATAGTTGAGTATTGTACCATACCATTCACTTGATTCTTTCTTTGTCATTGCTAATATTTATTCAAGTTTGTCATCAATGGATGATTTCATGATTGGGTGAATAGTAAATGTGAAATCCTTTGAAGGATCTTGAGGTGATATAAGAGATGTGACACTAGCCATTGCATCTACATGTTGATTATCCTTTTTCTGGATGTTTTAAATGGTAAATGATTCAAACTTCTCTAACAAGTTCATTGTGAGACCCTTGGATTTCGATAATTTTTCATGCTTTTTCTTATATGTCCCATTTATTTGTTTGACTAATAATTGTGAATCACCAAATATCCTAATGTATTTTGCACCCAAGATTAAAGTAGCATGTAACCCAACAACCAACACTTCATACTCAATAGTGTTGTTTGTACATAATAAATTTAACTTATATGAGAAGAGAATAGGCTTTCCTATGGGAGGGATGAATATAACCCTAGCACCAAAGCCTGTTCTACACTTAGATCTATCAAAGTATAATTTCCATGTATTAGTTTTGATTGTCAACACATTATCATTGAGGAAAGAATCATTACTAGGTAATGCTAAAGGAGAAGAAGCGTCAACTAATTGGTTGGTCAAGGCTTCACCCTTAAGTATTTTTTGTGAAAAAAAATTTAGGTCAAACTTAGTGAATAACATAACCCACTTAGCTAGATGTCCCGATAAGTCTGTTTGATTGAAAAGATGTTTGAGATGGTAAAATTTTGTCATTACTTGTATTTCCACATTCAGCAAATAATGTTGCAATTTACTCATAGCGAATATAAGGGCCAAATATTTTTTTTCTATTTTTGTGTATCATTTCTCATAATCTATCATGGTTCGGCTAATTTAATAAATAGGATGTTCTTTACCATTTTCATCTTGTTGAGCCAACAATGATGTGAGAGCATGGGCTAATGCAACTATATAAAGTATAAACAGTTTGTTTTGCATAGAGGGTTGTAAAATAGGTGGAGTTGCAAGGTATTCCTTCAAACTCTAAAAATCCTATGTATAATCGTCATTCCAATAAAATTGCACATCCTTTTTGAGGACATGTGTGAATGGTAATGTGTGATCAGCTAAATATGCAAAAAAATGACAGATGGCTTGAATTCTTCCTTGTAATGTGCACAATTGAGAAATATTTTTAGGGGTTGGCATGTTCACGATAGCATCAATCTTCTTTGTATCCACCTCAATGCCTCTATGATATATGATAAAACTTAAAATTTTCCCACTATCTACACCAAAGACACATTTTTTTGGATTCAACCTCATGTTGTACTTTCATATTTGCTCAAAGATTTTCCAGAGGACATTCACATTGTTTTGTCTTGTTAACTATTTGGCTAGAATGTCATCAACATAATCATCCAAGATCTTTTGTATGTAACCATGGAATATTAGTGTCATAGCTCGTTGATATGTTGCACCCACATTATTTAATCCAAAATGCATCATGAGCCAACAAAATGTCCCTCAAATAGTTGTAAATATTGTTTTGTATTGATCTTGAGGGTTGATGAAGATTTGACTATATCCTAAAAATACATTTATGAATGACAATAAAGCATGTCCAACAATCGAGTCTACTATCATGTCAATATTAGGAAGAGGAAAGTCATCTTTTAAAGATGTTTTATTCAAGTCTCAAAAATCCTTACACATCCTAATACGATTTTCAGGTTTTGTGACTGCAACAATATTTGAGATCCATGGAGAATATTCTATAGGTCTGATGAAGCCAACATCAAGGAGTTTTTCAAGTTCACCTTTAACAAAAAAATCTATCTTAGGATTCATCTTTTGTATCTTTTGTTGAATGTGCTTGCCATTTTCAATAAGGTAAATATTGTGTGTCACTATCTTCCAATATATTCCTATCTTATCTAAATATTTCCAACCAAAGAGTTCAAGAAAGTCATGAAGAAAGGTTGTAATATGTTCTTGTTCTTTATCATCAAGGCATTTTCCAATTTTAATGAATTTCTCTTTATCTGTTATGTCCATTGGTATATCAATTATTTCCCCTAAAGGAAGGGCATTTGACCTTGGAAATTTAGGATTGTATTGTTCAACACTTGTGTCATTCTCATTAATTTCACCTTCAACATATTTTCTCTTGGTACTGATCATAGCGCATGTAACCTTTTTATTAGGAGGAGTAGATGGTGTATCATAAACTCGTAGCATACATTTCAAGGCTTCATTATATTCAAAGTAGTCCCATGATAGTGGTAAATCCATGTCAAGCAGTTCAGGATGCTTCATTATGAGGTTGACTTTTGGCTTGCACATGATAGTATTGATGTTTAATGATGATCGCTTTGTTGTTTTTGTAATTTTAGAAGGACAATATCCCAAACTTTCGCTTTTATGCTAGGCTCTATAGGAACTTGAATTCCTTGATCTTTCTTTCCACATCCTTTACCATTGTAACCCAATTGCTTCACAAGTTCATAACCTCTCCCATAAATATTTTCCATTTCTTTCGGGTTTCGTGGTTGTTGGTAGTCTATCTCATCAAAGTTTGTCGTATAACTTGCATCTTCTTCAAGGGTAGAGGAGTTAGATGTTTGTGATTGTTCTTCGAAGTTCTAAGTTGAAATGACCATTGGTTTTGTTTGTTTGTCATCTTCTTTTCTTGTGATTATGTATTCTCCCATAAATGAGGGTGTGAACTCCAAGGGACCCCAATCATCATCCAATAATGTTTACATTGTTTTTGTTTCTTGCTTATCTTATTTTAAAGGTTCTATATTGGATGTGGGAATTAATGTTCTTAAAGGACTTATTGTTCCTTTTTCCACTTGTATGCAACTTTTAGCCTCACGGTCCATTTCAACTTGCTATACCTTGTTGTCATAGACATATTTCATAATATGATGAAGAGTCAAAGGAACCATCTACATCTCATGAATCCATGGTTTTCACAAAAGAATATTGTATGAAAGGTCATGAGGCATAACATGAATAAGAGTTTGTAAGGTATCCTTTTTTACTATAATAGGTAAAGTAACTACACCGAGTAGTTTCCTTCCTACATTGTCAAATCCTCGATTGGATAAAGAGTCGGGTTGCATTCTTGATTTTTCTAATCACAACCTATCTAATAGTTTCACACTACACACATTAAGGGTTGAGCCATTATCAAGCATGGTCCTTTTTATGCTTATTCTATTAAATTGAGCAATGATCATAAAGGCCTAATTTTTATGTCTCAATTCCAAAGGGATAAACTCATGTTGGTGAAATGTTATGTCTATATTAATTGCATTCATTCCTTGTATGAGAACTGCCACATCATTTGAATTTGTATTAGGAAGAACCACTAGTTATTGTAAGGTTGTTTGAAGCATACTGTGATTGTTTGGTGAATTTTGAATTATGTCCCATAGGGATATATTTGTAGGAGTATTCTTAAGTTTTTCAATGAGATTATACTCCTTTCCACTATGTGAAGTTAAACAAGGAGCACTAGGAAAAATGGGATTAGGTAAAGTTAAGGGTGTGGAGGTTGTTGTTATGGTTGCAGATTATTTCTAATGTTGTATGTATGAGCAATGGTATTATGACTCGGTTGTTGCACTACATTATTATGAGGGGGATAGAGGGTAAACGTAGGATTTTTTTAGGTTTTGGTTTATGTGAAGGTGGGTAAATGACGAGTTGAGGTTGGATCACGTTAAATTCTCTTGTTTTTGGTTTCTCATGAAAAGCCTTAGAGGATGGGCTTTTCAAGATGAAGTCCTCAACGGTTTCATCTAACATATCAAATGCATTGATACTAAAAGGATTGAGGGTTAAGTTAACTTTGTTTGGTTTATGTTTCTCATAACAATCCTTAGTGGATGATCCTAGTGAGATGAAGTCCTCAAGGGATTCATCTAACATGTGTAGATCATAACTACTAAAGGGCTTGGAGGATATGCTTTTTCTAAATTTAAGCATTTTTTGAATTGTTTCTTTTGATGTTTTTTATTTTTTTGTTTTCATTTTCTAATGAATCTAATCTAAGGGAACTAGGAACTAATGCTGAAAATGAAAATTGCAAAAATATAATAATATCAATAATTTACATGAATGTAAATAATGGTAGTTCTAATGATTTCAATGTAACAGAAATCAATTGAACTGAAACATAAAAGAAACTGAGGAAAATAGAAGCTTAAAAATTGGAAATTTCACTCTAGCATTGGGATTGATTTTCCCAAGGTGGCGAATGAGTCCTAGTACGGATTTTTTTTCAATATTTTCAAAATATTTTGGTTGATTTTTATGTTTTCTATGCTGTATGACTTGGATCTAGGATGCAAATGTAGTTTTTCAATACTTTTTAATGAAATTAACTGCAAAAATGCAAGTTGAATGAGCTTTACACTAATACAATAATTGAAACCCTAAAATATTAATTAACCAATGTAAAACCTAATGCAATGCTAATACAATCCAAATATATGATGTAAATCTAATCTAAATCAAAATTATGTTGCTCTAAATGTAGGTTCACCAAAATGAAAAGGTGAAAATTGTGGTTGTTTTCTTTCACTTCTAGGGTTTTGGACCTAAGAGGAAAGAGACAAATTTTCTCTCTTTGCACTCAACAACAAACCCTTGAGATTTAAATTCAAAGTACATTGAAATCTCACAAAGGGAATGTTATAGGGGATTAAAGATGTCAAATGAGGGGTTCACCACCAAGTGTAAACTTGGAAAAGACAATGTTGGAAAACATAGTGTGATATGAAAAATGATCTAGAAAATACCCTAAAAATGTAAGTAAAGTAGAATAAGAAAGAAAAATATGAATAGTCTACACTTGGACACCTCGAAGGGACTAGACGCAACTCTATAATTCTAGAAATGTTGAATTTTTGACCAATTGGGACTCATTTTCCAACCTCAATGAATCAATCCCAAATCTGGATTTCTATGCAAGAGCCTATTTAAGGGAAAAGGGTATCAAAATTTGCAATATGATCTAATAGATAGCTAAATTGGGATTCATTCATCACTCTTGGTAAATGAGTCCAGTTTGGATTTTATACAAATTCAAATTTTTGATCTGCACATCTCAATCTACTAATTACCAAACTAGAGGTTTGACCAAGGAAAATCCCCAATTACCAATTGAAGTTGAATTTTGTTTTGCAGGTGTTATTTGCAATTTCGGATCTGAGAACCTGGAGGAATAAACCTTGATAAAGATAATGAAATATGCATGAAAACCCTAATCTTAGAAAACCTATTCTCAAGTGTGTCTAAGACTAGGATTATCTAAAACGTGATGCAAGCCTATTATAACACGAAAGAATATGATGCAATAATAGAAATGTAGAGATGAATGATTCACTTGTGATGATCTCTAATCACCCCAAATTAATTTCTCAATGATGATTACACATTCCTTAGGCTGAATGTAGAGTGATAATGGAGGATGGAATCACTTAGGAAAGAAGTCTTTAGGCTTGGCTTGATTGCTAGTTACATCTCCCCAACCTAGAATCAATCATGATTCACCATACGCATCCATGATCAACCCTTGAAAATTCTAGATATTGATTGAAAGTGAGCTTGAAAACCTACTAAAAACACTTTAATGCTACTCCAAAGACTCAACCTTACTTGCTCTTGAAACTTGAATTCTCTTGTGAAAGCTTGCTTGAAGATTCTTGATGCTTGATACTTGAAAATACTTGTTGAATGTTCTTAGATATTAATAAAAATGAATTATATGCTTGGTTTTATATGCATCAACACCTAATTGACTATTACTTAGATCCCAAAGGCTGACAATCATCAAAAACTTGAATTAAATTCATGAATTCTCTCTCAAATTTGAAAAAAGGCCCCAAATGGACTCATTCGCCACCCTTAGCAAATGGGTCCCACCTAAGGGGACTCATTCTCCCATGGTGGTGAATGAGCCCCACCTTAAGTTTTTGACGTAGTTTTTTAGATTTTTTGAGCATTTGACTAATTTTATATTTTTTTGAGAGAAATGGGCCTCAAAATCCAAAATAATGGGTCCTAAGGGCCTATAAATGGTGATTTTGAAGGGTAATTAATGCAAGGGTTCCAAAATAGGTCCAAATTAAGTGTGAAATTGCCTCTTTTTTTAAATAGTGCAAAATTCTCTACACTACAATTTGGAAGGTGAATTGTTGTCTACTTTAGAGGACTTGGAAGATGAAAGAAAAAAATAAAATATACAAATGTAGGATTGAGGAATCTGAGAAACTTATTGTTGATCTAAAACTATAGTAAGCATTATCAAAGAGAATAGAAGAGGTAACTAGTTTTAATTTAAAAAACAAACTAGAAGAGTTTCAAAAATTAGAGCTTGCACTTGTATCTTTAAGGAAGGAATTATAGAAGATAAATCTATAGTTAAATAGAAGTCTCAAACTTGGAAAGAGCTTTGAAGTTCTTGATGAAACAATTGACAGTGAAAGATCTATTTTCAACAAGTTTGTTACTTTAGGATATGGAGAAGATAGGAGTTTCAAGGATGTTGCCTTTAAAAAAATTCAACTACTTCTAAAAAGTATAAAGGGTCTATGAAGGATAAGAAGACTAAAGATCACAAAAAAATGGATAATGGATTCATCAAAGTTCATAATCTAAAGAGGATATTCAAAGAGAAATAGGCAGCACAAACCATGTTCAATTATTCTTTTCATGGTTTTTTTTTTTCATGCAATTAGTATGGACATAAAGAAATATATTGTAGGATTAGGCCTTTACTAAATGATAGAAATAAAGAAAGAATTATTTATCTCCTTTAGTTAGTTTAAATGATCTTTGTTATAAATATAATAATTATGGCCATATTGCAATTTTTTGTAGAAATACATTTATAAATCCTCTTAGATAGGAAAAAAATAGGTTAGTCATCCTAGAGGCATGAAAAATTAGTTAATGTTCATGCAATTCAAAAGAAGGAAGTTACACCCCTTGCAAAGAAGAAAGAATTTGCACAAAGTTTTGACAAAAAATAGAAAAATCAAAAAATATATAGGAGAGAGGAGAAGACTAAGATGAAGAATAAGGAATCAATGATAATCCAAAAAAATTTCCATGCTAAAGGACAAGGCAATCCTTGAGTAACTAATAGTGGTTTCCCTTGTCATATGATTCAAGATAAGAGAAAACTCACCAGTTTGGAGAATGGAATGGTGCTATAGTTAAATTTGGTGATAACACTATTGCTAAGATAACTAGAAAAGGTACATTATGCATTGGTAGAAAAAATAAAGCTCAAGATGTGTTGTATGCAGAAGAGTTCAAAAATAACTTTCTTATTGTTAGTAAAATGTGTGACAAAGGATATATAGTTTTTTATTTTATGCTAGTGGATGTGAGATAAAGAATTCCAACTTTGGAAGACTTCTTGTTGAAGAAATTAGAACAAGTAGTAATTTGCACCATTTGAATGAGGTGAAAGGTTGAAGATGTGTGTTATATAAAGCTAATGAAATTTAGTTTGGGCACAAAACAATGTATCACATTAACTTTGACCATATTGTGAAAGTCATCAAGAGGAATACAGTTAGGCATATGCCTAGAATTCGAAAACCAACAAGCACATTTTGTAAAGAATGCCTTGAAGGGAAGAAAAATAAGATATGATTTAAGACAAAATAATATTCAACTTCAAAGCCCTTGGAGTTGATATATACAAATCTTTATGGACTAGCAATACACAAAATTATCAATAGAGAAAGGTATTTCATGTTATTAATAGATGATTATTCAACAATGACATGTGTAACTATTCTTAAAGATAAATCTCAAGCTTTAGGAATATTTAAAAAATTTAGAGCTACGGTTGAAAATGTTTTTTTTTTTAAGATAAAATGTTTAAGATTTGGTAGAGGTGGAAAGAATATAACTATTCGAGAGATGGCAAGAAAATGTTGAATGAATCTAGATTACTTGATAGATAGTAGAAGGAAGCAGTTCATACTATTTTTAACATTCTAAATAGAGAATAGTTAAGAGTAAATCATGATAAGATCCCATATGAATTATGAAAATGTATACCTACTTTTGTGAAATAATTTAGAATATTTGTAAGTAGATGTTTTATAAAAGGGGATGAAGAAACATTGAGTAAATTTGAAAAAAGATCCAATGAAGGAATATTTCTAGGTTATTCAACTACAAGTAAAGTTTATAAGTTCTATAATAAAAGATTACATAATATAGTTGAAATTGTGAATGCTAGAGTGGATAAAGATTACTCATAGTTGTTACACAAAGATGGCATGTATTCAAAAGTCACTAGTTATGAATAAAAGGAAGAATCTACAAAAGAAGAGTCATAAGAGGAAAGTGATGCTGATGAAGAAGAGAAACCAAACACTTCTCCAAAAGATCCACCCAAATTTATCAAAATAGATCATTTTGAGAAGAAAATTATTGGAAAAAAAGCTAATGGTTTCATGAAAAGAAGGAAGATTTGTCAACAAGAACATGTAGAATATTCTTTACTATGTAAAATTGAACCAAAATCTTATGAAGAGGTTATCAAGGATGAAATTTGGATTGATTCCATGAAAGACGAAATTAGTAAAATAGAGAAAAATAGACTTGGAAACTTGTTCATAGGCCTACTGATAAGAGTGTCATTGGCTCAAAATGAGTCTTCAGAAATAAACTGAATGAAGATGGACAATCAAATAGAAATGAAGATAGATTAGTTTGCATGGGGTATGCTCAAGTTGAGGGTGTAAATTTTGATGATACTTTTGCATCTATTGCTAGGCTTCAAGCTATTAGAATGTTTCTTGCATATTCAGTTTGTAAAAATTTCAGGGTATACCAGATGAATGTAAAATCTATATTTGTTAATGGCTATCTAGATGAGGAATTTTCTATGGAGCAACCTAAATGTTTTATTATGACTAAAAAAAAATACTGTATAGGTTGAAAAAGGCTCGATATGGTTTAAACAAACCCCAAGGGCATGGTATTCTAGGCTAGATAAATATCTCCAACAACAAGGGTATAATAAAGGTATTGTTGGCAGTAATTTGTATTTGAAATTTGAAGGTGAACATACATTAGAGTTTTTGAAGAGTGTTGCACTATGTTGTGATTAGTGTTTTCATTGATTCCAACCTCTAGTGTGGTCATGATGAGGAGTTGTGGTGATGAGAAAGTGTTATAGATATTAATGTTGACCTCTAGTGTCATCATGTTGAGAAGGTGTTATAGTATTCAACAGGTGTTGCAGATGTAGTAGGTTCACTTGGTTTCCAAGTGCTTTTGAGAAAATTTTCAAAAAGAGATTACAATATGATAGAGGTGTATTTTGTTTTATTTTGTATATTTCTTCATTCTTGAATATTTCCTTACATGGTTTTGATGTAATGATTAGGTTCTAGATTTTTCACTAGTGGAAGGTGTGTTTGATAGCATGTTGCATGTGAAGAAGGTTTTCTAAGAGTAATGGAATTTCTCTAAATTTATCCATGTTGAGGTTTATTATCTTTTGGATTTAGGAATGTCCTAATATTTCTTGTATCTACATTCCCTTGGAGTGTTTAGTTTTCAACCATTCTGTAAGCTTGGATTCATGATTTGTGTTTTGTGGTAGTGTGTCTAGTTGCACAAGATGATGGTATGTTCAATTGTAGGTGGTTGCATTAGTGGTGCTAAATATTCTGATGGTGTTGGAATATTCAAGGATGTTGTATGATATTTCTATGTGGTTTTATGGTGTTTCTAGACATGGAGAAGTGTGAGAACTAGTTGCTTGTTAGTTTTACTACAAGTTTGACCAAGCTAGTGTACTAGTGTTATTTGTGGAGGTGGTTTGTTGTTTGTGGAAGTGTGTTGTATCATTTTGATGTAGATTTTGGTCTTTCCTAACCCTTGGTTTGGTCTACTTTCACTTCTATCCACCATGGAAGTGTTTGGTGCTAACCTAAAGAAGTTTTTTTAGGCTATGAAGGATATATATGGAAAGTCAATTGTTGGAGATGTTGTGGATGTGAAGTATGATGTGTATGTGATCAAGTGTGGTGATTTGAGTTCATTCTTAAACACCTAGGGAAACCAAATATAGTTAGAAGAAGGTTTCTAAATTTCAAAGTTCTTGAATTTGTTGGAGGTATTTAGCCGACAGTTGCAAATGGTTTAGAGTTGTGGTGGATTTTTGTGTTGCTCTAAGGTAGTGAACCTCCTTGTAACAGTCTTGTTCTATTGTTCTTTATTTTGGATAGTGATTCCTTTGGGTAGTGAACCCTTGAAAGTGATCCATTCTTTTCTTATGGGAAGTGAGCCCTTCCGATAGTGAGCCTATTATATTTGGTGTTGCTATTCATATATATGTGAGTTAATACTCAACATGGTTTTTCATTGATTAGTGTTTTCCATGTAATTCATGTGTTCTATTTTGTATAGGTGCTTTTGTGTTTCTATTTTAGTTATTTACATTCATGCTAATCCTACATAATTATTTGATGTTGAATAAGGTCTTGAAAGTTAATGAGGGTTTGATGATTCTAATACACAACTGATTCACACTGCTCTTAGTTGTCTTCTGTGTCTAACATTTGGTATTAGAGTTATGGTACCTTGGAAGAAGCTTAACCACTTGAGCTAGATCTAGATGGTGCACAAGAAGGGTGTCAAAGTTCCAATGTTTGATGGAATGATTATTCCTTTTGGAAAGCTAGGGTGGAATCCTTTCTTATCTCATTAGGGTTTGATGTCTAGAAGTCAATTGAAAATTTATATACTATTCCTACTAGTCCTCCAACAACTAATGATAAGATCAAGGAATATGAGAATAATGGAAAATCAAGGAATGCTATAATAAGTGGACTTTTTGTTTCAAAAAATTATGAAGATGATAAGCCTCAAAAGTACTAAAGAGATTTGGAAAAAGTTGCAAATAATTTATGGAGATGATAAATTCAAGAAAACAAAGATGCAAAATTTCAAAGAAAAATTTGAAACCTTGAGGATGTTAGAAGATGAAGTACTTACAACCTACATTCTCAAATTGTATAAAATTATCAATGCCATCAATGGTCTTAGTCGAAAACTAGAGGAAAGTGAAGTTGTGAAAAAGGTATTGACAACTCTTCCCAAATCTTATAGTGCTAAAGTTTTTTCTATTGAGGAAGCTAAAAATTTGGATCAATATATCAGAGATTGAATGTTTTGTGCTTTAACTATATTTGAATTAAATGAGTTTGAAAAAAATGCTACAAGAAAAGAAAATTATTTTAAGGTCTATAAAAAGGAGAAGAATGATGAATCTGATTTTGATGATCTTAATGAGGTGGAAGAATTTTTTTTAGGATATTGAAAAAGGGTATTGGAAAATCTAGAGGTAAATTACCCTTCAAGTGTTCCGATTGTTGAAAGATAGGTCACCATGCTTCAAAATGTCCAATAAATTTTTCAAATGACAAACATAAAGATCGAAAAGATAAATCTATCAAGAAGAGTTGTTATGTTAAAGAAGATATTCATGTATTTGATGATCAAGAATCAAATTATCCAAATGATAGAAGTGATGAATGCTTGTTAATTTCTGTAAATATTATAACTAATTGTACTATCTTTGAAAGATACATATGAAGGAAAGTGCTCTAGAAATAGGTCATAATATTGAAGGAACTATGTTGAATGATTTTCATGTAAGAGAGTATTTAGGAAATATTGTATAATTGATAGTGGATTCTCAAATCGTATGATAGGGGATAAGAGTAAGTTTTTAAAAATTTAGAAGTATGTTGGTGGTTTTTTTATGTTTGGTGATGATACATCTGCTAATATTAGTGGAAAATTTTAATTATTTTTTATGGAAAGCATAAGATAGATGATGTTATTTATGTCAAGGGTATCTGACACAATATTCTTAATGTGGGACAAATGTGTAGCAAAGGATACAATTTGGTGTTTCAGGATGATGGTTGTGAGATAAAAAATGGAAGCTTTCGAACTTTAGTTGTAGTAAGGGCAAGGATAGTTGGAAATTTTTATCAACTCAAAGGTGGTTGTGCTAATTTCTTCATGTATCAAATAAATTAAAGCTGAATATGATATATAAGAATGGGTCACATTGATTTTTATATCCTAGTGAAGATTAACTCTACAAATGTTGTGACAGATCTGCCCAGAATTACAAATCCTATCAAGGAGTGTCCGTTTGGAAAGAAGATAAAGAAGAGTTTCAAGATTAAGGAATATTCTACCATAGGATCTTTGTAGTTAGTGCATAAAAACCTATGTGGACCTATATGAATAAAAATCTCTTAAGGTGATAAGTATTTTATGTTGTTGATAGATGATTACTCTAGAATGACTTGGGTGACATTTCTCAAAGGAAAATCAAAAGCTCCATGTAATTTTAATGAATTTAAACCTATGGTTGAAAATGAGATGGATTTGAAAATAAATTTTTTGAGGTCTTAAAGAGGTGGTAAGTTTGTCTCCAATGAGTTTAATTGTTTTTGTGAAGATAATGGGATAAAGAGATAGTTATCAAATCCTAGGACTCGTTAGTAAAGTGGAGTTGTAGAAAGGAAGAATATGATAGTTTAGGAAGTAGCAAGAACCATTATGAAGGAAGAAAATATACTATATGTCTATTGGAGAGAAGTTATTCATAATATAATGCACATTCTTAACAAAGGACAAGAAAGAGTAAATAGTTCAAAGACTCCCTATGAGTTATGGTATGGAAAATCTTGTATTGTGAAATATTTCAAAGTGTTTGGAAGTAAATTTTATATCAAAAGGGATGAAGAAAACTTAGAAAATTTGGATGCAAGATCAGATGAAGGAATCTTCTTGAATACTCTACAAAGAGAAAGGAATACAAATGCTATAAAAAGGATGAAGAAGATAGTTGAAAGTGAAATATTTAGAGTAGATGAACAATCACATTAGAGATCAGTGATGATAGAAGGATGTGAATCTAATGAATTCCCTTGTAGTGAAGAAGAAAAATAAGAAAATAAAGAAAAGGAGATGACAATAGAAGAGGAAGAAGCTCAGGAAAATAATCCTATAACTCTTTAGTATTTGTAGAGAAATCATTATGAAGATCAAATCATTGGATCTAAGAGAAAAATTGTCTTATAAGATGAAAAGCTACTGTGGAAAAGGAATAGGAATTTTTTTGTTTACTTTCAGAGGTAGAACCTAAAACTATAACTGAAGCATGCAAGGATGAGAATTGGATCAAATAAATGGAAAATAAATTGAGGTAGATAGAGAAGAATTAGAATTGGTAATTGGTCCCAAGACTAGAAAACAAGAATGTGATAGGAATTGGTTTTTGAGGAATAAGTTGAATGAGGTTGGAAAAGTTGTTAGAAACAAGGAAAGGCTTGTTTGTAAGGGCCACTCACAAGTGGAAGGAATAGATTTTGAAGAGACTTTTTCTCCAACACTAAGAATGGAATATATTAGGATTTTTTTTGGATTTTTCAACACATAAGGACTTCAAGTGTATTAGATGGATGCCAAATCTGCATTTTTGAATGGTGAGTTAGAAGAAGAGGTTTACATTCAAGAATCAAAAGGTTTTCAATTATCAGAAGACACTGATATGGTCTGTAGGTTGAATAATGCATTGTATGGACTCAAGCATGCTCCTATACCTTGGTATGCAAGATTGGATAGATAATTTTTACAATAGAGATTCAAAAAGTGTACTGCAGATAGAAACCTTTACTTCAAGGTAGAGAGTGATCATATCTTGATTGTTTTTTTGTATGTTGATGACATAATATTTGGAGGAAATGAAGAAATGTGTAAGAGGTTTATAGAGAAGACACAAAATGAGTTTGAGAAGTCAATATTTTGGGAGATGAATTTATTCATTGGGCTATAAACCAATCAACTAGAAAAAGTCATATTCATTTCACAATCAAAGTATGTTAAGGAGATGTTGAAGAAGTTCGAAATGGAGGATTCTAAACAAGTTTGTACTTACACAGTTACTAGTTGTAAGTTTAGAAAAAATGATGAATATCCTAAGATAGAATAGAATAAGTATAGATCAATGATTGGTGGATTTCTATACATAACTAATACTAGATTGGATATCATGCATGTAGTATGTCTCATGGAAATATTTCAAGAAATCATAGAGAGACACATGTAGGAGGAGTTAGAAGAATATTCAGATACTTGAAGGGCACTCTAGAGTTTGGTCTATGGTATCCTAGGGATACAAATTTCTCTTTGAGTGATTATGCATATGCATATTGGGTCAGTTGTGCAAATGATAAAAGAAGTACAAGTGGAGGTGTTTTATTCCTTAGAAATAGAGTGGTTCCCTAGTTGAGTAAGAAGAATTATTTAGTGTCATTATCTAATGTAGAGGTAGAGTATACTATTGTGGAATCATGTTGCACATAGGTATTGTGGATGAATTAGACATTAAAATATATCGGAGTATCATATGATGAACCTATTTATATTTGGTGTGACAATACAAGTGTTATCAACATTTCAAAAAATCTAGAATTTTTGGGAAAATGTGTCTGAACCTTGCAATTATATAAGGTTTATTATTAATAGGATGTATTTAATACATATATATATCCTAGTTATATAGATAGGTCTATACATTGGGAGGACAATAGAAAAATGTGAGCATGTTAAAAAATTATCTTAAATGACTAGCATATATTAAATAATGATTTATTGTAAATATGGACTATTCATTATTAAATTTTAGATCTAATGGTGGATATTTTGTTGGCCTATCTTTTGCTAGAATGTAACCCTATTTTATGAGGGAATTGTACTATGTTTTGAGACAATGATGTATTTTGAGAGTGTGATATTGGTGATGTTCTCGATGGATCTTTGGTGGTGATACTCTTGTGAGAAGCTTTCTTTACAAGTATATTGTAATCTTTGTGATTTTTGAATAATATATTAGGAAGCTTTTGGAGTGTGGGATTTTTCTCTCAAAAGGGTTTTCCCCATGTAAATCACTATGTTGTGGTATGTATGATATTTATAAAAAAAATTTAGAGTTTACGTAATTTTTGAAAGATTTAAAATAAAAATCATTATTCTCTTCTCAATATTAGTGTAGGAAGTTGTTCCACTACCTTAGCTTCCTTACAAGTGGTATCAAAGCCTGATCACCTTTGGTTTCAATTGTGGGTTCTTAGGTTTTTTGAACTAATATAGATTTGAGTGGGAGCTTATGTAGAAGACACTTTGTGGTCTTGTTGCAGGAAATTTTAGATGGAAAATTGATCGGGGAGAATATAGGTGAAGGAATTTTCTAGAAATATTTTTGAGATGTGGAAGCTAAAGATGGAGGAACTTTTGATAGATCGAGATCTATGGAATGTTGTTGATGAGAACGATTCAAGGCCTATAGATCCTACTTAGGCTGCTCAATATGATGTTATAGACCATGAAGAAAAGGGTCTAATCATAATTTTCTTAGGAAAATCTATTCTAATCAATTTCCATGAAGAGAACTTTGCACAAAAACTATGGAAGAAGCTTAATGAGATGTATCAATTGAAATCTTTAGTAAAAAATATTTTCTGGAGGAAGAAATTATATTCCTTGAGAATGGAAAAGGGTGGAAAAAATATAGACCACCTAGAAGCATTAAATATGTTGGTGGCTCGATTGGCATTAGTTGGTGTTAAAATGGATGAAGAGGAGAAATTATAGATATTTCTTTATTCTTTTCCGAATTCATGGGATTCTCTTGTTATGGCTATTGGGATTACTTCTGTTATATTGAAGACTAAAGATGTGGTAGGTTCCTTGCTTTCTGAATAGATGCGAAGAATTTATCCAACACTTCCATGGAGGCCCTGAATTTTCTTGGAATACCTAAGGAAAAAATGTAGGAAGAATAAGAAGCATGGAAAATCCAAGTACAAGGAGAGATCTAAATCTCCTAGAAAGCCAAAAGTTATTTTATAGAGCTATGGTAAGCCTCGACATGTTCATAAGGAATGTGAAGAAGAAAAGAAAAAGAAAAACAAGATATTTTATTGTGATTTTGAGTCTGAGAAGGAAGCTGGTGACACATTCAATGTAACATTGGAAACTCATGTAGGTAATGATGCATGGTTAATTGATTCGGGTGCATATTTCCATATGACCTTTAATAGAGACTATTTTTCTGAATATGAAGAATTTGATGGAGGTAAGGTGTACTTGGGTGATGTTCTCATTTAAATATTGATGGTCGTGGTCAAATTAAAATCAGGTTTTATAGTGGTAGAATAAAATTGATTAATGGTGTGTTGTATATCCTTAGATTAGCACAAAATTTGTTACATCTTAGTAAACTACTAGATGCAAGTGTGTAGGTAGTATTTTATAATGTAGGATGCAAGATGGTTAGAGGTCCTATGGTGATTTCTAGAGGTGTTAGATATGATACATTGTACAATCTTGATGCATGCATAATTGAGTGAAATAATACTTCTGTTAAAATCAAGTCTATGGAAGAGGTGAGTGTTTCATCTTCAACATATGATCACAACTTCTGGATACCCAAGGGTGCTCTTTCTTTTGTTCAAATCAAAGTTACCTACAAAGAAAACTATGTTATAGCATTGGAGACTTGGCCACATTTTAGAAAAGGGTCTAAGAACCTTGAAAAATAAAAACCTTGTTGAAGGTTTGTTTGATTGTAATCTTAAATTTGAGTTTTATGAGCATTTCATTTATGGAAAACAAAACCATGTTAATTTTCACTCAAGTTCTCATAAATCTTGTGGTGTATTGGGTCTTATTCATTCTGATGTGTTTGGTCTTGTACATGTTCCTTCAATTGGAAAATCCACATATTATGTTTCATTTATTGATGATTATAGTAGAAGGACATTGGTATAAATTTTAAAGAGTAAATCTGAAGTTTTTAGTCAATTTAAAGAATTTAAAGCAATGGTTGAGTTTCAGACTAGAAATAAAATAAAATGTTTGAGCAGTGATAGTGGAAGTGAAATTTTCTCTAATGATTTTGATATATTTTTTAAGGATTATGGTATTCATAGACAAAGGGAAACTCTGTATTCTCTAGAATAGAATGGAGTTGCAAAAAGAATGAAGAGGAAAATGATGGAGAAGGCTAGGAGTGTGTTGAGTGTTGCTAGTTTAGAACAAAGGTTTTGGAATGAATCTATTTCCACTATCTATTACCTAATTAATAGGTTTTCTACATCATCTCTTATTCATAAGATTCCTAAAGAGGCATGGTTGGGTAGGAAGCCTTCATTAAGACATCACAGGGGTTTTGGTTGCAAGGCATATGCACATATGCTAAAGGAGAAGCGAAAAAATTTGGAGAACAAGTATGTGAAATGTATCTTCACCGAATATAGTTATAGTGTGAAAGGATACAAGCTTTAGAATCCTATTGCAAAAAAGGTAATATATAGTAGAAGTGACATTTTTTGAGAAACTATACCTTCTTCTGTTACATTACAGCAAGAAGGGTGATCCCACAAAGCTGGTTTACAATTTTTGAAAGGAACTGATTTTTTCTGATTTCACATACTTTTAGAAAATATAATGATTTAATCCTTAAAAATTTCCATTTTAAGGATTCCAATTAAATAGGGTTTGATCAAACCACCTTAGATAAAACCCCCTTGGATATAACCTCACTAGTTTTAAACTATACCTATAAATGAGTCTCCTTTACACCTATCAAAATGCTGATAAAAAATCACTTTTGATTTACCTTTGGGGGGATCAAATGAATTCACTTAAAATTTATTTCAAATTATTATGGTATTCCTCAGAACGAGCTATCCAACGAATATAATTTTAATATTTTTTTGTTTTATTATGTATTTGTTTTTTTAGTTTTATCAAACATTGGTTTTTCATCAAAAATGAAGGTCTTTGTTCTGCACATGTGGAAAAATAGCAGATTATCCAAAAAAAAATTGAAAAATTTGAGTGCACCAGATATTGATTTCCTTGATCCAACAAAAAATAATAATAAAATTTTGATAGATACAAAAAATGTTACGCGCTATATAGTCACGCTATGTGTGAGTTGTAATTGGTTTAACTACAAAACTTGATTAAAGAAAAAATATTCAATAAAAAACTATCTAACGAATTGGAAGCACTAGACATCAGAGTTACAAATTTAAATTCAAAAGAATTAGAATTTTATCCTTCATGGAAAAAAAAGTTATGCGTTCTACGGTGTGCATCACTTTTTAAAAATGTTGTTTTCTAAAAAAAACCAGTTTTTGTGGGAGATGGAAAAAGAAGTGAAATCTGATTCCAAAATTTTAGAAAAGAATATTTTTAGAATCTATAGAAAAAATTTGATGAGACTCTAGTTTGCATAATCTTCAAATTCCTCATAGTTTAGCTGCTATAGGTGCCCGAATGTGAAGATTTAGTTAAAAATAATAATTTCAGTGTCGAGTTTGGCCAAAAATTGTAAACCACTATTGTGGGATCACCCAGAACAAAGTAAATAGGAAGATGTGATTCAATTTCCTTCTATACTTGATAAATTTAAATTGAGGCCCATGGATAGGAAAGAATTTGAGAAGAGCTCATCTAGCACTAAAATTTTAGAAGAGGAGGAAAAACCTCCAACTCAAGTTGTTCAAAGGTCTCCAAGGAATCGACAACCACCTCAAAGGTATTCACTTGATGATTGGAGATGTATTTTTTCTTTGAATACTAGCATGGATCAACCTATATTTGTAGAAGAGGAATTAGGTATGAATGATACAAAATCCTAGAAGATTGTTATAGATGAAGAAATAACATCCTTCAAAAAGAACTATACATGGGATCTTGTATCATTTCCTAAAGGATGAATAAATTTTGGTTGTAAATAGGTGTTTCGGAAAAATACTTCTTCAGATGGAGGTATTGAGAAGTACAAAGAATTTTTTTTTGCAAAAGGTTACTCTCAAGTTGAGGGTGTTGATTATGGTGAGATATTTTCTCTTATTATAAAAATGGCATCCATTAGACTTCTACTTTCTATTGCTGCTACTTATATTGCTGCTACTTATGATTTAGAGGTTCAAAAAATGGATGTGAAAACTGCTTTCCTCCATGGTGACTTGAAGGAGGATATTTATATGACATAGCCAGAGAAGTATATAGTGAAAGGTAAAAGTAAATTGGTATGAAAATTCAAGAAATTTTTGTACAACCTTAAATAGAGTCCTATAATGTGGTACCATAAATTTGATACATATGCCTTGAGTTTGGGATTTGAGCATTCTAAAGCAGATTATTGTATCTATTATAAATCTAATGGTGACCATTTCTTGTTTATTTAATTATATGTTGATGATATTTTATTTATTAGCAAAGGGAAAGGTATGATTTCAGAATTGGAATCTCAAATTTCTACTAAATTTGAAATGGAAGACCTTGGTGTAGCAAGAAAGGCTATTTGGATAAAAATTAAAAGAGATAGAGTGAACAAAAAACTATGAATTAGATAGAGAAAGCATATTGTAATTTTTTAATTTTTGAATAATATAATGGGCATCTTTTGGAGTGTGGGTTTTTTCTCCCAAAAGGGTTTTCCCCATGTAACTCACTATGTTGTGGTATGCATGATATTTATGTCTTTCTTTTTAATTTTTGGTAACTGTTGAAATATCTATATAAGTTTTGTATTATTATCCTCTCAAGATTAGTGTAGGAAGCTTTTTTTCTACCTTAGCTTCCATATAGTAATTCATTCAATGACAAAGCATATATCTATCCATTATCAGTTTCTAAGAGACAAAGTTGTTGAGAATGAAGTGAAGATAGAGTATGTGCCTACAAAGGATCAAGTAGCATAATTTTCATAAAGGATCCTCCAAAACATACATTTAAGTATCTTTCAGTGTTGAACATTCTTTGAAGGTCTTGCAAATGTTGTCACATTATGACAACCAGACTACTAAAGCTTTCTCTAATAATTCTTCTTATAAATCCACCTGAAACATAACACTCCTATCACATTTGTCAAAGCAATTACACTATCCCTGAACAATAGTCAATAATAAAAGAAGCTTGTGCTTTGTTAAAGAAATTACACCATTCATAGAACAGAAGGAAACAATATATGTAACTCAAATGTAGCAAATGTGCATGAACAGATTCAAACAATTTTATTATTGAATCTAAAATAGCATTACAATTCAGCCATGGAGACAATTATCAGCTAAAATAAACATAACAGAACAATTCAGAACATACACTTTCAGATTAAAATGACTAACAATCATATTTCCCCCTAGCTTTACAATCTACCCATAGCTTCTGCCTGAATTGCAGAGCTTTCAAAAATTGGAACCCTTTACAATGAGAAAAGAAGAGAAGATATAGAAAATAGAAGAAACCAAGAGCAACCCCAAAACTTATCTGGAATTGCCATCTGGAAGCTCCATTCACCGTTGATCAATTGAAAAGAATATTTCCTCCTTCTTCCTCTGCAGCAACAAACTTATTCCCTCAAAAACAACATTTTCTCATCATTGCCAAGCAACAAAAACCATGCCCATGTGGAGATTCTCATTATTTCACCTAGCTGGAAAATATCTCTTCCCATGCAAATTTTGTTCCTGCCTTTTATTTGCTACAATTTTAATTCCTAGCAAATATTTTCCTTATAAAGTGAATAAATTCACTTCTAGATATCAAAGTCTCACAACTTTAATAAAATTGCTCACAACTCTCCCAACAAATTAAATATTTTGCAAAGTGAATATTTACTCACTTTATGCAATTTCTCTCGTGAAAATTTTACTTGTCTTTCTCATTTAAAATGCCACGCCCCTTTTTAGGAAAGCATTTAACTTTACTCAAATCACATTTGAATTTAAATATTCCTTCAGTGAAAAGTTTCACAGAGTATTTAAAATATTTCACGAGGCCCACCATTGATTTTTAAAATTTCACTTCCTGGAAAATATCTGTGTGCCCATTTGCTTTTACTTTCATTTTCGTATGTTAAAAATAATAATATTTTCTCGGAATATAAAGTATTCATCCTTATACATTTTAATGAAATCTTTTCTCTTTTAAAGATTTTACTAGGCAACTTTAACCATTTTAAAATTTTGTACTAGGCCCCACCCCGTTTTTAACCACAAACCATGTAACTTTTTGCAAAAATTAAAAACTCCTTCCGTGCATTCTCGCCAACCTCACACTCCTTTTGGCAACTTCAACAAAATTCTCACGAGGTCCGCGAGCAAGGGTTGAAAATGCCCTAATTTTAATTTTTTGAGCTCCCGTGCTCTGTATCTACAATCCTCTTCGCTCACCTACCAGTGGAATTTGTTTGGAAGTCTCCCTCCATGGTGACTTCCCTATTTTCCTTCTCATCACTAGCGTGCCTCCATTCCTTATTCTTTGATGGATACACCCATCTTCTGGCATGGGTTGTGTCTTCCCTGTTCCATGGCGCCCTATACTAATTGGTTGATGCACTTGCAAACAACACACTGGCCTCCCCCAAACTCTTTGTCGTTGCATATCTTTGCCTTGGTCTCCTCTACACTTTAATGGTTTCTCAAGTGCATGCGCCCCATACCTTTTCCTCCAGGCCGCACCACCCTCTGTTCAAGCTGGTCATGCCTTTCAGTCCCCTGGCGCGAGCTCCCTTAATCACTGGCATGGGCTTCCCTTCTTCAGCTGCACCCCACATCCACTAGCCAATGCACCTCCTCCTACTGCTTGCTGCACGAGCTCCTTCATGCGTTGATGGATGTCTATGACCTACTCCTCATATTGCGCGGGCCTTCCACCTCTCATCTCCCTATTTCATTGGCCATGTCCACACTTGCCAGTCACATTTTCTTGAAAATTTTCTAGTCCTTTAGACATTCATGGTGGCGCCATCCATCATCAAATACCACATAACTCACTTTTCATTTTGGGAGTTGTCACTTTGCAGACATGGCATCTTCTTATTGTTCCTTTAATGTTCGTTGGATTAATAATATTAAGAAATCCATTACTTGTATAACATACAGGAGTTAGGCATCTGTATCATACTAGATGCATAGGCCACCACACTATTCCTTGAATTCACTTCATTTTATTGCTCTTCTTGCACAACGTATGCCAGTTGCGATTGCTTTAAAGTTTCTAAAGCATTCAAACAAATTCATTATATGCATATGATGCAATGGCATTCCATGAGATTGCATTTGATTGGAGTCATCAGTTAGCATACTGCATGCTCCCTTATTCAATAATTTTATTTCATTTCACCAGGCTCACAAATCATCTCCTTTGGTTGTGCAAACTATCCCCTCTTTATAGAAAAGGCCTTAAAACCTCTTCCTGCAATTACATTTATTTGGAATTTTCTCTTTGAAGAAACCAGTTGATAACTTTGCATACCAACATATGTCTTAAAACAATCTTTTGGAGACACATGTAAGCATATAAATTTCTGAGTCACTACAAATGAAACGGTATCCTCATTTGCAATATTGCAACATTTACGGTGTCATAACAATGCAAAGCATGTTGGGCCCCAAGTGGCCCAACTAAAAAAAAAATCGTTTTCAAACAAGTTTCATACTCAAATTGACTAGACACAACATCTAGATGAATTTTGGAGTTGAAAAATAAACTGGTTGCAATTAGAAACTGTTTTCTGACACATTTGGAAAATGGTCAAAATAGGTCAAGTTGGCTCAGGAATCAATCCGGGAAACTGATCAAACGACCTTCGGGAGACATTAAAACTTACAAGCATATAATCATTTGACCCAAAAGTATAGTGCAAAAGACGGCTCAAAAAAATGTATCACGAGGTGGAAAATATTAACTGGCAAACTTGCTCAGTCAGGATTTTCTGAAACATCAGTTGTTCTGAACCAACTAAAACTCATTCAACTGCCAATTTGTAAAAATAGAAAATCAACCCCTGGCGAGCTGCCATTAGACATAGTGGAACATTTAATTACCCTAAGTACGTGTGCAAAAGGAAATTGCTTGAAACATCGTTGATCAAAAGATACTGACAGTCAAAGTTAGTCTCTCTGAAATGCTATTAGGAATGCAGATGCAAAACAGAACAAACTGCATTTGGTTTTGATCTGCTAAAAATAGAAAATTAGATCATGAGGTTCTGAAAACTGACACCCGAGATCATTTTGATATGGGGAATATGGAACGGCATGAATTTTGTCATGACAATGAACTGGTTGCGAAAACCAAGCTCAAACAGGAAGCTGTTTCACAAAACAAACAATCTGCAAACAGTAGAACAGTGTGCAAACCCTCCAGCTTCACTTTTCAAAACTCTATCAAAACATATCATGGGAAGCTAAAATTTGACATGCCTACTAACATAGGTCACTTGAGTATGTCTGCAAATGGGTTTTGCACGACAATCAACAGACTTTAAATTATAAGCCTCCAAAGTGGGTCAGTCAAGACTGATTTATCAGGTGCACTTCTGAAAGTACAGAAGCAATTTTTTTTTGAAATAGACATCTCAAATTTGCAAAATTTGAGAGTGCCATCAGGGGGAGAAGATAATATGTCTAAAAAGTAGAGGTAAAGGGAGAGAGAGTGAATTATAAAAGATGCCCCAATAAGGGGGAGTACTTCTTGACAGTTGGAGATGTAGTGTTGCATTTATTATTGATGGGTTTTCAGATCTAGTTAGAGTTCATGTTGGCATCAATGACAAAGGGAGGGGTTATTTGAGTTGTTGAAGATTTTTTCACTATGTTATCATTAGTATTATCATTGATATCAACCTCTAGTGTGGTCATGATGAGAAGGAGTAGTGGTGTTGAGAAAGTGTTGTAGATATTGATGTTGAACTCTAGTGTAGTCATATTGAGAAGGTGTTGAAGTATTGAGCAACTGCTGAAAATGCAATAGGTTCACTTGGTTTCTAAGTTATTTTGAGAAAATATGCATAGAGAGTGTTTTGTGTTGTGCTCCACATTTTTTCATGCTTGAAGATTAACCTGTGTAGTTTAAATGTAATGATTAGTGATGTTAAGAGGTTCTATATCTAGAGTGTTAGGTTCTATATTGTGAAACAATGGAAGGTGTGTTTGACACTATGTTGCTTGTGAAGAAGGTTGTTTGGGAGAAATGAAATTTCTCTTTATTTCTTTGCATTGAAGTTTCTTGTCTTTCAAATTTAGGAACGTGCTAAAATTTATTGTATCTACCTTCTCTTGGAGTGTTTAGTGTTCAGTCATTTTACAAGCATAGATTCATGAGTTATGTTCTATGGTAGCGAGTCTAGTTACATAGGATGATGGTATGTTTAGTTACAGGTGGTTGTAACAGTGCTTCTAGATATTTTGATGGTGTTCAAATATTCAAGGATGTTTTGTAATGTTTATTGTGGTTTGCATGATGTTTCCAAACTTGGAGAACTATGAATTGGTTTATTGTTTGTGTTAGTGCATGTTTAGCCAAACTGTCATGCTAGTGCTAGTTACAAACGTGGTTTTTTATTTATGGAAGCATGGTGTGTTGTGTTGATGTAGATTTGGGTCTTGATTGACACTTTTTATGGTCCACCTTCACTTATTTCCACCATGGAAGTGTTTGGTGCTAACCTATTTGCTAGTTTCATGTTTGAGGTGCATATGTTTTATTGTGTCTAACCTGGAGAAGGTGTTTTACATTGTGGAGAATATATATATACAAGGTCACTTGTTGGAGATGTGTAATATGTGAAGTGTGATGCTTATTTCATCAAATGTGGAGATTTGAGTGCTAGGTTAAACACCTAAGGCTACTAGATGTGGTCAGTAGATGTCTACATTTGAGAGTGCTTGAATTTGTTGGAGATAGTAAGTTGAAGTTTGAAAATGGTGTAGATTTGTTGTGGTGGATTTTCCTATTGCTTTGAGGTAGTGAACCTCCTTATAACAATCTTCTTATACTCTTCTTTCTTCTAGATAGTGAGTCGTTGAGCAATGAGCCCTTTGAAATGAGCCATTATTTTCTTTTGGGTAGTGATCCCTTTTAATAATGATCCTATTATATTCAATGTTTTTATTCATATATATATGAGTTAATCCCCACTATTTTTTTCCCTAGTTAGGGTTTTCTAGATGTAAACAAGTATTCTATTTTGTATGTTTATACTTGTGTTGTTAGTTTAGTTATTTACATTCATGCTAATGCTTCATAAGGATTTGATGTTGAATAAAGGCTTGAAATTTAATGAGGGATTGATGATTTCAATGCATAACTAATTCATCCCCCCTCTCAATTGTCTTATGTGTCTAATAACATATACTAGTTGTCATTGTTTATATTGATGAAATGTCATTTTAGTAGATCAATCATTATATAGATCTATGATAGGAAGTCTAAAATATCTTACAACAATGCCTAATATCATACAAGTTATTTGTATGGTTGCTAGATATTAAGTTGCTCCTAAGGAGACACATTTCAATGCTATGAAGATGATTTTTCAAATACTTGAAGGGCACATTAGGATATGGTCTATGGTATCCTATCAGTAATGAATTTACTCTAACTGCATACATTGACATAGATGTTGCAGTACAAGACCATTAAGAGGGGGGTGAATTAGTGGTCTAATGAGAAACCAAATTTCAAAACATAACTCACTTGATTATTCAAAGAGAACCATTGAAAACACTTAAAACACTATAGATATTATATGTTGAGGGAGTCACAAAGATATGAAAATCATAACATAACACTTGAAAAAATATGATCAATTAAACACAATATGAAACACTACCAAGATGAAACATAATTGCAAGTTTTATGAGTGGAAAACCCTAAAGCTATGAAAAACCACTCTAAAACTATGTTTTTTAAGCCTCACTAGCTAAACCTTGTTGCTTATATATTGCATGCCTCACTGGAAATACAAAAATCCTCACTAGCTACCCAATAAGCTTCACTAGCTACTTAATTTGCATCATTGGCTTCTCAATCTACGTCATTGGCTTGTTATTCTCCCTCATTGGCAACCCAATATGCCTCAATGGTGAACTACCAACACTTCAAAATAAATTAGAAAAACTCAAAGGTTTACTCTATTTCCATATAAATCATTGCTCTATCAAAACTTTGCCTCACTTATTCACACTTACCATAACATTATATAAATAGCCTGAATATCAAAAACTCTTAAAACTCACTCACTCCACTAGAAATAATCATGCTTTGATCATAAAAGTAGCATACCCTTGAATACAAAAAAATGGAATAATGTTATACCCCTCTATATTCAATTTTACACCAAAACCATAACACTATTTCATCAAAATCTTCACATATAGATACTCAACATGTAATTATCCTTGCATATATGAATAAATACCTTTTTGCCAGATTCACCTTCAAAAAACATGATGAAATGGACAGTAAACAATGACCCTGCATCCATTAATGATCTTCATATTGACTTATGTGATTGTTACACTATTTGAATGATTAAACACAAAATATATAATGCAAAATAGTGACCCCATGACATATCCGCACTTCAAACACATGAAAATTAAAAAAAATAATGGCATCCTATTACATAAATCAATTTCAAACACATGAACATTCCTACTCAAACTCACGCACTTCCATTCACTAGTGACCTCATTCATATCATACTTATATGTGCAAAGAATATAACCAAGCACATTTCATGCATACTATCCTTTACACACTTAGAGAACTATAATACAAACCAACCATACTGTCCTTACTTCTAGTTAACTATGATCACCAATTATTTCACTCACATCATAATAACCTATGCAGTGAAAACACACTATTGAAAAAAGTCATACACAACTCATAAAATTTTGTTCATATTTTCTTCTTTGTATTTGATCTTGATAGACAAATGATGTCAATGCATTCAAAACTCTCTCATTGAGTCAAAAACCTGATGGTAACATAATCTTGAATAACCTCTCAAATATCACATAACTCTTTCATGTTTTGTTATTAAAATCTTCCTCTCCCTCTATCCATTCATGAAAAAGCATGGTGTCATAGTATTCAATGCTTTCTCATGGAGATGACACCACCATTCGAACTCTTTCAATACACTAGAAATCCTCTTCAATCCATCAATGTTATAGTTACAAAAATTTATGCAACTAATGTTGAACAAGACAACTAAGAGGGGGGGTGAATTAGTTGTCATAGATTTAACCTTTAATTCATTCACCAGAACTAATTCTTAACATTGGTTAACTAATTAACCATTAAATACTAATGCAAAGATTTAAATTCATCACACAAACACAATAACACAATATTTATATGGAAAACCCAATAATGGAAAAACCATAGTGAGGATTAACTCACACTATAGAGAATATCAAAACCAATCACAAGAGGCTCACTACCTTAGAAACAAGGCTCACTACCAAAACAAGGACTCACTATCCAACAGGGCTAAGAACCTGAAGGGATCACTGCCATAGAGAAATAAAGAATATAGAAGGCATACGTTACATAGAGAAGATAATATCAATGCAATGAAGAAATTCACCATAATTTTCTCAACCACTT
Organism: Sequoiadendron giganteum; assembly: GCA_007115665.2. Taxonomy (NCBI): domain Eukaryota; kingdom Viridiplantae; phylum Streptophyta; class Pinopsida; order Cupressales; family Cupressaceae; genus Sequoiadendron; species Sequoiadendron giganteum. The sequence continues at coordinate 326,536,766 of CM021110.1, forward strand.
GCAGACATGCATGAATGATAGAGTTCACCTTCTACTCATAATATTTGAGAACTCAACATTTATGCATCACACTAATTTTCTACACTCACATCACACACACTCAGTGATTCACATCAATATCATGACTATCTCGTCTATCTCTATGCACATATCTCTCTTGCACTTACACCAATTTACCACTAACTCATCCTATATTTATACCATCTTGAACTTTGAAACATATCCAGAGTCAGTCATCCAAATACAAATTCAAATTAGGTCAGTGCCAAAAAATCCTAGGGTGGAATTAGAATGAGGGTGAGCCAAACACATGCTTCAGAAGGACCCAAATAGATCCACAAAACTTCATCAAATTCAAAGGTAGTGTTCAACACAAGGTCGACCAAACTAGTGTAAAAAATATAGTGTAAGTGTGAATAAGTAACAATGTAAATACACCTCTTAATAAAATATTACGTCAAAAGATTCTACAATTAAACTAGTTTAAAACAAGAATCTACTAAAAGCGTCATATTGTCTCCTATCTCAAAAATTTTATTAAATTATAGAAGGCTCTCAGATTTAATAAGCTTTGTGACTTTTGAAATACCAATCTAGAGAACGAAATGATGCTAAATGCAATGATGAGATCCTATATGATAATATCTAACTGATGAAAGAAACTACTTTAATCTATTGCTGACATGAAACTATGATGACATCTATAATATGTAGCCATGACATGAAATCTACTGTTAATGATAAAATTCTTGATGCTTGATTGCTTGATTGCTTGATTTTTCGATGCTCTCTTGTAGAGTAAGTTTGCACAAATATTGAATGCATTAGCTATTGAATGAGGTTGTATTTATAGATTTCCTGGCAGTACATTTGCATAGGGGGCAAAAAAGTAGAGGCTTGGATTCAATCTAGAGGATTGAATGGTGAGAGATTGAGAAGATTGAAAATATTTTTGGAATGGTTCCTACCCATGAAAACACCAGGCAAGATGATAGGAAGGATCAGAGGAAGAAGATTGAGAGGATTGCATGCAAGCTTTCCCGTGAATACCAATCACATTAAATTAGACATAAATTAGACATATGATATCTAATTTGGTAGGTGAGTGGATAGAAGAATTTGATTTATGCTTTTATTTAAATATTTTGATTTATTTAAATTAGGCAAAGGGGAATGAATAATTTAATAAAACAAACTATGTTAGTTGTTTATTAAATTAAATAGAAGGAAAATGATAATTAAACAATAAAGTGTTTAACCTTTGTTTAATTAATTAATATTGAATGATGTGATTAAGATAGGATAAATAAAGGAATTTGATAATTAAATAAGATAAAGTATTTAATTTTGTTTATTTAATTAAGATGGAATAATAGTAGAATTAGAAGAATTTAAATAAGAATTTAAATGTGAACTATATAAACAAATATTTCTATTTATTCAATAGTAGAGGAATTTAGGGTAATTAATCAGATAAGTTGTATTTAATTAATCAGATTCTCTAGACCTATTTTAGGTGTATACATTTTTCCCCTCTTTGAAGTGATGTGTTTACATATTGCTTCAAAGAAAATTTTGCTGCTACTGCTAGTATTGATGAAAAAAAAATCAAGTATGCTCCAGACTTGCCCTAGAAATTGATTTGTAGGTGATGATGGATATATGCCCCCTCGGTAGATAAATATATGATTTTTCAATTTTTCAATTTTTTTCTGATTTTTCAATGATTTGATGATGATTTGATGATGATTTGATAAAGATTGATAATGAAATAATTTATCTCCCGATATTTGATGTGAAAAGTTTTTCCCCTAGATGAATTTCAATTAATCTCCCAATAAAATTAATTAAAATGTTTAAAAATAAAATCCCACAATAATCCACCTTTAATAACCTATAAAAGATCAAAAGTGCCTTTTTCGAATTCATTTGTGCATTTGACCTTTGAAAATTTTGTGACAGAGATATTTGTGACACTTGGAGCAAGATGTCGATCCCTTACCACACCCACCGGTTTGAGCGAGTGTGACATCATCAGCACCCGACCACTTACGAACCTCCAGTACATACCCCTAAACCTCCTTGTAATTCGGGTTTTTCTCATTTTTAACATTTTTATATGCATTATAATTTTTTATAGTTTTACCGCTTCAAGAACATGTTGTAGTGCTTTTACACTCTAGTGTAGCGCTTTTAGGAATTGTTTTAGTGCTTCGGCGAATTAGCACTTCGAGTAGGTATTTTAGAATTTTGGTAGGCTAGTTTAGCGCTTCGAAAAGATTGGCATTACAATAGGATAAATTAGCATTTCGAGGATTTTAGCGCAATGGCAGGATAGATTAGCATTTCCAATGATCAATTTAGTGCTTTGAGCAATTGTTTCGGCACTTTGATATCCTAAAATAGCACTTTTAGTGATATGGCGCTTTGATAAACTGTTCTAGCGCTTATGACTGATGAAATAGTGCTTTTGATCTTTTAGCACTTTCAATGCCTGTTTTAGCGCATCTAAGTCAAATTTGCAAAATTTGTCAGATTTTAAACTTGATTCTATCCAATCCGATCATGTCAACCCTTTGGTTTGATATGATTTGATGATCTAAAAAAATCCCTTGATGATTTTCAACATTATGACGAATGATTCCGATGATTGATGGATTTTTAATTATCCTCATGATAGGTGAGGAATAATCTCAATTGTGACGAACCTCATGATAGGCAAGGTTGATTTTGATAAATTGACCTCATGTTATGCGTAGTACAATTTAGAGTGATAATGATAACCTCATGATAGATGAGGTTTGATGATGCTTTCTTACAATTTTTGATCAAAATTCCTACCAAGAGATGATTAGATTTGATAGGATAATGACATGTGATATTTGACATAGTGTACTGATTTAAAACATTTCATGATAATAGGAGCCTCTGGATAACCTCCAGATTCAAGAGTGTTTCCCATGGACATTTGATTTGATTCCACAGTTGACACCGAATGAGATATAGATTATTGTTTAGTGCAGATTAGCTTCTCTTTTGGACATGTCCCAGATTAGGATTAATCGGGGTCTTCTCCCAGCTTTAGCCGAGCGGTGGCATAGTGATCATAACACCTTCCACTTACCCACTGGAAATATGATAGTTACTCCAGAGGATGTCTGGTGTATTTTACTAAATTTTTTTGTCATAGAGATCATCGTTTATGTTTCACAGGAGGTGGGAAGGACAAATTCTCTTCAGAGGGTTTTCTAGGATCCTCAAATTGCTGGGATGTGGATCCCATGGCGAGAGATGGTCGACTCATATGCCACCCTACCTTTAGTTTTGGTAGGATTTATTGGAGGCTTCCTTTGTCCTGATCGTAGGTCAAAGGGACTATCTATCGGATGGGGTCGATTTCTTGAGAGTATGATCATACAAAGAACCCACTATGCTTGGAGGATGTGCATGCTGGCACATTTGTATCATGATTTGCATTTAGTTGTTTATTTGAGAGGGCATAGTTTATCATCAGGAGCTACCTTGCTTCAGGTTTGGGCATGGGAGCATATTGTTGTCATGCGACCAGTGCAAGTTTGAGATAGGCTTGCTACTAGGCCATATGTTTTTAGATACAAAGGTCGACTTACCTAGTCTAGGATGGGTAAGTTGGAGCATTGCAAGTGTATATTGGATGACTTAGAGGTTGTGACATGGCGTCCTTATCTAGATTGTGAGCACTAGGATGAGGATGATGCAGAGATGGGTTATTTGTGTGATTCTATGTACCCGATTGGTAGGACCCACTTTGTCTTAACGAGATTTCTATTCCAAAGGGTCTATAGATAGTATGGTATTATTCAGTGTATTCCCCAAGGTGTTACACATTATGCTCATTGGTGGAGTGATGTAGTAGAATAGGGGCCATCTCTATCTTATGATACAGTAGTAGAGGGATATCGTGCCTTATAGCTTTCAGTCTGGGATATACTACGTGATATTGTAGAGGCACCAATGACTGCGGAGTATGTACAGTATCTTACCTTACAACCATGCCCTTGGATTACTATTCTTGATGTGCCAATGCTAGTACTTACTGAGGAGGATGTTGTTGGTGCCCCTAGTTGAGGACAGAGGCGAGAGGAGGATGTGGTGGAGGAGCAGGCTATAGATGTTGAGGCAAAGGAGGATGTGGTGGAGGAGCGGGTTGTAAATGTTGAGGCAGAGGAGGATATCGGTGAGGAGGAGAATAGTGCTGAGGATAGTGAGGAGAGTAGCAGTGATGAGAGCAGTAGTGAGGATAGTAGTAGTGATGGCAAAGATGATGGAGGGGATAGTGGCAGAGGGGTTGTGGTAGGTAGTATAGGTCCATCCACTAGTATGCCTTGTAAGAGGCCAGCAATGGAGACATCTTCTACAGATTATCAGGCATAGATTGCTAGCTTATAGGTGTAGATATAGACCTTGTAGGGGCAGCTTGTTCAAGCACAAGGGTTACTTGTTCAGACCCATACGTAGTTACAGATCCAGACATAGGTATAAGGATACTTGGTAGCTACGTAGACTCATATTTCCACAATGACATCAGAGAGGGACATTGCAAGGCAGATCATAGAGATGGAATAGGTGACTATCGAGAATTTATAGTGGATTGCCGATGGTATCACTGTTGGTGATTATATTAAGGAGGTTCTAAGTGTCAGCTGAGAGACAGAGTTTTATAGAGGCCGTTACCATAATGTAGTCCCTATCGAGCAGAGAGTTAGTTATGCACCATCTAGATCTAACAGGACTCATTCCCGGACAGTTAACGAGGGTGTGGTTCAGCCTCCATAGAGAGATCTGGGAGATCATGGTCCACCTAGTGGGGGTGGTCCTTGCCCAAAGATGCTTTCATAGTTTGGAAGTGGTAGATCCTAGCTACCCAATATGATTCTGTGATATACTTTGAGACATGATGTATACTCTGATTTAGCCAGTTTTGATGATATATTTCCTTTATTTTAGACTTCATTGTATACTTGAAATTGATGATTTATATGATTTATATGATATATGTAGCTGAATTTTATCGATCTATGATGGATGCACAATGATATATAATGATTTTGTGTTTTATACATGGATGTAGATGAAATGGTTTAATAATTTTATTGTGATTTTATTGTGCTTTTATTGTAAATGTAAAATTTATGATGGAATACATGGATGATAATGATGTATGATACAAAATGATGAATTGATGGAAATGTAATGATATGATGTTTGTATGATAAATAAAATGATGAATAATATGGTGCAATAAATACGATGATTGATGTAATAAATCTATGATAATAATGTATGATAATAGAATGTGAATGGATGATGTACTCAATGGATGAATGCAATGATATGATTTAATTTTGGAACTTTCTTTTAGAACTTTTATGTGACGTGAAAAAAATATGATATAATGAATGCACATATATTTGATTCAAATGTATGAATGATGAAATGATAAATAATAATGCTTTCTAATGTATGCAAATGAAAATGTTGATGCAACTAAATGGTTATGATGATTTTTTTCTTTATGTCAAGTATACTCAATCTTATTACTACAAAAGTTAATCACCAATTTGAATCCTTTTTGTAACAAACACTCTGCAGATGTAAAAATTAATATGAATGTAATATAATTTTATCATGCAAAAATACATGCAAACTATTGGAATTTTAACAGTATTTTTGTGCTTTGTATCATCATAGAGCTTTAAAAATATTGAAAGTAAGTACAAGCATCAAAGGTATTTTTTTAGACCAATGACAACCTGAGTATTACTTTCATGATTTTTGATAGGGCAAGCAAACAGAAGCATCTAATTATAATTCAACCAAGATGACCTAAGCATTTCTTGCGTAAACAAACAAGGATTAATTATTTTAGTGTATGAATTCTGAATTTCATCAGATTTACATCTGTAGATCACATCTCACGACAATTAACACATTTAAACAATTAATTCACTAACAAAATACAAATGAAAATATCATTCTCCTTCCTTGCTTCTCTAGTTCAATACATCATTGAGTTTCTCCAAAGAACTAATAACAAAGTAATCAAATTACAACATATCCAACCTTTACTCAAAATGTTTCAACCATTAGTCAAATTAGATCATCCACCCTAATTTTATGATGTTTTTATGATTTCCTGATTTTTGTATCAAACCTAGCCTAAAGACCTATCCTAGGGGCCTCGGGGGTTGATCAAAGATTATCCTTGCCTATGTTTTACACATAGAGACAATGTAGTTTGATTGACACTGACTCATGTTTTTAGCTTTTTTAGATTGACTATTTGACTTGTTTTTGGGATTTTATGATTTGATATGGATGGTTAATGTGTTTCTGATGGTGATTGATGTTCCATGTTGGGTTGTGTTTCGATCATTTTTTTCTTTGTGTTTGTAATAATGTTGTTTGTCCATTTTATTAAGCTTGATGTTTTATCGCCCCCAGTGAGGTTCATATGTTTTCCCCCAAGGTAGAGTGATACATGACCATTTGAAATGATATGATAACGGATGCAAAATGATGGTGAGATTAATGATCATGATATGTATCTAAATAGATGAAAAACTTGGTTAAATCACATATAGCGCTTGTTTCTAGGTTTTCACTACATGTTTTAATTGCACTTTTTTTTTTCACTCTTTTTGATTTTTTTGTTTGTATTTTCTCTTTTATCATTTTTTTTTTGTTTTTAGGATTTTGAACCATGCACTAGGTGATTCAAGTGTAGAAATTTTAGAGATGGATACTGTTGATAGGTTCATCAAAAAAATCCCCTTTTAATGTTGACATTTCATGAGCTCCTGATCCATAGACTGATATGAGGACAAAGGGACCTAGCTAGTTAAGTTCAAACTTCCCTTTCTTTTCTCTCTCTTGCTGATTTCTAGGGTTTTCTTTTAGGATCAAATCCCCAACCTAAAATATTCTAGGCTTTACCCTATGATTGTAGCTCCAGGGCATTCTTTGTTGATATGCAGTTAGATGATTGACAACTTGTTGACGACGTTCATCCAACAGTTCCATTTCCAATTCTTGAAGCCTAGATACTCTATAATCCTCATCTGAAATGATTCCCTTTAGTGACACATGAAGTGATGGAAATTCAACCTCAATGGGTAGTATGGCCTCTAATCCATATACCAAGGCATATGGTGTAGCTCCTATCAGTGTTCTGATGGTGGTTCTGTAGGTCCATAATGCAAGATTGAGTTGAACATGCCAATCACATCCAACATTGTTAACCGTTTTCTTGAGTATTTTCAAAATTGTCTTATTGGAGGCCTCTGCCTGGCCATTTCCCTGAGGATAATACGGTGTTGAGAAATGATGTTGGATATGAAATTTTTCACACAATTCCTGGACATCCTAGTTTTTAAACTAATAATGGACCGAGGTATGCCATATTGACAAATCATATAGTTCAGTATGAAAGACGAGATCTATTTTCCAGTGATGGTTGTAAGATGAACCACTTCTATCCATTTTGTAAAGTGTTTTGTCATTTTGATTATAAATTTGTGCCCATTGGATGAAGATGGGTTTATCTTTCCTACCAGATCGAGTCCCCACTGAAAAAACAGCCACGTTCATGTGAACAAGTGTAATTCTTGAGCTAGTGCATGGATTAGATTACTATGAATCTGACACTTCTGATGTTTCTTGAAAAACTAATAAGACTCCTTCTCCATATTCGGCTAGTAATACCCCAGACAGAGGATTTTCTTTGGTAGAGTTATCCCACTTGAATGGGTTCCATAAATACCTTCATGAACCTCTCGTAAGGCTATCTTAGATTCATTATGTTCTAAACATCAGAAAAGAGTACCATCTAGACTTCGATGTCAGCAATTAAGGTATGTCGGGTGGATTGGCAGATGAATTTGTGTTTCTGGTTTCTGGAAAGATCGGGAGGAAGGATGTTGTCTTTTAGGTAAGCATAGGTCTTTCCATAAAGTGAGGACTCAACGACATATAAATGGCATAGGTTTTGTGATTTAGGATTATCATAAGCAGGATTGGACACTTGTTCTACCATAAACTCATAATAAACACATTTTTCTGGTAATTGTAAAAGATAAGCAATTGTCGCCATAACATGTGTTGTTTTGTTTTCTGCCCTTGGAATTTGTTCAAATTTGATATCCACAAAGTACTTTTTGAGATCATCAATCAGTTGCTTATATAGCATCAACTTTTCATCTTTCATCTGATATTCATCATTGACTTGATAAATGACTAATTGTGAATCTCCATTCAATTGTTACCTTGACGCTAATGATTAGTGCCTCATACTCAGCCACATTATTGGTACATGGAGATATGAGTCTATAAGACCTTGGGATGGTGAGTCCTTGAGGTGTAACAAACAATATTCCCACACCAGATCCTTTGTGTGTGTATGGCCCATCAAAATAGAGCCTCCATAGTTGTGTTGTTACTGTAAGAATATCTGCATCAAGAAACTCCATTGGCATAAGATGATCATCAGTTAAAGGAGCTTCAACTAATTGTTCAGAAATCACTTTACCTTTGATGGCTCTCCTTTCCACATACTGTATATCAAATTTACTTAAAATCATGACCCACTTGGCCAGTCTACTTGTTAAAGCAACCTTACTGAGTAGTTATTTTAATGGGTCGATCTTTTCTATGAGCTTGACTGTGTGAGTCAACATGTAATGCCGCAATTGTTGGGTAGCAAATACCACCACCAAACAAGATTTCTTGATGTAGGTATAATTCACTTCATAGCCATTCAAATTTCTGCTGATGTAGTAAATGGATTGTTCCCTTCCTTCATTATCTTCCTATGCCAATAGTGCTCCTAGAGAAATCTCTTGTGTTGCAAAGTATAGTAGCAAAGTTCTATCTTCTATAGGTGGCATGAGAATAGGCGGCGATATCAAATATTATTTTATTTAGTTAAAGGTTGTTTCACACCCTTGATCCCATTTGAACAAGACATTTTTATGCAACAAATGATTAAATGGATGACTCTTATCTACTAAATGGGAGATAAATATCCTGATTGATTGTAGCTTGCCTTGTAGAGACCTTAGTTGACTGATTTTTTTGGTGGAAACATTTCCATTATAGCCTTAACCTTGGCAGGATCCACTTCGATACCCTTTTCTGACACTATGTAGCCTAGGAGTTTTGTTGATGTAACCCCAAAGACACATTTCTTATGATTTAGTCGGACCTTGAACTTATTTAGCCTTGTAAATATTTTTCCCAAGATATCTAGATGTCCTCCTCCAGAATATGACTTTGCCAAGATATCATCCACATGATCCTCCATAAAGGTATGCATCATATCATGGAAGATTGTGGTCATTGCACGATGATATGTTGCCCTTGCATTGTTCAACCCAAAGGGAATGACGTTCCAGCAAAAGGTTCCACATGGAAATGTGAATGCACTCTTCTCCTGATCATCTAGTGCTATTTTTATTTGGTTATACCTAGAGAAACCATCCATTATTGATAACATGGCATGTCTTGCTATTAAGTCTACAATGATGTCGATGTTAGGTAAGGGGAAATCATCCTTGGGACATGCCTTATTTAGATCTCTAAAATCTATGTATATTCTAATACTATTGTCCGGTTTAGATATAGGGACAATATTTGATATCCACTCAGCATAGTCGACAGACCTGATGAATCCTGCATCTAATAACTACTTCAACTCAATATTTACCATAAAGGCGATGTGTGGATGCATCTTTCTTGATTTTTTTTTCACTGGTTTGATTCCTCCTGATAGAGATAAGTGATGCATTAAAATATTTGGATCTAAATGTGGCATATCAGAGTATGACCATGCAAAGTTAATGCTTCTTTCTTCAAAGAACTTCACAAAATCAAGCCTTTCTTGTTCCGTCATAGATGCTTCTAGATGCAAAATATTTGCTTTCTCTATTGTGCCAATGTCAATAGACTGTGTAGGCTCCACCAATACTGATGATATTTCAGGGTAATGCTCTGGAAGGGTGTCAAATCTCCCAGCGTTCAGTGCTTCAAATATTTTTTAACCATCTGATGCATTCTTTATTTTTACTTTTTTGGAATCTCAGCTACCATAGAATGGTTTTTACCATTAGATCCTTTATTCCTATTGTCAATTTTGTAACTGGAAGATTTGATACCCTCCTGTCCAAATGAGTCATTATGAGATTCATGATTAGAAATTGTGTTTGGCTTGTCACAACAAAGGAAATTTATGATAGCATCATTGTTTACAAAAATGGGTACATTTATTGGTTCAATTGGTTCCCAATCGATAAGTTCAGGATGCATTAAAGGAAAAATATCATTAGATTGACATTGGTCAATGGAAGTAATGGTTCAAATGCTTATGGTGTCAAGGTTGTCATTAGGGATGTTGAGGTCTATGATGTCACTTTCCTACAAACTATCTAGTTCACTCGATGTCTGCCCATCCTCACTAGAGATCAATATTTTGGGAATCAAATACAAGTTGTATAGTCCCCGAGCTTTGTCCCTCCTCATGTGTGGGTGCATACTCCTTTATGACATCAATCTGTACATTTGTCTCTGATACATCAGATAAAAGATCCCATTCATATTCATTGGAATCTATTTCAGAGCCATCTCCCTTTTGAAGCATTCTGTCAACTGCCTTTTTAGTCATTTCTTGTTTTGCTTCCTCTGAGTAACCTAGTCATGTCTTGTCTTTTGGATGAAGCATGAGAGGTTGGATGGGTTCTATTATTCCTTCTTTTCTTTTTCCAATAGGTCCTTGTCCCTCATAACCCATTTTCTCTAAAATAGTTTTTCCCTTTCCATACTGGTATGTTTTTATGTTGATGTTTGTCCATGTCGATGTTTCTTCATCTTTGTATAGCCAATTGAGGATGGCCTTGTCTTCTGTTTCATCTTCAAGAGTTCTATCTTTGATAGATATTTCATCTAGAACGGTGTTTGGTTGTGATAGTGATCTTTTTATCATTGATGGTTGTCCATATGACCTCGGGGATGGCATCAACTATGAAATATTAAGAGAATGCTCAATAGAATATTGTCCCATGCCTTTTTCAGTTAGCTGGACCTTTTCCTGAAATTGCTAGGGTAGAGAATTTAGAGGACCCTAATTTTTTGCCAATGTAGATTAAACAACACTTGTATCCTTTGAGTGACCCTTTTTCTCAACCCACTTGGATATAATATTTGGATTCTTTTCACCATTTGATGAACTGGAAGTGGATTCTTCTCTATTGTGAGGTATAAAGGTGTCTTGAGAGGTTCTAAGTGTGTTGCAATGTTGAGGATTGTTGTTATCAGCTGATATAGTCACCTCTTGTCTATTAACAAGAAATTTCAAACACTGGTGACAAGTTGAAGGTGCTTCCTGCATTTCATGTATCCATGGACACCCCAAGAGTATATTGTAGGTTAACTCTTTTTCTATTACTTGGCATGCTATATTTTTCACCATTGGTCCTACTTGAATAGGCAAAACAATCAGTCCTTTAGAAGATCTCTCTTCTTCATCATAAGCCTTTATTGTAATTTTTCTTCGGGCATCAATAGCATTATCTGAATACCCTAGTGCATGGATCAACATTAAAGTACAAATGTTTCAACTAGCTCCCCCGTATATGAGGACCCTTTTAACATGATGTTTGTGGATCAAAACTTCAATATGAAGGGCAGTGTTATGTGGATGATTAAGTGACACATCATCCTATTCAGAGAATGATAGATAGTGTGGCATGTTCAAATGTCCCACCATAGCTTGGAATTGACAAACATCTAGATTGTTGGGCACTGTGGTGGCTACAAGTGCTTGTTCTAAAACCTCCTTATGGGATGGTGATAGTTTAAGAAATTCAAGTATTGATATTTGTGCCGGTATTTTTTGAAGTTGGTCGACAATGTTGTATTGACTTGGAGGGGGAGTGGTGTTTTTAGCAAAACTCCCTTCAAAATTACCTTAGATTGCCCCATCGTCATTACATTGAATGGTTGATTGTCTTGTCTTTCTCTAATTTTTAAAACATTTTGATTGTTAGATATGTCTGTGATCGGGATCAGATTTAGTGGTATAATGTCATTGGTTTCAGTGTTATCAATTTGATTACTAGTGATGGTATGACTTCTTACCTCAGAAATACAAAAGACCATACTATCATAAACATAGTTAACACTCTTACCTTTACTATTTGTGGAAGAAGACTATCCCTTGTCATAATTTGGTAAATGATCTTTAAAGGCAGTATGATCATTATTAGTTTGATGTCCCTCTACATATACCTTTTTGTTGTCAATCAGATCTTGGACTAGGTGTTTTAACTCCATGCAATCGTTTGTCTTGTGTCCCTTGTTTTTATGGAAGTTACAATAATTTTTGTCTTTCCACCATGGTGGTTTTACTTTTGGATCCCAAAATCTTGCTTCACATGTGGTGATAAGACCATTTGAAATGAGCTCCCTCATTGATGATTCTAGTGTTTGGCCTAATGGTGTAAATCTATGCCTATTTGATGATTTTTGGTATATTTGTGGTTTAGACTCTTCATTGTTTAGATTATTGTTTTGATTGACATTGGGCTTGATGTTGTGATCACTATTTTGATTTTTCATTGCAGTGGTGGCTATCAAATTAAATAATGGTTTTGCATTTTGTATTTCATTTGCAGTATCATTGTTCCCAATATTTCTATTCTTTTACCAGAATTTAGGTTTGTCATTGTTGCTATACTGATTTGAGGAGTTTGTGTTGTTTAATTTTTCATTGTAGTGCTTGATCACCCCTCGTTTGACAAAATATTCTTCAATTTTAAGGCCATTTTCAATCACTTTTTCAAATGTTGGAGGACATTGTAATTCGAGCCTATAGTTCATTCCATCAGTAAGGTTATCTATGAATAGTTCCATTTTCATCTCCTCAAGTATGGAATGAGGATACCTAGCAAATAGTCTTTGCCATCATTATAGAAATGACAAGAATGTTTCACCTTTGTTTTGATTCATGTGGTAGAGGTCTTTTATTGTGACATCATGTTTAATGTTAAAAGAATATTGTGATATAAACTTGTTGACTAGTTCTTCGAAAGTTTGAATTCTTGGCTTTAGTTTAGAAAACCATTCCATATATTGACCTCGTAGGCTCCTAGGAAATAATCTCATTAGGTTAGTGTCTTCTTACACAAATTCCAAACTCTTGGTCCTAAATTCGTTTACATGGCCGATTGGATCTGTCTTACCATTGTATTTGTCATACTTTGAGAATTCACAATACCTAGGGAAGGGTATCATGTCCACACTTAGGTCAAAAGGGTCAGAACAAATGTCCTATAATGCGTACCTTTTTGTGGTTCCCGTTTGCATGTCCTGGATTTGTTGTTGTAAATTTTTCATTTGACTTGTTAGGGCAACAACTGGATCTACATTTTGTGCACGTTGTGGTATTTTGGTTTCATTTGTTCTAGGTACTTCTTTTAAGTGACTGACATCAAAATCTTTGGGAAGTATGGCACCCGATTCAGCTAGCATGAGGAGATATTTCTCCATGTCTTTCTCTAAGATCTTTTCCATAAATTTATGGAATTTTGGGTATCATTGCATTGTTTGTATGTCTTTTGTCGTTATTTCATTCTTGTCACTTTGATGTAATCTATTCCAAGGATTTTCTTGTGCCATGGTATTCGATGTTTCAAGTTATTTTTATATGAGTCTCTGCTTTTGTAACCTACTGAAGATTGGCATACAAGTGTTTGTTTTCCCTACCAAACTTTGATCTTCTATGTCTGATGAGTGTCAAATGAATTTTAACAAAGTCAAATAGGATGATATATCCTATTGATGAGACTAGGTTAAAAATCTAATTATTATGCCTTGTTCTGTGATAGTAGGATGATAATATCTTGATGAAGAAACTTAGCTAAATAACCAAGATTTTGGTTTGATTTGCTTGACCATTTATAGTTTGTAAGACTTGATTTCTAGTTGAAAAGAAAGTTAATTTGTAGGAACCTATTTGTTTCTGGTTTCTAGGCAATGTTTGTATTGAAAAGATACTTCTAGTTGATAAAAATATGAGTTTTAGATGTTAACCAATTTGATTGATATGTTTGGAAGCTCTCTATTTTTGTTTTTTAAGAAGCACTAAAAATGAGTTTAGAAGTGCTAAAGCAGAGTGCAGAAGCATTCTTTTGTGGAAGCACTAAAATAGAGTGTGAAAGTGCTATGACAGTTTTTTCAAGCGCTATTTTGTGAAAGCGCTAAAACAGAGGTCAGAAGCACTAAAATAAAGGGTGTAAGAGCTAATTTGGATTCAGAAATACTAAAAAAGACCTCAGAAGCACTAAAATAGACCTCAAAAGCGCTAACACAGAATGTGGAAGTGCTACTTTGGGTTTCAATGATTTTTTCTAATTTTTCTACTTGTGAAGAGATTGTTTTTTCGGGAATTTTGACTTTGACAAAATATCTCCACTAGTAATTTTCTGATGTTGGATGATAAGCCTAAATACACCGAGTTTCTTTATTGTGAAAATTGATAGGGCCTAGTGAAGTATTATATCATTAGTTGCGGGATGGAGGACTGACGAATGGGTTGACTATGATTATGATATTGTGTAAGACCTCTTCTTTGGAAATAGGCTTGTGAATAAAGAGGCTCTAAGGTATAATCGCCAATATAAACCCTAGAAAAATCATGAAACCTATGTATGAAATTTCTATGATGAAGCAAGATTTTTCTACTCCGATACAAGAAATGTCTTTTGAAAATATTTTTGTAACTAAGTGGTTTCTTCAGTTTCTTGACTTTGAGGGATTTCTTGACAAACCTTTTGGATTTCCAATCTCTAATCATGAATTTTACTAGGTGGTTTTGTTTGACTCTTTTTGGTGTTTTTCTAGATGATCTTTTCCTGAATTAAATGATTTGAGAACACGACAAGCAATTGTAGAACAATTGTTTTTAATCCTAGAATCTTAACAAATAGTGTATGTCTAAGAATCATGAATGGTCATTATTGATTTCCACTAGTTTATTTAACAAAGATACACTTTAGATAGACTCACTCTTAAGGTCAAAAAGGTCATCGTTATACTCAACAACCCATATCTTAAAACTGTTTTGACTCACATAGTTGTGTCACCCCCTAGAGGGCGCCCGTGTTTTTGTCTTTTCCAGGCACGTACTCAAAGTTGGATTTCTCATCCCTTGAGCAAATTATCTGTAGCAATTATATGGTGAGTGTCTTGGGGGAAGATTCTTCCCTTTCCTTGTACTATGAGTATTACAATGTCTGGTTACTAACTCAGCTAGATACTACACTATGGTTCTTAGATAGGGTTTTCGTTCAGAGAGGCAATAGATAAACTCCCTCAGGGGACCTCCCAATCTTTAGAACAAAGATTTTGGGGATGGTTATCTTTTCACAACTCTGGCCAAAGTAGATTTTGACAGATTCGCTTTAAATTTTATAGTGGGGTGGAAAACCTAGCTTTGGTTGTTCCAACTTAGGTTGTTCTCATAGGCTAAGTACTTTTTCCCACTACGGTAGGCATTCTATAGGATTTAACAAAAGCATAAAATTCATAGAAATAAAGGGTTAGTCTAGTGTTTTGATCACCCAATTAAGGGGAGAGCATAAGCCTATTCACCACACAAGCACAACAAATATTGATTTATTTTGAGCCCAAAGAACAATGTACTAATCTAAGTGAAGATGTTGCTTCACAAAATCAGGCTACCCTATTTAACTATGCAACAAAATATGATGACTTTCCTAGGATTGGTATATTTGAATTAAGTGTCTACCCTAGGATTGATTCTTTTTAGTCCAAAAGCATAACATTCTAGCCACGGTCGTGTCGGATCCAGATAACAAAAGAAAATACAGAAGCACTAAAACAAAGTTCTAAAGGCTGAAACAAAGATCAAAAGCGTTATGGTTTAGATCAGAAGCGCTCTAAAATTTATTAGAAGCACTAAAAAACTTACCTGAAGTGTTATAGAAATTTTGAGAACAGAGACCATGTCTGGAAAGTCTAGCCAATACATTGAAACAGGTTGTGGAAGCACTATAGTTTCTCCCTCAGAAGGGCTAAAAAAATATTCAAAAGTGTTATAGTTTATGTTGAATCATTGAAACGGAGTTCATAAGCACTATAGTTTGCCTTAGAAGCGTTATATTTTTCATCAAAAGCACCAAAAAAACTCTTGCTCGCGCTAAAATAAACATGCCAAAATCCTGTACGACACTTTTCCAAGAAAAATCATGAAAATATGGGGCTATGCCCCACGGTGGGTACCAAATTGTAACTGTGAATAAGTAACAATGTAAATACACTTCTTAATAAGACATTATATCAAAAGATTCTACAATTAAACTACTTTAAAACAAGAATCTACTAAAAGCATCATATTGTCTCCTATCTCCAATGATTTATTAGATTACAGAAGGCTCTCAGATTTGATAAGCTCTGTGACTATTAAAATGTCGATGTAGAGAACAGAATGATGCTAAATGCGATGATGAGATCCTATATGATAATATCTAATTGATAAAAAAAAATACTTTAATCTATTGCTGACATGAAACTATGATGAAAGCTATAGTATGTAGCCATGACATAATTTACTATTATTACTAAAATGCTCGATGCTTGATTGCTTGATTGCTTGATGCTCTCCTACAGATTAAGTTTGCACAAATATGGGATGCATTTCCTATTGAATGAGGCTATATTTATAGATTTCTCGGTAGTACATTTGCACAGGGGGCAACAAACTAGAGGCTTGGATTCAATATGGAGGATTGAATGGTGAGAGATTGAGAATATTGAGAAGATTTTGGGAATGGTTCCTACCCATGAAAACACTAGGCAAGATGATAGGAAGGATAAGAGGAAGAAGATTGAGAGGATTTTTTGCAACCTTTCCCTATGAATACCAGTCACATTAAATTAGACATAGCTTAGACATAAATTAGACATATGATATCTAATTTGGTAGGTGAGTGGATAGAGGAATTTGATTTATGCTTTTATTTAAATATTTTGATTTATTTAAATTAGGCAGAGGGGAATGAATAATTTAATAGAACAAACTATGTGAGTTGTGTATTAAATTAAATAGAAGGAAAATGATAATTAAACAATAAAGTGTTTAACCTTTGTTTAATTAATTAAGATTGAATGATGTAATTAAGATAGGATAAATAAAGGAATTTGATAATTAAATAAGACAAAGTATTTAAATTTTTTTATTTAATTAAGATGAAATAATAGCAGAATTAGAAGAATTTAAATAAGAATTTAAACGTGAACTATATAAATAAATATTTATATTTATTCAATAGTAGAGGAATTTAGGGTAATTAATCCAATAAGTTGTATTTAATTAATTAGATTCTCTAGACCAATTTTAGGTGTATACATATAGAACCATTAAGCATGAATCTTTAAGATACCAAAGTTATCTTCAATATAATCAAAATAAATAAACTCTAGAACTGCAAGTCATAAGACTTTACCAAAGAGAAATCAAGACCAACAACATTTCTCTCAGACCTCAACCAGAAACACAAAAAACCATAGTTCACAACTGGTGAACATAACTTGCACTATACAATGAATCAACATCAAAAAATATGAATATAGCATCTTCTAACAACCATGATCAACATATCTTAACTACACAAATATAGGAGCAAATCTTAGAGAAAAACCTAGAGAAACCTCTAAACACCTATAGTCTTTCTTTAATACAGTTTGCTCAATATCCTTAACATATACAAAAAACAACAATCAGTTGATAACCAATTAACCAGTGGACATAAATGACAACACCTTCATGATTTCCATTCATGCAACAATATCCTCCTTTTTCATTGATGGCAACACATGATGTGAAAAACCATCAAAGACACCATACTAGCTCTGAATACACTTCTCAAGATTTTTTTTTGTTTCTCCCTCTTAGTAGATAATATTTTATATTCTTCCTCTTTTCTCTTTTTCCACATGCTTCCTCTTATGCTTCTTTTTTATTTATTTTTCACATGCTTTCTCTCCCCCTTTGACATCAATGTCAAAGGAAAAATATATTTTATATTGGTTTCCCTTTTGACATTAAAAAAAAATAGTCACAATGACAACACATGTCACTACTTTCTCCCCGTGAGAGGTAGCCACCAAAAAATCAGTCTAGAAGAAATATAGATCCATAGATCCACTAGAATAATGCATCTCCATATGCAGATAGTTCAATAAAGGAGGCTAAATGACCCCTAAATTCTCCTGGAGATACTCAAAAATATCTTTAGGAAGAGCATTCATGAATATATCAGTAATATGATCCTTCGTCAGAATCTATTCAAGTTTTACTTCATTCTCCATTACCTTTTCTCTTAAGAAATGATACCTAATAGATATATGCTTCACTCGAATGCATCACTGAATTCTTTGAAATGTTAATTACACTTTTGTTATCACAAAAGATAGAAATAGGATCATCATACACCTCTGTCATATCTTTCAATGTTTGTTTCATCCATAGAATTTGTGTACAGTAATATATAGTAGCAATATTCTCAGCTTTAGTAGTAGACAATAATACCAAATCTTTCATTTTACTCAACCATGCAAACAATCTGCAATCAAGAAAGGACACACCATAACTTGTACTCTTTTTGTCATCTATACATCTAGCCTAATCTACATTTATATAGGTACTTAGTGTAAATTTAGTAACTTTAAGATACCGTAACCAATAATCTAGAGTGCCATTCAAATATATGCAAATTATTTTAATAGCAACATCATATGTGTCCTTACGATCTTCTTGAAATCTAGCTGCACAATAGTTATCATGCATAATATTTAGTCTAGTAACAATCAAATACAATATTCAACCAATCATAGATGTATACTTTCTCTAATTAGCCTTAGGTGAATCATCATATTTACTCTATTTTCAACTAGTCACCATAGGAGTACATATCAGTTTGGAACCATCCATCCAAAATTTCTTCAACATTTCTTTAATATACTTGACTATGAAATAAAAATTCCTTTCTATGTTTGATTGATTTGTAGCCCAAGAAGGAAATTCATCTCTAAACATAGAAATTTCAAATTCTTTTTGCATCTCTTCCATAAAAATATTGCACATATTTTCATTTCCTCCAAAAATAATGTCATCAACATATACAACTACAATAAATATTTTTTCATTTTCAATATTAAAATACATATTACTATTTTTCATACCTTTATTAAAACCTTGTTGATTCAAATACCTATCTAACCTCGCATACCAAGCTCTAGGAGCCGAATTCAACCCATATAAGCTTTTCTTCAATCTACACACCATATCTAGTTGATCTGACAACTGAAATCCTTTCGATTGTTCCATGTACACCTCTTCTTCTAGCTCACCATTAAAAAATGCTAACTTGACATCCATTTGATAGACCTTGAAGTCTTTATGAGTAGAAAATGCTAAGAACGTCCTTATATCTTCCATTCTTTCCACCAGAGAAATTTTTTCCTAAAAATCTATGCCTTCTACTTGTGAGTAACCTTTACACAGAAGCCTTGCTTTGTTTCTAACCACTTGCCCATTCTCATTCAACTTATTTTTGAATACCCACTTTGATCCAATGATTTTTTTATCTGTTGGTCTTGGTACCAATTCCCAAGTTTGATTCTACTCAATCTACATAATTTTTTTTCATGGCTTCCATCCAATGTTCATCTTTACATGCTTCACTTACAATCTTTGGTTCAATCTCAAAACATAAACATAGATTTACTTCAGCAACAACTTTTCTTCTGGTTAGTATTCCTTTAGTCTCATCTACAATAATTTGAAATTTTGGATGATTCTCCTGTACATATCTATGTGTCTTAGTTGACATCACTATCACTTTCTCTTCTCTTTTGTTTTGTTCATCCTGCTTCTCTTGCTCATCCTTTTCATATTCTTCAATCTCTTCTATTCTTACACAGTTAGGTTCATCAGATACATATCCATCAATGTCAATTGAATTCTTCATTTTTTCATCAACCTTGACATTTGCACTCTCTACAAACTTTCTCAGTCTTTTATTGAAACATTTGTATCCTTTTCTTTTAGTAGAATATCCAAGAAAAATTCCTTCATCACTTCTTGCATCAAACTTTCCCAAATTTTCTTCATATCTTCTTATATAAAATTTGCTTCCAAATACCTTTAAGTACTTAACCGTAGGAATTATTCCATGCCATAGCTCATAAGGGGTCTTTGTACTATTTTCTCTAGCTTGAAATTTATTAAATACATAAAAAACAGTATGAATAGCTTCTTTCCATTAAATTTCCATAAACTAGACTTAATAATCATTGATCTAGTAGCCTCTTGAGCTGATCTTTTTTTTCTTTCAACAACTTTGTTATACTAAGGAGTTCTTGGAGAAAATAACTATCTCTTTATTCCATGTACTTGACAAAACATATTAAACTCATGGGTGGTGAATTCTCCACCTTTGTTAGACCTTAATCATTTTATCCTCAAATTCACTTCATTTTCAACCATTGCTTTGAATGTCTTGAATCTATATAATGCATCTCATTTCTCTCTAAGAAATGTAACCCATGTATATCTAGAATAATCATCAATTAAATGTATAAATTACCTTTCACCTAGTAAAGTTCTCAATCTTGTAGGACCACAGAGATCTGTATGAATTAAATCTAGTATTCTAGTAGTAGATTGTTCCTTTGATCTATAATGACTTCTTGCTTGCTTTCCAAACTGACAATTTCTACAAATAGCATTAACATGCTTTGTAATCGCTGGTAAACCTCTCATGGTGTGAACTTCACTAATCCTTGCCAAGTTATAAAAATTCATGTGACACACTCTTTGATTTCATAATAAGCTATCATTAATCCAAGTCATAAATCATTTTACATCATCACCCTTAAGTTGGTAGATATTTCCTTCAAATTTCTTTCCTGCAGCAATCAATGTTTCAAATCCTTTTCGGATTTCACATGTCTCATCCTTGAACATAAGATCATATCCCTTACTACACATTTTTACAACACTCAAAATATTATGCCTTAAATCCTTAAGATAGTAGACATTGTCACTATGATGCTTGAGGGTATGTGCAAGATCATGATGGGCAAAAATTTGTGATATGTAAGTGATATGATGGTCCATGTGGCTGACGACTTTTTTTTACCCAAAATTGATGAAACAAAAATGGTTTTTAAAGTATATTCTCATCTTTCCACTAATATAAATTATGCTTTATTTTGAATTTAATAAATAATTATTATTCATTTTCTATTTGAATTATGACTAAAGTCCTGATTGATAAGATGATTAAAAAAAATCTATAGATTTCAAACAATATCATATGTTTTCAATCTGAAACATGTGTCATATTCAATGCTTCACATACTATAGGATTAAAAAAAAAATGAATTTCATGAAGTTTTGACCAAGTTAAGGTGGTCAGACATACGATTTTTTATATTTTTTAATAGTTGCAATAAAAAATTCATAATTAATTATTTACTTGGAAAAAAATTACATAAAAATATGCATCACATCGAGAGATGATTCCTCTACTTATATCTAACATATTATAAAAAAATATTATCATTTTATTGTGGTTAGGGTGGTCAGACAGACACCTACTTATTTTTTCCCTGAAATGTAAGTAATATTGCATTCAAATTTCAAATTTTCACCAAATAGATTTTTTATTTAAATAAACCTAGTAGTTTAGAAACTACATTCAATTTCCTACAGATTCTATTCTTACACATTTTTGAAATAATACTGATAACTTATTCAAATTTTTACATCAAGTTGCCTAACTCTGATTTTCTGAATTTTCATCGCCACTTAAGGGCTTATTTTTTGCATGATGATCCTACACATACTCTTGACATAAAAAATTATTGAAGCTATCCCACAAACTTTAGCACCAGTATCGTCTCCAAATATAACAAATCCTCCATCATATTTTTCAATTTTTTAAAAATTACTCTTATCACCAATCGTGTGATGTGAAAAACCACTATCAACTACCCAATAATTATTTTATTGTTTAGAATGTAGGGAAGAGAGAATAGTACCTTCAATTTTATCCTTCTTCAGAGCGCTTTCCTTTACCCTTTTTTTAGAATTAGCAGAAGTATGTTGATCTTTTACAGCCAATAACAACAATTCATTCTCATCAAGGTCTTCATATTTAGAATCCTCATTAGATATACTAGCATTCTCATTCACATAATATTATTTGTTGATCTTCTTTCCTTTCTTTTCTTTCTCATATCTTTGTTTATTCGTCTTAGCTCTTTCCGGACACTTTGCAACATAATGACCTATTTCTCCACAACTAAAGCCTTTAAAGGGTAACTTACCTTCCTACTTTTCGGAGCCTTTCCTCATCCTTCTTACAAAGTTAGCTTCTATTTCATCAAAATTTTCTTCATCTAGATCTTCATCTTTTGTATACTTAAAAGCAGTTTTTGATTTGCATCCATTCCTCTTATTTGGCTTCCTCATCTCATAAGATGTCAAAAATACCAACAAAAAATATTTTGTATAGGTTTTATCTATACTCTATTGAATAGAACACACCTCCTCATTGTAAGCATCTGGAAGAGTTCTAAGAATCTTCTTTTCAATCCTAGTTTCATCTATAGTAGCACCAACTCCTCTCATTCCAGCTACTATATCACCCAATCTATATACATAAGCTTTACAATTCTCATCTTCAAACATATGTATAAGCTCAAACTATGTCTCCAAATTCTAAAGATTTGCTTCTTTGAATCTTTCATTACCTTCATGTTCCCTTTCCAAAGCATCTCAAAATTCCTTGGCAATCTTCATATTTTGAACCTTAATCAACATGGAGTGTACCAGACTATTCTTCAAGATGCACTTCACCTTATTGTTTGCTTCATGTTGATCTCATTAGCCATACTCGTACCATTAGCAAGAAGAGTGTAAGGATTCTTGTAAGCTTTCTCCACATCATATCCACAATACTCCAGATATTCTTCCATCAATATTTTTGAGATAGCATAATTAGTTCCATCAAACCTTGGATAATCATAAACCATTGTGCCAGCCATCCTAACCCTCTTGAAGTGGTTAAGCTCTTCACCACATAACCAATCTCTGATACCAATTGTAGAACACAAAAAATGAGAGGGGGGTGAATTAGTTGTCATAGATTTAACCTTTAATTCATTCACCAGAACTAATTCTTATAATGATAGAAAAAGTAGCCCTTTCCTTGTTTACTTGGATAAATAACATTAAAATTGAGCTAATGGTGTCTTGGACTAGTGTTCTAATGTCTTGTAAAAATTAAAACTATTTTAAGACCTTTATTTAGCTAAATCATGGTTTAATTAGTCCTTTGCAAGGGTGTTGTGAAGTGTTGTAACACACTTTCACTTTTTTTAAGACTTCTTTGATTAATTAAGCCTTATGAGCCCCTTTCTAAATAAAATATGCATTATTTTCACCTTGTTTAATTGTTCGAAAGTGTATTAAAGCACTTTCACATTTATCTAGGCAGTCTTAATTCATTAAGGTTAAGTGGAGTATTAACCCCCCTTTTATGCCTTTTTTCTTACACCTCCTGAGGATCATTCTCAACAAGCATAAATTAAATATCAAATTATTTTATTGGGAAAATATTGAATCTGGTAAGTTGAGCTAGGACCCATTCACCCTTGATGGTGAATGCATCCTCTCTTAATAGGAAACCCTTTTTTCAGTTGATCTAGAATGGGTTTTTGGCATTATTTCAGCTCTCGAAACTCGGTCATAGATACTTAGCCAGGACCCATTCTCCTTTGGTAGTGAATGGTTCCTCCCTTAATGAGAGCTTAATTTTTGAATTTCACTCTGGTGGGAATTTAATTGTCTTTCTTCCTAGATCTGGTGTCATCGTTAGTTCTTTGAATTTCGAGGTTAATCTCTTAATCTAGTCTAAATAAGGGATTAATTCACATTGTTTCACCTACGATTTTCAAGAGAGAAATTATAAGAATTCAGGAATTCAAGTGATCGAGAATTATAGAGCATTCTCAAGGCATGTGAAGGAAAAAATCAAGAGATTATTGCAATAATTCAAAGATCATATCATCATGGCAAGGTCTTAATTTCATTATCTCATGTTCATATTTCATTATATTATTTTATCATTTGGTTTAATTACATACAAGGGGTTTGACTGAGCCAAACCCCCATTCACTAAAAAATCAACAAGTTTTATGCCCTTGAGTGTGTTATTGCAGATTTTATCGGTTGGAGCAAGATTTGGAGTAAAGTTGCAAACTTGTCATTTGAGGTGCAAGATCACAGGAAGAGCTCTAAAGAAATGAATATTTCCTTCCAGAACTTGATAAAGGGGATTTCAAGAGTGTAGACATCAAGGTATAGGATCTTGAAATTAGTTTTTTGAAACCCTAAAGGGACCCATTCACCCGTAAAGGTGAATGAGTCCTCCATAGTTCAAAAAAAAGTTCTAGAAAGGTACACAACTTTTTATACTCTAAAAAAATTCCTCACAGTTTCTATAATAGTTAGGTTCATTTTCTAATTGTTATTTGCATCTTATTTTGTATATTTGAAGTGATATTGGCTTCCAAAATCAAGTGATCTATCTCACATTAGGGTGGATCTTATTTTCCACCATTTCATTTTTGTTTAACGCGACTTATTCAACATTGTACTTTTCTTAATTTTTGGAGTCTTTCATTGCATTCATTCCATTTATATTTGCATTGAATTATGGTTTCTTCTTTTTCTTTTAAATCTTGCATATCATATAATGTTTAGGTTTGCATTGTTTTGCACTTCTTAAATCTAAAAAATACAAAAATAAAGTAGTAATTTTGCATCTCATTTAGTTTTCATTCAATTACATTTGAAAATCATAACAAAATTTCATTTCAATCTAGCTCTTGCATCTTATCTTTCTAATATAGTTTTGCATTTAATTTTTGAAAATCTGAAGTTGAATTTCAGTATCTATAACCTATAACTGAAAGATAAATCTAAAATCTTGGAAACCATTAAAAACCAGTTTAAAAAGACCTTACAAGGACCCATTCACCTTTACTGGCGAATAAGTCCCTGATGAGGTTTGAGCTGAAGCTTCTTGCAGTTGAAAAGACATTGAAATTCAATCTGAAATCCACAGAGAACTCCTTGAAAAACCTAACCAGGACCCATTCGCCCTTAGTAGAAAATGAGTCCCTATTAGCTATAGATCTGCAATTTCAGGACATTAAAATCTCAGTTTTTAGCTTCTTTTTGCTACATTCATCTTATTGTTTTAGTTTCTAGATTTTTTGTTTCATCAATTTCATTGCATTTATCTTAAATTGCTTCATTTTAGTGCATTATAAAATTCAAAATTGCATCAAAACATTTCATTTTCAGCTTATTGCATTATCTAATTATTAAATTGTATTGCTTAGATTTTGAAAATTGCATTTCATTCTATGGTATTACATTGCCATTCCAGGGTTTGCACACTAGGTTTGTAAAACTTGCATGAGCTTTACAACATGGTGTCTTATTCGCAATATTATTTTAAGATGTAGTTCAAGGCCTATGTCATCTGACGATCTCTCACTTGTCATAGATCTTCAGTGCTCCAACTCTCTTTCTGATATTGTTGAGAATGAATCCTCCATGGCTCATAGTTTGCATACCTCATTTTCCATGACTTTACCTTCTATAATCAATGTGCATGATATCTTTGACAAGCTAGATGAACAATTAGAATACTTACAAGCCCATATCCTTAGTGAATGCTTTGATATTAGCTTGGTTCCCATCATAAAAAATCTAAGGAAAGTGCTTAAAAATCGAAATGAAACACAAATCATCTCTATCCTTAGTTACTTCTTCTAGGAGTACTTGAAAAAACAAGATAATAGCAACATACATGCCACAATCAATCCTCCTACTACAACTAAGAACAATATTAACATGGACCATGATCATATGCCATTACCTCCCACAAGTGAAGTAATAGCATTTATTGAAGCTAAAACTCATAAGGGATTGACTAAACAACCTCTTCAGGTTTCTTTCTCACAAAATGGCATACCTAAACATGCACTTGATGGTCCTCTTTACATAGTTGGCTGAATAAATAATAAGCCCACCAATGGGATATTGATTGATCATGTCTATACAAATAATGTGATCATAAAAGAATTCTTATATGTGAATGAGCTATATCAAGATACATATGATAATCTGAAATAATTGATCAAAACACATAATTGATATGCTTTCCCTATGACAGTCTTGATAGATCACACTTTAAAATTGGGAACAAAAGCTTTAACAATATCGTTCTCCATCATTCCATAATAAGACCAAGTTTGTGTGAAGATAGGATATCCATGGCTTCGCTCCATGAATTTCATCCCTTCAATTATGCATATATGTCTAAAGTTTCCATTTGGTAATAACATCTTCATTGTGCATCATAGTGGATTCCATCCTGCCTCGACAAAATGGAATTTTTCACTAGATTAATTCTGGCCCAAGCCTCATGAAGATTTATTTTCCTTATCATATCAAAAATTAAAGGAAAAGAAAATATCAGAACTATCCCTTCACAACATGCCTCGACCTGTAACCGAACCAACCATCCTTTATGAAACAATGATTGAACCAAAAACACTTTCAAACATACAAGAGCAACCTATAGAAAAACCTCTTGCAATTTCATACAAGAGACCATGAGATAACATAAATAGTCCCATTGTCTATCCTAGAGTCAAACAGGTTTACAACATCAAAGAGAAAGTGGTTTAGCAACCTATTGTTGTTCCCTCTAGTCCTCCTAAGGAAGCGAAGGAATGCTTGATTGGCAAACCCACTCTTACAAAAAAAAAAAAATGACAATAAACTAAAAATAAATTGAAGTGTTAGGGAGTGTAGACATAGATGACATGCTATTTCTCATAGATTGCAAAAACAAGAAAACAACAATAATATAGAAAATCAAAATCCAAACCTACTTGAATCAAAGAATGGTGACTCTCAACCCTCACCACAACATAAAGAAGAACATTGTGTGGGAATTTTTATTCGACCTCCAACTGTGATTGACTTAGATGATGACACTGACATTGAAAAAAATTATGAGCAGGTGCATGATGAGTTGAATGCATTTTTTTCTTCTTCTATGAGCTTAGATGAAAAATCTCTTGAAAGGAGTGTTGAACTTATTGTGTCCTAGCTCAATACTTTCTCTTGTCCCTTTGGCTATTTTCCCACCTTCCATTTATACTGATCAAGATTGGGAGGTGTATGACTTGCTTTAGGTTGACTCGCTTGTGCCTTACTAGTCCTCTGCCTTTTCATTATTCTTTTTTGATTGCATATGCGTAATGTGATCCCCCATGACATTTCATTTTATTTTCCTCTATCTTTTTGTGCATTCTTCTATATGTGTCTTCATTCTTCTATATGTCATAATCATTTGTCTTGTGTTTTCCTTTTGAGGATGACACAAGGCATCGAGACATTTATGTCTCTTCCATGTTGACCCAAAATATTTTCTTTATCTTTTTTTCATTTGTCTTGTGTTTTCCTTTCAGGGATGACACAAGGCATTGAGACATTTATGTCTCTTCCATGTTGACCCAAAATATTTTCCTTATCTTTATCATTTGTCTTGTGTTTCCTTTCAGGGATGATGCAAGGCGTCGAGAAATTTATCTCTCTCCCATGTTGACCCAAAAGCTTTTATTTATCTTTTTAATTTGTATTGTGTTTCATTTTTGGGGATGATGCAAGGCATCAATACATTTATTCCTCTTCCATGGTGACCCAAAATATTTTCTTTTTGGTGATGATGCAAGGCATCAATACATTTATGTATTTTCCATGTTGACCCAAAAGATTTTCTTTATCATTTTCATTTTTCTTGTTTTTTCCTTTTGGGGATGACACAAGGTGTCGAGATATTTATGTCTCTTCCATGTTAATATGAGTCTATACTCCTAGATCTTTCTTTCATTAACTTTGCATAAGGTTTTGCACTAGTTAATATGCATCTAGGTCTTTTAAATATTATATTAGTGAAAGTGCATATAGATTGCATTTTTTTCATCTTACAACATTGAATATCATCTAAAATATAAATTTGCATTTAGTATACAAATCATCCAAACTAAAAAGCATAAAATCACTTAAGTTTTTTTTGAAAATTGTGAAAAAAAATCATTGGGACTCATATGCCCCTCTGGGTGATTTAGTCCCAATGCAGATTTTAAAACTCTTTTTGTGCTACTGTTTGTTGTTGATAACTTTACATTTTAGTTTACAGAGTTTCTGTTATATTCATTGCAATGCATTTATCTTAGTTTTCATTTGCATCCATCTTGCAATTTGTATCCCTTGCAAGAGATTTTCTACTTGGTATCCTATTGGTAATACTATAGTGAGACAAATTTTGAGTCTCGTGTCATCCCATGATAGTACAATCATTGTGGATCTTGGGTTGTCTAGCTCTTTCACTCCAAGTATTGACAATATTTCACTAGGTATGGACCATACCCTTAACAATTTCCTGACTTCAAGTAGTGTGACATATGTTGAAACAATGGTTTATAGTGTTTTGAAACAAAACATAATCCAAATTCATGAAGACGTAGAAAACCTACAAAATAAAATAAGCACTCAGAGCATTTCAACTACTACCATCCCTATCATAGATAACATTCATCACATGCATGAAAATGAATATGGAATTGACCTTATGTGTAACATAATTCAGATCTTTGGAAAACACCCTACCTCAACCACTAGT
This sequence comes from Sequoiadendron giganteum, assembly GCA_007115665.2. NCBI lineage: Eukaryota > Viridiplantae > Streptophyta > Pinopsida > Cupressales > Cupressaceae > Sequoiadendron > Sequoiadendron giganteum. The sequence goes on from CM021110.1 coordinate 326,565,655, forward strand.
TTTCCTTTACCCTCGAACAATGTCATAAGACAAGGAGGAATTCAAACTCCCCCCCCCACAATAATTTCCACTATTACTACCTATACCAACCCTTGAGTTACAAAAACTATGCAACTGACTAGTAATGTGATTCCTTCCTTGCATATTTTTGCTAGCATCCTTAGTACCTTTGTAGTATCACATGTCATATATCCTACCACTTTACCACCTATAAGCACCATTCACGTGTTCCTTAAACACATACACCCATCCACCTTATTCACCTCCATCTCACAATACAAGAAATGATACTCTCAAAAACCAACTTTTACAAACCATTTCATCCCTTCAAAAGCAAATTTCCACTATCAACCAAAATCAAGATGGACCACCTACATATTATATCAAAAGCAACCCCTTGTCATTGGATATATTACGAAAACTAATGCCACAAGGTGTAGAAGTGCATAGATTCAAGAAATATGTGGGGAAAGGGGATCCTTCTAACCATGTTTCCACTTATACCACCTTATGTAGACACTTTATTCTCAATGATAAAATATTGGCTAAGATTTTCCCAAGGTCCTTGAAGGATACTACCTTAGAATGGTTTTCTTTGTTATCAAACATCTCAATTCATTCATTCAATGAAATATCTGAGGCATTTATCAACCATTTCCAAGTGTATATGACTCCTAAAATGAACTTGGCCGATTTGATGAGATGTAAGAAAAAGGAAGAAGAAAAGATTACTGATTTTATCTCGCGCTATAAATCACTTTATTCCCAAATCTATGTCAATGTTCCTGACCCTCACCTTCAAAAGATGTTCAGAGATAATTTGGAAACTAATATACAAGATAATCCTACCATGATCAAATTCCCCTCCTTAATGCACTTACGTACTTTACTTTGTGATTATAAAACCTTGGTTAGTAGTCGAGATGCAAAATCCACCTCTAGCTAAACTGAGAAATGTGAGTCTAAAAACCATAATAATTATCAACCTTTTAGAAAATAAAATTGTAATGCCCTAAATTTTACACTCAAAATACAGTTAAGGACAAAACACAAATTCCAAATCTCGCTTACAACACCTGACCAACTCTCACAATTTTGTTACCAAAGCACACAATCCTTAAAAGCATAACTACACTTGTCCAAATATCGATTATGATATTCAATTAAGTAACTAAATTTCTTAGGCAACCCTAGTAGAGCTTCGAGAGAATCCAAGGGGTTCTCATCATCAAGGTAGGCTTGATTAGCTCTACAACTCATCGTTCATCACAACTTAGTTCAGAGGACACCATCAAGATAAAAGCTATGCCAATGCAATATAACAATATCAACTCTAGTAATGAAAAGAGAGCAAACCCTAGGGGCTAGACATAATTACTCAGGGGTTGATCTCTGACGGCCTTGCCTACGTATATAATTCGTAGAGGAATCATAGCTCAACCTTTTTATTATCACATACTTTGTTACTTGACATGAGGGTATCTCCCCTCAAGTCTGGTATATAACTATACTTTGGCACAACATAGTACAATAACATTGATAAATACTAAAATCAATTCTCTACTCAAATGCATCATATGCCCCTATTGTAGAAGTTATAAGACTATAAGAGTCGGTATGGAACCCTTTCTAGGGTACATTACCCCAGACAACTTCACACACGCTTGCCACCCACTTAGGTGAAGCCAGGGATTGCAAACATAGCTAAGGATATACTCAGCAACATATTCCTAGGAGATTTTCTTAAATATTAAGTTTTCAAGAGAAAAGAAAGTTGGACAGGCTTACCTATATTCTAGTTTCAAAAGACATCCATAAATATCACTCTCAACATAATAAACACTAACTATAATCCACACTATCTTGCATAAATGATAACACATGATTTTGTTTTGATGGTCTTCAAGACTTAAGGTATTATTTGGATTTTAGAATACGAGTAACATATTCTTGCAATTTAGATCTATCCCCCCACCCCCCCCATTTTGTTGAGACTCACTTAAAACATCCTATTGATAGGTTGAATATGATTATGACATGTATTCATATTTAATGTAATTGAAAAGAGTGAGAAGGAATAACGGTTTCAAAAATACACTTTGTTTAACCATAGGTTCCTTGATACATGTAACCCTATCATTATATTTTAATATAATTGATTAGGAAGAGCTAGTTAGCAATGAGGGTTTGTTCAAAAGTTGAGCATTTATTTTTGTCTAGCACTCTTAGTGATTATAGAGCTAAGGATGAACCATCCAAGTATCTATTTAATCCATACAAATAAACTTCCAATAGATAGAAAATCATTTTCAATGATTATGTAATACTTAGAGAAACCAATGTTTAAAACTTAAAAATCCTATGATATAAAATTGACTATTCTATCTTGATTACTAACGTATGAAAATATTATGAGGATCATTCAAAGTGATAACAACAATACAATAGTGATATTTGAGGCATGTATTAGCAACATTTGTAAATGATAATTATTGACCATAACATACTCAATAATGATAAGGTTTTGATAACAAGCTTCAAAATAAGATTTTATCAATATATTGTCTAGAGAATCATTTTTCCTAATTTATCACTGCATTTTCTTTTAAAGCCAATAATTCTCTTTAATCCTCTCTCATTTATCATAACATTTTGACATATATAATTTTTTTAACACAAAGATCTTAATCACATATTATTATCTTACAAACAATCATAGAATTATCTTTAAGTCATATTATTATTTAATTTTATTCTAATATTTTATTTTATTTTTTAACTTATTTCTAACATTTAGGCATTTACAAACCATTGACATCAACTAAATAAATAAATAAATAGCAATTAGGAGGGAAGAATTAAATTGTACAGCGAATTTAAACTATAGGCTACCCTCATATTCATTTTTTAACTCTTATATTGACATAAAAAAAAATTAAGGGAAAAAAGATAAAGGTAATTCGTATGTGCCTTGACAAATATACGCGTAAATCAATACACTGATTTTTCCAGTTTTCAACATTGAAAATAATTTGAAGCTATTATGCACCATGGTACTTACTTGGTTCCACAGCACTCGGTGACAGGTATTGAAGAGAAGGAGATCCGACTCTTACACATGCAACACCCATCTCAAGCATTTTACGAGAACAAGAGGCCTGAAGTGAAACCCACCAGGACAGTGACCACGGGGTAAAAGGGAACTAACTCCAGGTCGCCATTACGTTGTACAAATGCCTCAATTTCTTATTCATCCATGAGAGCTCTGCTACATAACTCTTCTTCCCCATTATTTTTCCTCTTGCCCAAACTAATTCCCAAGCATCGATAGGATGACATTGAAGACAACAAATAGCCCAAGTGGCGACCTTTCTCCCAAGCAACCAAAAAAATAAAATAAACTAGACAGAGGCTCCCATAGAATCCCAACTTGCGCAAAACACAGACGAGTTTGGAGAAAGTCCCATTGTCGCTCACGTGCTTGAGATGTATCCAAATCCCCAATCATTCCTGGACCACTAGCGAGCCCCCCCAGAACCTTCTAAAGCTGATAAGTCTACAACAGATCTGCAAATTCATTAATGAGAATGCCTCAAGAGATGTGGTCCCATGGATTGCAATGGTTGCAGGATATGCACAAAATGGATTTATTAATGGATCTTTAGAAACTCCCAAGCCACTGCAATTGACAGGTGTAAAGCCAAATTTTGCAACTTTTCCTCGTATCCTCACTGCATAATCCCAACTGGGAGTTTTGGAGTAGGGCACGGGCATCCATCAACGCATAAGGGAAGGGGGAACCCTTTGTTTTTTTTTTCCTTGACATTTTAGTTGGAGAGGCTCTGGTAAACGTGTATGCAAATGCGAAAACACAGACAAGGCACAAGAACTGTTTGACATAATGATTCAAAGAATGTAGTCTTAAGGAACGTAATGAATGCGGGATAACTACTGCTTCTCTTTGAGAAGTTTTCTATACTTCACGTTCATGCTCCATGCCTTAGCATTCACCTTTTTAGATACCTTTTCATCTCAGAGGGTTAGCTAAGCTCACCCCTTGTTAGTGGAGAACACGTATACCGCTTGAATCCCAACTGTATGTACACTACTCCTACCAACCATTGTTTTATAGATCGCCTATGATTAGAGGAGACCAAGTCATCAGCTGAATCCTAACTAGAGAATGTAAATATCTCAGGATTCTACATGATTTGCATGGTCTGTGAACATGCCAATGGTATGAATGATAGATTTTGCAGGAACAATAATACGGAAGCTACTGTTCCCTCGCTCCATGATAAACTTAACATTTCCTTTTTTCGAAACCCCTCCCTGATACACAAACTCCATGAGTTGACTAATCTTTCCCCTGCTCGCTACACACCTGAGAGGAAGAGCAAGTAGTGTCCAATTCCCCACCATCCCATCCTCGTTTCAGTCAATGTCACCCAATAAAGTGGAGTGAATACAGATCAAAGAGGCCAACCAAACCCAATCTGCAATCAAGATCTGAAAAGACATTCCCCGGCCGTGAGGTTGAAAAGGGAATAAAGATAATATTGTTCTGACATGAAAACATTCAGAAGTAGAGATGGTCGTTGCGTTTTTAAAAGTGCATTAATCAAAGAAATCTGTTCTTATAGTAAATTTCCTTTAAAAATCGCATCCACCAATATGCATTGTTATACTTCCTTCTTCCTTCCAAATAACAACCATATAAAGGAATATATCTTAACATCTTCAAGGTTTAATAACAAAATCATTATATTGCCAACCATCATAAGAATCCATCGTCATTTGTGACCTCCACTCCCACTTAACATTGCGCCTTAATTTAATGCATACACTTCATTTATTATTTTCGTGGTTTTAAACGATAGTAATATTACTTTGTTTTTCAACCCTAATAGTACCATTACTATTCACTCAATATTTGAACATCACTGATGTTATTAATTAATTATAATTAGAATGTCATTATCTAGATAAATCTCACATACATTACATTCTATTTTTCTATTTTATCAGCATGCATTAACACTATATAGATTCACTATAGGATGTGAAGCCCCACGTCATATCTAAAAGGATATGGAGTAATTTTATTCCATTATTATTATTAATCCTTCACATTTTACTATGTTATATTGGAGAAATCTTGAATAGTTTAAATTGTGTTGTTTTATGTAATAAATTAATACTTTAATGGGCTTCATAACTATCACTTCTTAATATGTCCATTTGTAAGTGGTTATGTGGTGCATATTTGCCATAATACAAAACTAGCGACCAATGAATAAATACTAAGCCCTTTTTATCTTACAAATGTTCCATGATTATTTTAAGTTCCCCTTGATTAATGTCTTAGTTAATGATTTATCAACAATAGAAAACCAATTAATTACTAAGTAACCCTTATATAAAGGATCAATTAAAGCACTATTCTACTAAACATTAATAGAGTTACAATGTCTTTATTTAAAATTGTATAATTACTTCCTATGTTAATGTACTTTTATAAGTACATATAACCTACATTTATGAGCGCTTTTATTAACTAGTTTAGAACCCATCATTAATGGTAGAATATGAAATCATGAAATTTATATATATATATTGATAAATATTTTAATATAGAGATACTTCTTTAAACATATGTGTTGCTTCATCTTGAGTTGGATGATAAATCAACTCTATAGAACACTTCCTTTGATGATAGAGACACCACTTGCACCACCTAATACATGTATTCAATAATGAATGTCTTATCCCAATCTTGTGAATTAGAACAACCTAGAAAAATATATGTTCAAGTTTACATGACAAATCCTTGCTATCGCATAATGCAGAGAGTTTTAACCTTTGTTCCATTACTCCATCCTAACTATGAAGTAAGCTACCGATTCACTCACATCATAAAATTTATAAGATATACTCATACTTGGTACATTATTACTAACTATTTGAAGATCCCTAGATGCATTATGGAGAATTGAGCAAGTGGCTTTACATTCTCCCCCCTAATATAGACTTCCTCTCAGAAGTCCTTATAGATCAAGAATAAATCCCCCACACCACATCACACGTAAACCTCTAGAAATGGTGACTATCACTCACTATACTAGTGGAAAATTACATTGCAAATCAACTAATATATTATAGAATTTTTTTCAAACACCATAATAGTATAGACACAATAGATAGAGCCACACATAGTACTTTGATCAAAAACCTGAAATACAAGAGTTTTAACATTATCCATTTAACTCTTAAATTAGAAACACACTAATCTAAATAGGGTTAGATAAGTATAAGTAAAAATCACACTAGTACTTTCATTTTTTAACATAATTCATTTCCACAAGAGTCACTCATTGCTCAAATTTTCCTTATATGTTTTTAAGAGGACATTTTACCTTTTAATCGTGGTATTCATACCACGTATCGTTCTACAAGAAAATTTACCAAATATACCCTCATT